>CM051035.1:25196572-25796572 GCA_027627225.1 Congeria kusceri
CCATCGAAAATGCTATGCAGAATTATTTAGCCCTGTGTTGACATTGAATACAACAAGCAGTCTAGAATATTGATATGCCTCGATAAAAATTGATAAATAACATGTCATTTTAAAATAACTTTAAATATTGTATTACATACACATACAGGTACTACAAAGCTCTTACCCACAGTTTCACTGGAGAGCTTAATGTAGTGATCTGCAATCTGCCCCAGTTTCTTTTTCATCTTCTTCGGGTACGAGGAATAGCCAATACTGGTAAAGAATCTCTCTCCAACAGTTGCTCTTTGGGAAACACTGAAATCAAATTAACAAACGTATACCATTTATTTCTCTTGGTTTTTTTTGCAAATAACGAGAACTTTATATTTAAATAATTGTTGCAGGGACCAAATTCACAAAGCTTGTTTGTAATTACTATTAATAATTTTGTTCAAATCATATCAGTAGAATTCTTAATGTCTTACTATATTTTGTATATTGGTTAATTTGAAGAAAGAGGTTGTATTCTGGTATAAAGTTAACAGATGCTTCTTATTTCACAATATTTGTAATATAAATTACAAGAAAAATGCATGTCTGCTTACGTTGACTGGGCAGTGGTGAGCCTGCCTAGATAAAGCCCAAAGAAGCGTTGCCATACCAACACTGCCACCGGGTGGTCCTCAGGCATGTCCAGGGCCTTGTTAGCCCAGCGGACAATGTTCAGATGAGCCCACACTGGGGCTTGCTCTAGCTTCAATTTCATAATGGCTTTCTACAATATAAATAGTCCAGTTGCTGTTTAAGACTGGAAAATAAATTACAAAAAGATTACTTTGTGTAGTCATCATTTTCTTATCTAACTGGTTATTTTTTATATTTTGATGTGTAACAATGATTACTTTAATATGCTTAGTTGTTGTGATATCCAGAAAATTAAATGGTCTTTATTATCTGCCAATCTTGATCTGCTTTCCAGTGTTTTTGTAAATGAAACAACAAAAACCAGACCTTATTTTATTTAATTTTTTTAAAAGCATTTTTGTTATAAAACTATAATAAAACAACTTGTGTCTACAAAAAGGTTATGTATATCTAAATGCGAGTGCTCACTTTCAGACACTGTTCAGTTCCAGCCTTCTGGTTGCCAAGCAACTCCTCCTGTATGGTGGGCCACAACTTGGTCTCTATTTCGTAGTTCCCTTCCAAGCACAGGACAATGTAGGCCAGCCACGAGAACTCTGCGCCCGACAGTTTGTCCATGAACGAAGGCAAGTGTATCCCGGAGGTCACCCAGGTCAAAATGGAGGACACCATTCCTTGACTCTTCTCCTGCTGACAGAATTTCTGAAAACAAATTAATATTTCCAATAACAATATGAGAGAACGAGAAAATGAATAATGAATCTTAGAAAATTGCATAATTATTAGTCAGATTTTTCGACAAAAATATCAGCTTATTCAATATAATGAAATACAAATGTTTACAAATATTGATACAAACGAACAACAAATCGATAAGTCCTTATGTCTGAAGTTAATACACGATACATCTGTAGACAGTAAATAAGTATAAAAACATTTACATAAGATTTTCTCTTAGTTAAAAACAGACAAAAGGCTCAGGTGAGCTAATAACTAGTGACAAAATATGCAGTTAAAATAACATCCAAATCTTCATTTTAAATAACAAGACCAATATACAACCGACACGTTCTGCTAAAACCAATGCTGTATGGTAGAGTACAGCTCAAGCGAAAAACGAATATTTTACTCGAAATCTGTAGTTAATATTTTCAATTCTCTTAATTTCTTAGCATATCAATCAAGGGATCAAAAAAGGTACAGGGTGTTGCTTAAGGGAGCAGGGAGGAAACCCTACCAGTTTATTGACATTTTCCATTTATTTCTTAATCCAGGGTTTTTATGAGTCTAATGCTTCTAATTAAGGTTTTAAAGCATAGTCTATTTATTTGTCATTGAATATTTGCAAAAATATCTTGCATTTCAACATTTCAATGTTGACCAGCCCAGAAGGGCAGCAGGAGGGAACTAAAAAGGAGCAGGGTGCAGCACCCTGCTATTTTGCTCTAGATCTTTCGCTACCTTGTGTGGAGTGGAAGTTCATACCTGCCACTAAATTATTTGAAGTAACTCCATTGGCAAAATGTGTTATTTTGCCTCAGATTTATTGTATATTGTGCATAACAGACAACATTTTGATTAAACTAATCCACAACATAATTTATATTTGATTTATATATGTACACCATAACCAGACTGTTAAGTTACCTTGTAGTGCTCTGTGAATGTTTTCTGTACCCTCTGCATGGCCTGTGTGTTTGTGAAGGCAGCTTGAATGAGATGGTCAAGCACACAGCAACAGTTTCTGTCAAGAGAAAGCATGGGAAATGACATAATCATGTATCATAAAAATGAAGACTAGAAATTCTAGTTTCAAGATTGCCCTTGATTGGTCAGGTTTATCCTGTCCAAAGGTTTACCAGGACAACAATCTTTGACCTTGACTTAGTTACTAAGTCAGACAAACTGGGCTTCAAGAGTTCCCCTTGACTGGTCAAATTTAGTATGTTAAAGATCCAATTACATCAACCTTTGACTTCTATTTACAAAGACAGAGGATATTCAACCTCAAAGTAGGTGTTCAGTGTGTCTGAAACGAAAATTGCTTTAACAATCTGCTTTATTTTAAACCTACCTCATCCAGGAATAAACACATACCTCATTGAGAGAGCCTGATAAATGAGTGGACAGATCAAAACACATTTGAAAACAAATACCAGCATAACCTCTGAGCAAAGATGATAATAGACAGTGAAAAAAAACAACACATGAAAACTGAATATGCCCAGTACCTGTCAAGATGCCACTTGGATATCTGCAGCACTATCCTGGTCCACATATCTATGGCTGCCACAAAGCCTTCATTGCCTCCCTTCCCACACTCCTCCACCTGGCTCTGTTATAACAACAAGTTGGACATTGTAGTTCACCTATATCCCTTATTTTGTTAAGACCTAAAGACAATACTGTGTTATGGGCAACCCGACCCTACCTAGCAAAAAACCCCGACCCTAAAGTTTTTAGCACCAATTGTTTTCCGTGAAATCTGTATTCATCAGATTTTAGATAATTTTCTTTTCTTTTTTTTATCGAAAAGTGTCTTTAAAAAAGAAAAAAAAAACTCAACCCCGACCCTTTCTAACTTTTTTGTGACCTTTGCTTGAAACACACAATTTTTTTTTAGTTTGGCCTAACCATGAATTTTTCCATACAGCCCCTTCCAAAACTGACTATGTCAGTCTTATCTACTTAGTACTGCTTGGTAAATCGGAGCACTATGTCTTCAAATCTTTTCTCAAATAATACAGTAAAGGACCGGTATCATGTAAATGATTTTCATATTTTAATATTTAATACACTTAGTAAAATGCATTTACTGTTACATCATATCTATTGATTAGATTCAGGTTAAAGGTAAATAATGTATTAACATTTATATCTTTTTTTTTCAAGTATTTCTTCACCATTTATAACTCTGGAATAAGTTACCCTATATTTAATGAATAAACCTTCAGTAAATGTATATGATTTATTAAAATCCGATATTTGGCATTAAATGGTTATAAAACGAAATTTGATTGGTTGGCTGACCAAAATCATGGATGTAAAGAGCTTGGTGATTGGTCCAGGAAAGTCATATGACAACAAGCCTTTCACGACTTTGAAGTAGGACTCGTCTGCTCTTAACACAACCAGCACCACTTCTTGAAATCTAAAGGAAATAAATTTAAAGATATTCATGTTACAACTGTATTTAAAGGACTCCTGTAAGAATGTTATGATACAGCTCTGGCACATTGACCTGACACTCATGAACTTGATTAGCATAATTACCCATTTATTGAATTATTTACTTTATTACTTGGTTTTGTGTGTGTACGTGTTTCATGATTTACTGATGCTGTATTTGTATTTTGTGTGGAGTTCTTACATCTATTTAACTAAATTCCTTTACAGAAACTAATGCATTCATCGTAAAGGATTTGTAACATTTTCATGCATAAAAGGTCAGTGTCAGGTTAATGGGTCCGAACTATAGCAATGTAGTATTGCACTATATAACATTATTTACATAAGTAGAAAAGGGTGGAAAACCCTAAAAGAATTACACCATCACATCAACAGTGTAAACTATTACTCTTCAAGTTAATCCATTTTCTCTCACTTTTTCTTGGTAAATATTACTTCAGAATCTGTCCCGTTTTATCATGAATTTATAATTTCGTCTATCTTACACATAAGACCAAAGGAATGTTCCTGTATATCTTTTTTTAAATGTAACACTGTTGCCTACCTAATGCTATCTAATATATACTTCTGGTTGTACACAAACATTCTCAGTGTGAAGTATATGGCGCTGACAGTGGGTCGGGACAGACCCTGCTCTGTCAGAACTTCCAGCAGTCGAATACCCTCACCCAGGAACTCATTCACACTGAAATAAAACCTTCACTGAGTACTTTTTTTTTCTCATTGAAATTTGATACAATATGTGAAGGAAGGAGATAGTGACATTCCCTGCTAGTTTACAAAATACTCCACTTTATTGAAAGAATGTACACGTAATAACAATCTGATCAATTGTAAAAAGTCACAACTGTATTAAATATTTGTATTATATATGTATTATTTAAACTAAGAGTTAGAACCTATTACTTATAACATAAATAGTCTTGCCTTTTAGTGGGATATGTGTTTATTACACTACTCAAAAGCCCTTAGCAGCCACCTGATATTTTAAGTATTTTAGACCAAACACATTTTTCATATTTTTAGTTTTGAATGAAAACTAAGAATACAAATATTGTTCATGATTTATAAAAAAAAATTCATTCATATCGTAAAATCGCCTCTACAATTCTTGATGGACACTCGAGTATAATTT
Organism: Congeria kusceri; assembly: GCA_027627225.1. Lineage (NCBI taxonomy): Eukaryota > Metazoa > Mollusca > Bivalvia > Myida > Dreissenidae > Congeria > Congeria kusceri. Next base: position 25,201,524 of record CM051035.1, read on the forward strand.
CAAATTGATATAATAAACTGTTATAAAGTTATTTCCATTATTGTAGTGGTTGCTTAGGCCTTTTGAGTAGTGTATTGTCATTCTTATATTACTGATCAGTAAAAATAAATAGTTAACCACATGTAAAGGTTTTTTCTTGTATGCTGATATAATTGATAATAAATATTTAACAGCAAATAGAATAAACAAAATTTACTTTTGACCAATCTTGGTCACCATGAGAGCTACGTAACAGGCAGTGGGGTTCTTCTCCTTGACCCCTTTCACGAGGGGCAGCAGCGAGTCGTCCTGGTTGAGGTCAGGAGCGCCCCCTTGCTGTGAGGCATAGTGCTCGTCCTGGCTAGGCAGGCTGGTCTGGTGCAGCGAGAGTTTGAGTAGAAGGTCCCAGCACCAGGCGTGGAACTCCTGCTCAGCCGTCATGTACTGCTGAACCGCTGCTGAGACCTTTAAATAAAAATAGCACTGGGGAAAAATGTTCACAGAAAGTTGCTTTGAACACAAAATATAATATATCAACAACATCCCCATTATATTGCCACCACTTAAAATTACAATCTGTCTGATAGCAAATGTGACGTAAAACTTTGAACTGCTGACAGATTCTATTCGTTTGGAACACATGTAAATGAAATATAAAGGCACACCTTAACACCCACTCAAGCAAAGTAAGTGGAAAGTGAACAACATTTTAAGAATTTATGCAATTTTCAAATAAAAACATCACTTATTTTTAACTTAGTGAACACTCTTTCAAAATTACGAATCAATACAAACATACATGCAGACCACTTGCCTGTTTGACTCCCTCCATGATCATTGATCCCAGGTGCTTGCCATGTATGAACCTCTGATACGCCTCCACAACCAGTACAGACACCTGCTTGTGTATCCGCCATGGCACCATCAGTCGGTTTCCCTGGAAACAGATATTTTCTGGGAAATTTTACACAAAACAGTAATAAATAACTGTAATACACTTTCATTCACACAATTTCAGTTAAGAAGTACAAATTACTTCACATGTACCTTTTTTGTTTCCTATATAAATCCATGCTAATTCACGCATGAACTTCATAAGCCTTATGAACAATGATGCAATCCAAATATCAGGTGCTTATTTACATTGCAACATATTTAATAATTAATTACCCTGTTTCATTGTTTGGTTATTAAACACTATCTAATATTATGAAATGATAATGCAAGCTGAATTCAAATTATTATACTGCTGATGAAATTGATTATGCAATTAGCTCTTGAATCCTCTGTGGACTGTTATCCGAGAATTCATGTACAATTATTACCCTGTTTGTTGTCCCCCAATGAATATTCATGAGTATCTGCTGAGCCATCTGATTGGCAGGTGAGCCGAGGTTAGAGGTCAACAGCCACTGGCGCACGATGGCCAGGTCGGGGTCGGTGGGCAGCCAAGAGTTCAGGGGCAGTCCCTTGAAAAAGTAGATCCCCATCTGAAACAGAAACAAATAAAAATCACTGGTCTTTTATGCACCCATCAATATTTGGAGGGGGGGGGGGGGGGAGCGGCCGGCATATACAGGACTTTTGACTAAAAGCAATTCCCGACAGGTGGGAAATTGAAATGTTGAATGATTCCGGATTCCGGGAAATAGACTTTGTTCAGATTTTAGATCTCGGTAATATTTGCCACCGGCCATTTGATACACCAATAAAGCATCCCCATTGAGGGGATTTAGACAAAAATGCTTGACCCTAGGGTGGGGAATTAGATCCCCCAAAATACAATTAGTCAAATTCCCCTGGGTTACCTGCTGCTCCCCTGCTAAAATATTAATAGGTGCATTAGGGAGTACCTGCTTTACCACTTTTACGTGTTTCATGATTTACACACTGATACCTTTATATGTGTTATTTTTTTACATTCATATAGTGCTTTGAATAAAACTATCAAATAACTTTAAGAGACAGATCTTCATATACACATTGCAGAGACTTGCACACTGAAATTTCAGTTTTAAAATGTGCACATTTAATATAGGCAATCTGTAGTACCAAACACAACAAATAATCCAACATAACACTGTACAGTTATTGAAAAGGCACCAAACCTGTCCCAGTTTATCCAAGCACTCACTGACCCTCTGAACCAGGACCGACAAGATGAATGGATGGCACTTGACCACATCGGCCAGAAGCTCTCGACCCATCTTGGAGCAGGTGTCCCTCGTCTCCGGGCAAATGAATGATACCTAGTGAAAAATGAATGATACCTAGTGAAAAATGAATGATACCTAGTGGAAAATGAATGATACCTAGTGAAAAATGAATGATACCTAGTGAAAAATGCGTGGTCCGATTTAAAACAAACCGGTGTCATGGCTTAAAAACCTCTCAAATGTAAACTTGGTCTAAATCATGAATATACTCAAGGAAACTGGTTTCAACATATGTACCTTGGATTTCATTAAATATTACAAGTACTTATCTTTAAGAGTAGGATTTAATAAGTTCATGTTCAGTATCTAAAGAATATCCATAATAAGAATGATAATCATGCGAAAATATTTTTTTTTTTTCTTCAGACAACATAATTATAATATTATAATATACAACAAACATATCAACATCATGTTCACAGTTTAATTTTTTTCCCTCCGTTTAACAGGTAACAGGCATAATACCTCAAATACTGATATGGTGACGGTCTCAATGAAGCTGACGTCTGCAGCGGAGCAGCACTGGGTCATGTTGGTCATCGCGTTCAGCAGGTACACGCCCTCAGAGGCCGACACTCGCTGAAGGATGTCAGACAGCTGGCTGTGACACGACGGGTCTGAGAAAGGTAAGAAATGTCTTGGTAGTAGGTTTTATTGTTGAGTGTATGGGTCTGCCTGATAAAAATTATCGACTAAGTTTCATAGACATTCACTTATCTAGTAACTTTTAATAAACAAGTTTCATGACTCTGATTAAATACCGGTAATGAAAATTTATCAATCAATTTCCTTGACATTTAACTTTGATGCTCACTTTTAAGGGATATGGATCATTTTAAAAGTTTACTGCAATATGTACATGTATTCTTAACAACAATATTGCTGGTATTCATTCATTGCATCATTTAAGTTTTACCATAAACATGTAATTAAACTGCAGCACATTTAAAGATATTTTCCAATTAAATAATAATCCAGAATGCTTGACTAATAAGTTACCCCTATCCAAACAACTTGGACACTGACAATACCCTTAAATGTTCAATGTACCCAACAACCCATATGTGAATTTTTTCTAGAACCTTTAAGTGGTTTAAAATATGATATAAACATTATATACTACAATGATTCAAGAGTAAATGGTGTGTGTGTGTGTGTGTATTTCCAAGTTCATGAGGTCCTTTCCGCGCCTGAGGCTGCATTATGTGAGGACCCGCAGTGTGTCCCAGCACTCCTTCTTAATTAACTTACTAGAGACTCACGAAAGTTGGGACGAATTTTGAATCATAGCTGCAATTTCGAGCTTTTTATTTTCTACTGAAAGATATTTTAATTTTGGTGTGGTCTTGTGCTGTGGGGGGAAACCGGACTTCCCGGAGGAAACTCCACGTGCCCGGTATGGTGACCACCAACCAAACTCACATGCGCCAGGAGTGATAAACGAACCCGGGCCGCCTAGGTGAGAAGCGAGTGTACCAACCACTGCACTTGCCGGACAGCCGGAGTAAATGGGGTACACATGTTAAGGTAAAGAGTCCAAGAGAAAAGAATAATAAATATACTATATATAGATTAAAAAATATCATAGAAAAATGATAAATGTAAAACATACATTTTTAACTCAGGAAAGTTTAGCAATTTCAATATAACTTATACAATTCAAGTTTAAAGGGTGGTTATTAAAGTAAAATATGCTGGCAATGTTGGCGGTTAATATAGATTTTTTTAGGATTTAACATGTTTTAATGAAGAATAAATGTTGCTGTGCAGAGGGACCATATAGAATCTAATAAGGAATACATTTGAGGGGAGTTGTGGGAAACCCGGGCTTAATGCATGTGCAGTCCGAACAGGCTAATCCGGGACGACACTTTCCGCCTACAGTGGATTTATGTTTAGGAGACTACCTCGAAACAGAATATACCATAAAAGCGGAAAGTGTCTTCCTGGATTAGCCTGTGCGAGATGGGATGACACTTTACGCACATGCATTAAGCCCGGGTTTCCCACGACACGCTTCATTTATATTTTTGAATTGCCCGAGTGTTAGTTCAAATCACAAAAAAACAAAGTTGAAAAGTGCATAGATCTAGTAAGACAGTAGCAGAATTATTTATATGCCAGAACAGAACTACAATTGTATAGTAGAAGGATCAAAGCATATTTTACGTAGTTTTAGGCAAATTTCAGTTCAATTAAGATATCAGGAATATTGAAGAATTGATTTCTGTAAACCAGAATATTGTTATTGTTACTACAGTTTACACATCTAATACATTATGAACCACTTAGCATTGCATAACTTTGATTGCATTATGTAATACCAAATGATGCTTTCTTGTCCTAGCAATGCGTGCCCTTATAAAAATATCCCTATTTAATGTACCAAGAAGATCAAAAGCAAGATAGCAATAATGCGAACAATCCATACCACTTGAATAGCTGAGTCCTAGGAAAGAAATAACCATTTTCATCATAAACAATGTGTATCAAATCAAAATGAAGGCAGGTATTATAAAGTTTTTATATCAGAATCAAAATGAAGGCAGGTATTATAAAGTTTTTATATTAAGCATAAATGTTCGTATCATAAGCTCAAGCAACTAAATTCATGAGGAATTTAAATACTTTTTCCATATTATGTTTTACTACCTTGGTCCCTATATATAGTATTTGCAACAGCAGCAAGGGAATTCAACATATGATTATGCAAATTGTAGACATTTACTCAAAACTAGTAATAATTCCAAGATTTCCAGGTTGTTATTAATTTCAAAATGTTTTTTACCAACAAATGCCAAGGACTGGAACATGTTTATGCATTAAAATATCAATGGATTAAAAATGACACCTATATAACCAAACCATGCGGCTCACAATCATTTCGAGATAGATCTTTCAGTCATTTTTTAACATCAATTAATGAGATTTTGGTTATGCTTTTATATTCTCATCATTTTCCCTTAGACATAAAAAGTCCATACATGTAAGGAATCTTTATAAGACCATGTATTGTAGATAAAGATCATAAATATTGGTTTAAACTGCACTTGTGTGCCTTCGTTATTCGAACATTATGCCCAACTTGTTAAGCACAGTGGATTTTGTTATTCCATAGTTTCAACTAACTACGAGTGATTATTAATTTGATTAAATGTTGTTTTTTTCATAAATACATATGTGGCGCGTCGTAGGAAAACCGGTCTTAATGCATGTGCGTAAAGTGTCGTCCCAGATTAGCCTAAGCAGTCCTCACAGGCTAATCCAGGACGACACTTCTAAACATGAATCCACTGTAGGCGGAAAGTGCCATCCTGGATTAGCCTGTGCGGACTGCACAGGCTAATCCGGGACGACACTTTACGCACATGCATTAAGACCGGTTTTCCCACGACGCCCCTCATATATATGTGTATGTGTTACACTTCACATATAAACAACTACTGACTACCTTTCACAAAGGCACAGCACTCTCCAGCTGGAGGTATGAAGGTGATGTCATGTGTCAGGTCATGACCTTGACCTTGGTGCAGCAGCCACAGGATCCTCCACATGGTCTCCTTGGTAATGTTGTTGAAGGGCATGTCTGCGATGTACTGCCAGGAACCAAGTCTGCAAATGGTTTTTGCGGATTTTTTATTTTAAAAAAAAAGCTTTTCTTGCATGTATTTTTTGTTGTTTAGAAAAGCGTAAATTTGGTATTTCTAGGTAAAATTAACTATTAAACTAGGTATATGCTAATGGTAATACTATTTTTTGCGACAAATACCATCAATGAAAATATAAACTTTTTAATCAAGCCCTTACACTGCCTGGTATCTACGATTAGTACACCAAAAACTGCATCAATTTCTTAATGTCACCACAGTTCATAAAGCTCTGACTAAAGTTGCGATGAAGCTTTCCCATCTTTTAAGCTTTCCTACCTTTGTGAAATGTGGATCAAGTTTACAGCTCTAAGAAAGAAGGCATCATATTCCGCCTGTAGCTTCTGTAAAGATGTCGCTGGCAAGTTGTACTCATTGGCCGCCTTGAAATTCTCCCAGTGGTCTGACACGAGCTGAACACATTGTCTGTAATGATGGCAAGGGACATTTCACAATATATCAATTATATTTAAACACATTTTAATGGTCATTTAATGAATGTACTTGGGTCATCACGTTTTACTGATAATCGAAATTGGGGTAAAATTTAATAAGGGCTATAAATAGTAGCTGGTGAAAAATAGGTCAACTGTAGAATGGTCCAATAAGACAAAGATCGTGTCAGTAACAAAGGTTAAATGACCACAGTATCACGATGGTAATGTCACATTTTTACAAAGACCGGTAACCAATGTTGGAATATATTCAGGTTCTAGTGGCTGAACATGAGCATAGCATCTCGTACGTCATATTTAAGTTGTGTCTATAATCCTGCTGCAAAAGCTTGATCATTAAACCTCAAAAGATGTCACTTCTACTGTATTTTTTAAATCAGATAATTAAATACTTTTTAAGAATAAGTACTCATTAGTAGTCCCTAAATTCACCCTACCTGATCATTCTGCCCAGTCGTTTGTTCAGCTGTCGATACCGTGACATGCTGTAAGTTCTCAGACCGTTACCTAGGATACCGACCAGGCAGGTGATGAAGGCAAATACCCGGTACATGGTGGACTCGCTGGTCATCTTGACGTCATAGTCATACCCATCTGAAATTGTTTTTGACTTGGAAAGTTCTCAATTTCAAACTTATTCTAAACTTAAAATATTTACCAATATGTATCCATATAACAAATGAACTCTGAAGATTAAAATACCGATATAGTAAAAATGTTAATATTCTTGGGGGCACAGTTAAATTGATACACATAAATTGTTGTTTTCTTTTGTATAAGAAGGTGCAATTACACAATATAAGTATAAATTTTGCATCAAATAAATGCATTTGACTTTTGCTGAAATATACAAAGTACGAGGGAGCAAGACTTTTTGTATGCATTCATACCGTGCAAAGAGTTGGGTACCACGAAGAAAATGTGACGGAATATGGCGGACAAAGGGAGCTGTTTCAATATGGCCACTACATCATTCTCATGTAGATACATCCAGGCACTTTGTGGATCCTCATCCTATAACAAATGTTTTGTAAGATATTCTTCAATGTGTGGAAAATTAATGACTGGTTTCACTTAAGATAAAACTAAAGTATTTCTAGACGAATTTCTTCCTCCCAATAAAAAGTATTAAAAGTAAACAACATACTATTTAATATTGGAATTAAATGTGTAAAATGAATTCATGATGGTCATTACCAGTACTCTGACAGAGGTCAAATACATTCAAAAGGATTCTGCCTTCAAATGATCTGCCAGTAAAGAAATAATTTTCTATTTAGTGTTGTTTATCGGCTAATAAACAATGATTTGGAGTTCTGATTAATAAAACCATGAGGGAGTTAGCCTGAGTGGTTTAATGTAACGATAAATCGGTGTTTATTAGCCGATAAACAACGATAATGCGAAAATTATTTCAATTCTAACATGACCTGACAGCATTTTATGCAATTACAATGCCAACTATATTTTACAGTTTCAGAACTATTTTTTCGGGTTGTTTATTGGTAGTTTAACAAACGGTGAATTTTTTTCTTGTCTATAGAAAACTCTGCTCGTGTCGAGATCTTTTCCAAATATAATTTACAAATGCCATCTCCCGCCCTACCTCCTCGCCGTCTGAGTCGATCATCACCCAGGAGATGTTCCTGTTGTCCCTTCCCGTCTGCAGCAACTTCTGCATCTGTATCATGAACTCTGTCCGAAAACTGGAAAACAGTGTTGTCATTGATGCAGTTAGTGATTTAAATAGCAATTATACATTTTACTGTTAACCAATTTCATTCTCAATAATTATCATAGTTAAATCGAACAATTTCCATCATTTGTATAGCCCCAACCAACCTAGTTGGAATAAGCACAGTTGCGATGGCAACCACCACATGGTCCAGATGAGCGTTGCCAAACATGACGTCAGTGTAGAGGATGTCCTCATTGGTGGGTATAGTCGGGGCCTGGATGAAATGCGACGCCCACGTCCCGATACCAGACGGACATCTCATCAGATGGTTCAGTAGAAACATGTGGTCTTCAAAACTGGCAACTCTTAGCAACACCGACACCTGGGTAATGATACAGTACAAATCATGCACAAGTACCATATTATGTTACATGCTGCATACAATCAGTGTTGCAAATTTTAAAGTTAATTGCTATTCAGTTTTCATTTTATTTACTTGCGACACAGACAATAAACTCTATGCTAATATTGATACAGTTTTGATAGTGCTCAAAAACAGGACCGTCAGAATCTTATAACATAGAAATTAATGTGAGTTATTGTTTTTAATATGATGAGCTTAACACACTTTGAAGCAAAATTTCTTAAGATGGTAATTAAACTCCCAAATCTTCATTTTTTTATTGACTACATGTAATTCATACTCCAATATGGAAATGAATACAGTCCATCTTCTCTCTTCGTATTCACATCCAAAACAAACAAACTTTTCACAATTTTGTACATTCATAATGTTTGAATATTACCATTCGTTCTGTCCATTGCTGGAGATTCTGTACCAGCTCCATATCCTCTATTGGCAGACGGTGGAAGTAGAAAAGTATGGACAGGCAGTCAGACAGTTTCCGCACCTGATGAGCCACGTTCTGGGACTGACGTTCAATGCCTGCAGAGCCAGGGAGATTTAAAGGTACAGTTCTACAGTTTTTGGCTGTGAGAAATAATTTTCTAAAACTGAATTTTTTTCGGTTCTATAATATGTTTATGTTCATTTTCTAAGATGTGGAAAGCATATTGCTTGTGTAAAGTTAAACTTTTGACGGATATCTGTTATTTTTGATACCTGGTCATGGTTTCCCGCAGGATTTCTTGAAGGCATGTCGGCATCGTGGACACCAACCACCCGCGACAAAAATCGGCTTGCCCCCGCCCCCCCCCCCCCCAAAAAAAATTGGCCGCATCGCGCGACCCCACCTTTCCGAAATCGGCTACGACGTTCGAAATCCTAGCGGCGATCTAACTGGCAGTATTGTTTAACTACCGCCCTTTATCGCTTTAACAACCTAGCCTTTGGCTCGACCAGCACCTCTTTTTCAATTATTTTTAATTTAGGAATTCATACTTTTATAAAACTTAAACTATTACAAATATAAATTTCTCCTACTAAAATCGCAACTACCATGGTTTTCTTCATTAAATAAAAACATATTGACCTAACCCCTTGGAGGCAGTGTACATCAAAATACTAAGCTGAATTTTTTGTGGAATTAATTTTCAATCATACATTGTATTCAGATTCATTTAAAAGCCTAGCTTTTTTCCGCCTTGAAATTCTGTCATGACTGCTCGTTTTTTTAAAACTGTTTTTTATTTCATTCATTGTTTTCGGATGCAAAAGAAATTTATAATTAATATCAGTTATATTAAATGCGGACATAAAATGCCGAAACAAATCACTGTTATTTTTAAATACTTCGTTATGCGTTACTTAATCGACATAAAGTACGGGCCTGTATTTGCTACAAAAGCGCGCAAACATTGCCATGCACAAGGTCACGGATGCCTCATGAAAAATGTGCCTGTACTGGTCACGTGCTCAATTGTTCATGAGAAAAAAAATATATGTTTGACGACGTTAAATTGTGTTTTAAAATGAGGCGCTATATTACATTATTCATTTCCATAATTTTGATTGTCAATTTGTGAGATTGACAAGGAAATTACCGAGATGAAATAAAAAGTTAAATATAATAATCAAATGTTTTTAAATGCCTGTACACTTTTCCCGTCAACGCTAGTATTCGTTGTCAAACACGTTTTTAGTTGTTATAAAGGTACAAACTCAGCCCTAAAAATCGCCGTATTTGATTGGCTAATGATATCGTTGTGGGCGGGACTACATAATTCAGTCACTTGTCAATAACACTATTGAAAGTTAGACCTTATCGATCAATACGGCGTTAATTTATGGCCCTGTGATTAAAGATCGGTGTAATAGATAAAGGGATTAAGGGTTGTCGCTTTGAAAATTAAAGCATGTCGGCATTATTTAAGCGCATGTTGGCAAATCAGTAACTGCTATGAAAGCATGTCGGGCCCGACAAGCGAAACAGGCCTGCGGGAAACCCTGCTGGTACAGTAGACATACCCTCGTATTGTTTTTACGCAAAAAGGCATACTAAATATCAAAATAATTGTTTGGCAACCAAAACAGCATAGGATACTAACAGTTTTGATAGATTCTTCAAATTCCTGTTTTAAACTTCCAGCCCCAAACTGTAAATCTATCCCTTTAAAATCAACTTTAGCTGGTACTTTTCCTGTCAGATATACTGGAAGTGATCTTGTATTTGTAACCTTTAGAGTTCATACAGGTTTCTCCATTACTAACCCAAATACTTAAAAGATTGTAGCATCCTTGTTATTTCTTGAATCTTGAGTCAACACAACTAACAGCCATGAGATTATTTATGTTGAACTTTTATTCATACTTGTCTCCTACCTACATTGTAATGGACATGGTCATCTATGCAATACTGGGCCTGTGTTCACAAACCTATTCTTAGACTTAATAATAAGAAGAAAGAATATTCTTGAAACTGTACTGTTCTAAGAACTCTTTAATGTTCAATCTATAGAAGATATTTGTTTAATGCAGTGTAAGATTGTATTTTATTTCATGAGTGGTCATAGAAACAATATTTTCACAAGTGGCGCAGCCACGTGTGAAAATATCAAGTTTCTATGACCACTCATGAAATAAAATACGATCTTACACTGCATTAAACAAATTTTCTTTTTATTTCATGCTTTTGAACGATAAATAAAAAAATGTGCAAGATATGCTGAAGCATCACAAGTTTTGTGTATTATGACATCATAAATATGACGTCATTAAGATTCCAAAATTGTCGATCACTGTTGTGGTGATAAAATAGTGCCACTCTTACTGCGTCATTGTTGCTTAATTATATTTGTATTGAATTTTATTATGTGTTTTCTGTTGTTTAAAAAGGCCGTTGTTTACACTGACTATTAGGGTATTCAAATAATTTCAAATAATATACATAAAAACATGGTTAAAAGTAGTTCCATATAACCAAGAGTGAAATGATCAAACGTTATCATTTCACTCGACCTAGAGTGAAATTATCGGGTTATCATTCACTGGTATTGTCCACTCATTCACCGCATATCATGAAATAAAACTTGGTATTTACCATCTCTAGTAACATCATTCTTCATTTAAAATGATTTGTTAATGACATTGGTACACAGTACACCCAAATGCGGAAGTATTTTTTTTAAATAAGTAAATTCTTTATTCTTAAGTCTAAGAATGGGTTGGTGAATGTGGCTCCTGTAAACAGTAACTGTTGTACTCACCGCTGACAGGCAGGTTCTTGGGAATGTCCCTCAAATCTGGGGAAGAGGCCAGCATGTCATGGATATAGGACTCCACCTGCAGTCTACAAGACAACATCAGATAAAACGCTTGTCCTGATCAGCTAGTGAATCCATCAGTCAGAACACAAGTCAGTTCATTGCAACTTCCAACATTCAACAGCCGAGATAATATGCAATGATTATCATGCAAACACTTATATGAAGAGAGATATTTCTATTAAACCAAACATTCAACTTTTTGTTTAGTTGTATGTGACATATGAAATGATAAGCATTGAATAAACAAAACTTTCTTTAATCTGAACATATTACAGAATTTCTTTGGACCTTATGCATCATGATTTATGAAAGAAGTATCTGTCACTAATTTATAGTTCTAGTCCTTGGATTGATAGACTATCAGAAGACTTCTGATCAATACCTGTTATTTTCAGCTTCTGAAATTGACAAAGATACAATAAGAAATGTTTATAAAGTATTGTGATAATGCGGACATGAGAGAATTTAAAGGGATTTATGTGAGTAATTAAGGGTAAATAAATTCATCAGAAATTCATAATGTAAACATTCATACTTTGAGAGCTGGGCTGAATATGAGTGCAGTGACAGTTGGTTTTGGATCTGCTCCTGGATACTTTTCAAGGTGACAGTCATCCTAGACAGGCCATTGTAGTCCAGCTTGGCTTTCTTGAATGTGTGCGACCCCTGGGCATTGTAGCCTTCCCCACAGGTCCCCTGCAATTCATGTTTGGGAGTTATGAATGCAAGAAATACTGTCGTCATTGATAAGATTAATATTAATTGGACCAATATGCCAATTCCCATTTAATATTTTAGATCAGGAACATACTTGCTGTTCAAAAGTATTATTTAAGCAGATGAACTATTTTTGTTATTGTTATATACTTGAAACTGATAACAGAATAATTATTATCAAATTAATGTTTGTTTGTTGGGATTTTTCGCCGTTTTTAACAGTATTTCAGTCATATCACGGCCATCAGTTAATCTACTCACACTTTTCCTGGCCAAGCTTAGCTGATCTAAGCGGTTTACCAGTACTTAGTGCACATACCTATGCCAGTAACTGACAACTGCCCTACTTGAATCAGAGGTAGGGGGAGAACGGCAAATTTATAACAAAACATAAACGAAATGCAGACTTGTTGACCTGCGCAAGCAATGATTCACTGAACTTGACATAATTTAGTGAATGTGTTCATTCTATTTTACTCATTGTAAACATCATTATCAATGAATCATCATTTTTACTTTAACTGTTGTAGTACAGCTTTCAGTGATCCAAACTTCCATCTGATTGTTACGATACTCCTCCTCCAGATTTCTGATGACGGCCTCACATTCTAGCAAGTGTTTTCGAGCCCGCTGGTAGTTCATGAGTATTTCGTAGAACTCGTGGGTTTCTTTCTTCATTTCATTCTGTCAACGGATATCAATGAATCAGAATGCTCATAAATGTTCATAACTTGTTGAACATTGTAAACTGTGAAACATCCCTTTATTAAAAACAATATTAAAATTCTGATAAACTTCATAAAATACAGAACCACTGACATTACCACTTTGTCTACCTCAATTATAATCAATCTCACATCTCATTACTACCAGTTTATTTAACAACATACATGCTAATACTTTTACGATAAAACATAATACAGAAACACTGCATAACTCTTTAATACAATTACCAGTTACATTTCTATATACATTTGTGAACATTACCTGTATGAACTTGTCAATATAAGCATTGATGTTCTCCAACTTGACATTGTAGTACAGGGAGGCAAGCTGGTCCCTGGTGAGAGGCTGAAACACCTCCTGGCTCTCCACTTTTGCCATTCTTGGCACTACCTGTGCATGGGTCACCTGCCCAGGGTTTTCAATTGATGGTGCAATCTCAACTGGGGCATCAAGAAGAGTTGTTGCCCTTGGTGAATCCTCTTCACTGATGCTCGCTGGAGGGGCTGATGCAGAGCTTACTTGGAAAGGTGCTGGAATATCTGCTGCAGTGGTGGCTCCAGTGCTTGTTTCAACTTCAGAAACTGGTGTTACATTTTGTTGGACAACTTCGTGTATGTGCACCTGTAATAATAATAATGAGTTATAATAACAGAAAACATCTCATATTATACCAGAAATAGCCATTAGCTGATACTATCACAAACAATAATAATGTTGCAAATACAAGACAGAAATACATGATTATTAAAGTTTTTTTTAAATTTTTTATCAAATTGTTAAAATGAAATACATGACTATTTAAGTTTTTTAATCTTTTATAAAATTGTTAAAAAGACAATTTCATTGAGATCAAATGATAATGTTAAAGGTGACATGAAAGTTGGACTGTATCTTAGCTCAGCAAAATACCAATTGAGGTATTGATTAGAATGTTGTTTTTATGATGGGTGAATGATTAAATTCCAACCTGTCGCTCTTCCTCCATATACTTAGCAAGTTGTGCTGACAAGTCAGGGTACAGTAATTTATTTCCTGCCTCATGTGTCTCATTAGCCGCAGCTATAACCTGGTCTGTATTCTCTGAAATAGTTTCAACACCCACAGAATCTGCATCCAGTTTAATGTTGCTAGCATCTTTCTCATCAGTCACATTTTCTGCACTAACACTGGCCTGTTCTATAGGAGTTTCTGGAAGACTAGCAATTTTGTTATCAGTAGAATCATTTTTAGTCTCCTCATTTAGATCATTTACATAAACTTTCATACCACCTGTATGTGTACTTTCATCAGTTTGATGATCAACATTGAATGCATCTTCAGTTCTGGCAAAGCTTACAGTTTCAACAGTTATCACACTGTCTTCTTCATTTTCTTCATAATCAATATTAACTTCAGTTTTTTCCCACTCTGCAAGATTTACATCTTTTTCTATGTCACTATCTTGTTTATTTTCTACCTCTCCTTCATTTGCTGGAATATGTGTCGGTAATTCCTCAATGACATCTCCTTCAATCACTGGCCTAACCTCTGGTGATTCCACAATTGCCACTTCTTCATTCGCTTGCTGATCCTCTGGTGATTCCCCAATGGCCTCTCCTTCAATCGCTGGCTGATCCTTTGTTGATTCCTCAGTGACTTCCTCTGTTTTAACCCTCTCAGTGTCTCCTGGTGCATCCTCCAAGAGGTTCTGCAGATCTGACACATCTGGAATACCTTCAGTGATATCCAGAACTTCCCTTGATACCTTGTCCTATAACACAGAAATCCATGAATGAAATTACAAATTCAATATTAATTTAAAAACTGAAATCAACAAATAAAATCAATTCTATTTAATGGTTACTATAAACAGAAGTTCTGTTTTCAACATGGCATTTATTTATTAGTCAATGGTGTACTTGAATGAAAGCATAAATTAAAATAGGAATGTGAGCTTGAATGAAAGCATTTATGAAAACAGAAATTTATCCCAAAAAAGCCTTGCAAATATTGTCAGGCTTACATTTGTTAATTTCCTGTGAATATTTTATTTAATTAATAACATGACAACAGTTATATTTAAAACCAAATTTCATTTATTTGTGCTTGTCTTTTATAGTGAATGGACAATGCATATCAATGTTGGTTACAGAACTGCAAATGATCAAATATGTTTATCTTCTTTTGAAGATGTATTAATTTAACTGTTCAATTTATTTAACTTAAGATAACTTTACTAACACGATGACCACATTATATCAATATATAACTACGTATAAGGGAAGTATTTGTGTGCATGCATGTTTGCAAAATAAGATAAAATATTTGCACATTGTTAAAAAGATGGCTGTTTTGTTTTGATAGACTTTGAAGATAACAAACAGATTTAACTGTGTAATGCATGAACCATTTGATACAATAAATGTATCTGTGTTATCATTACAAATTTCATGATCCAATATACAACTGTAATATTCAAAACATGTTGTCTCCAATTGTTCATTTTTGTCAAACAACATTTAAGGACACTTTCCTGATGTCATGTACCGAAACATTTACATGTTTCAATTCACATTTCCATTAAATGACCTGGGGTGGGATTCACGAAGCATCTTAAGTTAAATTGTATCCTTATCCTTAAATGTGGAAATTTCCTCAAATGTATAGTTCCATAAAAAAAACAGTTTTGCACTAAGTATCACTTTAAATCAGCATCATTATTAAAGTGTTATTTGAGGAATATCAACAGCATATGCATCTCTTTATTAATTAAGAAATATAATACATTCAAATTTTGCACTTATGTGAAAATATTTAAGAAACTACTTAAGATGGTTTGTGAAGACCAGCCCTAAAGTGGCAGTGCTTAAGCAACAGGTGCTTGGTGCACTGAGTTGTCAGAAAAAAATATTTGTGGCGCGTCGTGATAAAACCAGTCTTAATGCATGTGTGTAAAGTGTCGTCCCGGATTAGCCTGTGCAGTCTGCACAGGCTAATAAAATGTTATTTTACCGGATTAGTTGTAAAAAAGATAACCATGTTGTAACTTGTTTTATCTAAATATGTTATCTTCTATAAATAAAGATATTATTATTATTATATTATTATACAATGTACATATTGATACACAATATTTTGTCCAAAAAATAATTAAAACTATCAATATGTCTGTGAAAAAATAACACTTACTACAGGATAAATGTTGTGAGTAGAAATTTGCATTATGTTTGATTCATTGGCTAGAAGACATCATTTTTTCTCTAAATTACCCATTTCTGGTCCCATTAAATGTGATGTGACTAGTAGCAACATCTGTTAGCTTTTGTTAATTTTGCAAAGACAAAAGAAATACAACTGGTGAGCTATTTAGACTATATCTAGTAATTTGTGTCATAAGCTCATTTTTTTCTGATTCTGGGATGTCAGTGATGTCTGATAATTTTAAGTGAATTTAGTGTCAATCATCCAACCATGGAGGCACCATTTGAGGATATATTGTTTCCAAGGAAGCAAGTCAAACCCGCCACAAGTTAAACCGGCCTAAAAAAAGTCAAACCCGCCACAAAACAGTCAAACCGGCCTCACTCTACTAGAAATAAAGTTAAACTGGCCACAAAAAAGTTAAACCAGCCGCAAAATTAAATAACAATGCAAATTAAGGTTTGTACATAGTAAGGGGTATTGAGAAAAATATTTTAAATATTTACAGGTAATTGATTTCTATAAAAAAAAAAATAAGGATGTTTGTCAGCATTACAGTTAATTAATAATTAATATCCCGATAAGCTAATTTAGCATTTGGTGTAAGTATAAAAAATAACAAAATCAATGTTTAATTGAAATTACTACTATTGATATTTGCTTTTGGGCATTTTAGTACTTGGTGTTTAAAACAAAATGACACGAGGAGTTATTCAAATAGATTAGTAAAGCAACCATATATTTTACTGACATTATAATTATTAAACATAAGATTCGAATTAAACATAAGATTCGAATTACACAATGTGACAAAATTGCCATGATCAGAAAACACGCTATGCTATGACACCTTAACACCTTGATGTTTAGTGTACTGATATACGCCGATCGTTATCTCTAGTGGACACTGACGCGGTGTTTTCACGGTCCCAAAGCAGTAGATGTGGAGCCACATGTACTAACAAAATACTGTGTTGATATTGACCTTTTCAGTTACTGACTAATTTATTTACACATCAACAACATATATTTTAACTACTACAACAACAATAACAATTATGATTTATTAGATTTAAGCATACAATTGTGTTTTAGACAGTTGTAAAATGTAACACATGGATAACAAAATATGTAAATAGGTTATGATCGAGGTTATCAAATTTAATATACAAACATGTGTAATTGTCTTATTAAAAATGATTTAAATACGTTGTTCTACTATCTCTGGAGGTAGGATTATATCCAAACACTAGTTTGTTTGTTTTTCTAAATAAAAAGATTTTTTTTTCTTATTTTAATGATTAATGCAGACAGATCTGTTGATATATTAACACCTTTGCTTCAAATGAAATAATGTTTTTGTTTCACACCAAATGTGTTAAAGACGCCTTCACACTTTGAAAAGGTGTGATATATAGCCTAAACTTATGAATTTTAACTAACCTGAATATGTTGCTTACTGCATTGGAAAGTATCTCTTCTTCAGAAGATATCACCAAATAAACTACATATACTGGAATCTTGTCAAGCCAGTGACGCAGTAGATAAAACTCGACTCATGTACGAGCTACCAGAAATGACGCGAGTCCAAATAATAAATAATTATTCACCGAATTCACCCGTTGATAGATTGAAATGTTGTTGTTTTTAAGGTGTATATTGTGAACATGATTATGCTTTTTTTAACTATGTCACTGTTGTATGTATTTGATTATAATATAATAAACATATGTCACTGTTGTATGTATTTGGCATGTATTTGATATATATCTAATGTTGATAAAGAAAACAAATAAAATTACATTTACATACATTTCTTTTCGTTATTTAGTACGATCCTGAACCTATTTCCACTATAAAATCAAACAACACATTATGGGCTTATATAGTAATACAATAAATGTATAAATGTATATAAATCACATTATCAGCAAATTAGTATAGAGAAATAAAAACGAGGCCAGTTTGACTGTTTTCTTAATCACTGTGTGGCCGGTTTTAACGTTTGGTCAGTTTGACTGTAATTCTGTGTCCAAAACCTTGACTGTGATGTTTATTTATCCCTATATTTGGATAGAACAGACACTGAATTAACAAACTAGTGAAAATGGTTGAAAAAGTAATAGCAAAAATACATCAAAAATACCCCTCAGTTATTAAAATCAGCAGCACTCATTTGTTTTTATGCATTTGTAATAATTTAGCATGTGAATAAACTGTGATATGTCATTATGTGCACAAAGAATTAATGTATCATGTAAGAGCTCATAACAAAAGAGTAAGCACAAAAATTGAAAACGTTAATGAAACTGGTCAGTCACCAAAACAGGTGCATTGACGATATGCTGAGTGAGGCAACATAACTGAACATTATTGGATGTCAACGCAAGAAATAGATCTGTGGGTTTTTAACTGACCTGCTTTTGCCCATACGATCAGTTGTATTGAAATTTTATTATACTATCATAATTTATATGCAGATGCGACATCGTTTTTTCAAAACAATACAAATGAAAAGCACTGTTTACATTTCCCCTCCCATTTTCTTTGACAATGAATGGATATCAGCTGATAAGAGAAAGTGATCGCAAAATAGACTCACGGTATTCTTGATGAAATCAGCATGCGCTCGATTACTGACGACAATACAAATGACAGAAATAAGTTATATTAATGACTTTTACAAATGATGCGAAACAATTATGACCGCATAAAGGAAAAGATCAGCTTACCTTCTTTTTGCGTTTCGGAACTACTGCTTCTGCCATTTTCTTTATTTTGATCACATGATCAAACATCCATTGACTGCTGGTTATTTTTGTCAGTCAACTGTTTTGCTGAGATACCTACAGAAACAAACCGGTCAAATAGAAATGGTACCGAACTTTTCCGGATAGGACACACAATAAATGTTATTTTACCGGATTAGATGCAAATATTGTAAATTGTACGTACTGACAGACCAATCTTAAGAGTCTTGAACTTCAAGTGCAATTAATTTGTGTTTTGAAAGATCTATGCCTCCTTTTTTAACTTATAAATTGTTATATAAGTTTTTTATAAAGTCCAATATCTTGAATACTATCAAAGGTATTTCATTTACACTTAGAATACTTTTTTTACTTTAACGTCTCCACCAGGGAAAGCAATCCCTATCATCCTGTTTTCGTTTTTGGCAAAAGAGCATTCGGGGGGGGCATATGTCACATTTTAGTGACAGCACTTGTCTACTCCTCTTTCCAGTAGGCTGTATTCAGAGCGTTTGTAAGTTCCCTTTTTAAGTAATCGTCTCCGTGGCTTAGTGGTTAAGGCGTTTGCCTAAGGTGCGGGAATCGAAGGTTCGAGACTCGCACAGGGCTTGTTCTGATATGGATATGAAAAATCTATCCTCAAGGGGAGTGTGCACCAGTACTAGTGCTGCAAACTACAAGACAACAACAACATGGCCGGTTGCCTACCCAGCAGCTAGTTAAATTGAAGGGTATCGATTGCCTTCCTGCCAAGCGCCCGAAATATGTTATAGGAATCGGGAGTAAAGATCAGTAAATGTGTCTCATAAGTCTAAACTGGCTGGCCCTTAATCGCGAGGGCTGACACTATAATAAACAAACACTTTATACCAATATTTTGTTAAGGGAATCTTTGTGGTCTTTGATCTGAAGACTAAATCAATCTAAATTATTGTAAATGCATTAAAATACGAGCTAATTAATGTTCCTCAGAGACGTTTTTGAAACACTACATATTATGACTGACGTGGAAATTTAAAGATAAAAATTATCATGTGGCACTTTGAATACTAATACAATTTACTCAATGATTAATTGCCGATAAAATTAATATTGCCATTTTGATTTTAAGCAAAGAAGCCGTGAAAACGCGGGGCGCAAACTGGTGACCTATCGTTCACAAATGTAATCAGCGTTATTTAGTTGAAGATTTTTAAGAATGCTGAAGTTGTAGATGAATATGAAACTTTAGCTGCATCAGCTAGAAACAACTACTGAACCATCAATTAAATAGCCTTCATTTAAAGGGATCTGTTCACAGATTGTCAAATTGACAATTAAAAAAAAAATGTAATAACTTACAAAAAGAAATTATACATTGTATACAAACACTAATGACACTCATGACTAAGAAATATATTAGAAATAGTGTTTCGTTTATGGATAATCATCAATCGAAATGGATAAAATGGATATATAGCGTTAAAAATACATAACCAAATGCATAAGTCTAAATGGCCGAGTGGTTAGTGCATGAGATTTTTTTTTTGTCAAAAGTCCCAGATTCGAGTTCAGACGAAAGCATTTTTTGCATTTAATATTTTTTTCTTTATATAATATTTTTTTTAGATTATTCGGAATACTGTTGTTTGTGCAGTAAAGACTTTTAATGACATTTTTCAAAAATAGGAAAAATCTCTGAACAAGTCCCTTAAAGACAATACATCATAAATTATAATACGTAAATATTCCGCGTCCGGAGGATTGAACAGGTAAGAAATTTGTCATTTAAGACAATATATACATCATAATATTTAAATTTTTCTTGTACGGCAGAAAATATTTAAAAAGGAAAAAAAATTCAAAAAAATCATTTAGGAAAATACATCTTATATTTATTTCAAAGATTTATCATTTATGGCTTAATAACTTAATTTAGTAAAATAACAACCAAAAAAGTATAAGAAACTGGCACAACATGTATCGTTTCATTATATGCTTATAGGCCGGATCCCAGTCAATGCGGTAAATTGTCAAGAAATCCGGTAGATCAAGGCACCGAAATGGGATAACAATCGGATAGCTTCTGTTTCATTGGTTCAAAAGTAAATTTTGGCTACGTTGAAACGTCAAAATTATAGTATTTTCAACATTTTAACTGATGTGCAGTGACATTTGATACAGACATTAAGGTAACAACCACTGAAATGTGTTTGGCCACGTTTTCATTTATTTCCTGTAACTGTCAAAGTATTTAATGAGCTTAGTATGTTATAATCGTACATTACATTTTGAAGTGTAGCCAAAGTTGATCAATTAAAAGTATTAAAAATACACATGATATCATCGGCATTATCATGTATTGAAAGTCCTGTCCTAATGAATGTTCGATTACTATAGACTGTTGATATATCAATAGCATTCACTAATGTATTTCTATAGATGTATTTAAAATCGTTGTATTAAATAAACTGTCAATAAACATACATTTTCACCATAGATTAACTGATACAGTTACGATAGCAGCTCAATCATTCTTATTAAAGTCAATCGTCTCCTGTCTGACTTTACTATTCTATTCACTGATCGGATAACTTCATATGAGGAATTACAGTCAGATGACCTTTTCCAGAGCCAATCAAACGAGTGCCTTAAAAATACCTTGGTACAAACATTTTTAATAAGGTACTGGATCTTACTCTCTTTTTTTCTTCCTCTTCTCATTAAAGTGCAGGACACACTCTTGGTGACTGTACAAGTTTGTTGTGAGGCAATCCATTTTTCTATTGTTTATGCCACGTGCAAAATAATTGAATTATTTGTCAATGTTTGAGAATGAGTGTAAGGATTTTATTTTAATGATGTTAAATTTTGCTTAGCATAACTCGAATTATGCCAGAGAAATGTTGAGCTGATTTTCATGAAAATATTTGGTTTTTGCAACTGAAGGCTAAAAAGACATATATGTGATGTAATGTTTTGTTCTCATCACATATTATAACTACAATATTTCTGCCACAATTATACCTGCTGAAATTATATTTGTTAGCCATTTTTACTGTATCATGGTTTCCATGTTCACTGCACATAGACACTATATGATCTATAAATATATGTACACCATGTCTTAGATGCAAATAAACATTGCACAGCTTTCATTCAGAATACCCTATGAAAATAAATGTCTTTAGAAAGCAGTTAGTTAGTAGTTAAAGGTTCCAATCCCAGTTATGTTACTAATTTACTTGTCAGACCTTTAATTTTATTTATTTCAGTGTTGTTGCATACTGCTTAGCAACAGATAACCAAAATAACATAACAAAAATTTCATTGCAACAGGTTCTTTGGATACTTACTCAGTCATACCCTGATCACGATGGCGACTGCTGGAAATATGAAAGATCCCACAGTTGCCAAGAAGCTGTTTGAAAACCTACAAAGTGACCTGCGACTACTCTCTACAGAAGGGAAGAGGAAACATCCTAATGTGAAAGAGGTATAATTTTTTTTTATGTATTGTCCTCGGGAAAAGTCTAAGGAGTGGGCGAACTGGTATGGTATTGAAGGAAAAACAACACATGATCGAAAACGGGCATTTATTTAAAATGCCATAAAATAACCAATACTTTGTATATACATAACAATTTGTAGTATACAATGAAAACACAAGTTTTTCCATAAATGACATAATGTGCGGACAAAAACCGCCACAAAGCTATCTGACCGTCAAATGTTGCTTTAGGTTTTGTACAAATTTGTGTCCTATTGCTAAAACTGGTATTTTCAGTAACTATTGAATAAATAATATTTTTATGCAATCTTGAAAAAAAAAAAAAGATTATACACACTATTTCAGAAGGCTAGTTATTTAACTGCCTTGTTGCTATCAAACCTAATTCTTCTTCTTCCCTGAACCATCATCTGAGTCAAATCATTCTTATATGTGCCGAAAAAGCATGGTAATCAGTGTATTTAGCCAGTTTGATAGTACATGTAAGCTGATGTTAATATTTAAAGATGCAGGATTCTAGAGTAGTTAAATGTATATATATAGTACATTGTTAATGATACCTATTGGTTTATATAGTTAATAATTTTGTTGAGGATTGTTCATGTTTAGCTCACCTGAGCATGAAGTGCTCGGTGAGCTGTTGGTATAGGGGACCTCTCCGGCATCGTCTATCGTCCGTCGTCCGTATACCGTCAACAATTTGGACCGTTATCGCGATTTTAAGACTACATGTTTTATTCAATCTTGACCTTACTTGCACAGTTTGTGTATGACCATAAAATCTCCAATGGGATTGTTATTGGGTCAGATCACACCAGTAACACCAGAGTTATTGCCCCTTTTTCATGCAAAAAAAAGTGCAAAAATGCTCTTTTTCAACGAACAGACTTTAATTTCCATCCAATCTTAGCCAAACTTTCACAGTTCGTGTATGACCATCAGATTTCAGCAGACGCCAAAAATGGGCCAGATCGTGTTTCAAACACCAGAGTTATTGCCCTTTGTTTATTAAAAAATATGCAAAAATGGACATTATTCAGGATAGAGACTTCATTTTTTCATCCAATCTTCACCAATCTTGTACAGTTTGTCTATTACCATGAGATTACAGTTAAAGTCGAATATAAGCAAGATCGGAAAAGGAACACCAGAGTTATTGCCCTTTGTGAAAAAAAAATGCAAAAATTGACATTATTCAGGATAGATACTTCATTTTTCATCCAATCTTCACCAATCTTGCAGAGTTTGTCTATGACCATAAGATTAAAGGTGAAGTTGAATATAAGCAAGATCAGACCAGAACATCAGAGTTATTGCCCTTTGTTTGTGAAAAAAATATGCCAAAATAGACATTATTCAGGATAGAGACTTCATTTTTCATCCAATCTTCACCAATCGTGTACAGTTTGTCTATGAACGTAAGACTACAGGTGAAGTCGAATAAAAGCATGATCGGGCCAGAAACACCAGAGTTATTGCCCCTTGTGTTTGGAAAAAAACAACAAGTTATCAATGATTGGCTTGCACACACGATTTTTTATTCATTGTTGACCAAACTTGCACAGTTTGTGTATGACCATAAAAATTGATAGAAAAAAATTGATTTGCAACAGTTGCAAACCTTGCATGCAGTTATTTGTACATGCAACATTGATGTCTTCAGAGCCTGCATTAACATAATTTATCTTCATTGGACAGAAAATTATCAAAGAAAAAGCCAAACTTGACCTTAGAGCACAGCCATCTCAGTTTTTGCATTGCAGCTAGTTCTCCAAAACTGTGCGAAAAAGACATCAAAATCTACTGTTTCTGCATTTCCAGAATTGTCACTGATTTAATGAATATCGAGGGAAATATTTTGAGAACCATTAGCAAAAACACCGCGCATCCACTACCCAACTTGTACTTAGCCCATTGCACTAACCCATGTTTTAAATCAAATTGATCCAATCCCCCTTTGTGTATTGTTTAGATATCTTAATTTTCAAACCTGTCACAACAGTATGGTCTTTGTCTGTATCAGTTCTCAGGTGAGCACTTTGGGCCATCATTGCCCTCTTGTCATTTTGTTTTGGTTTAGGAAAATCTTGATAACATATATTTTATCTGAATAGTTATTTATGCATGATGAGCAGTATGATAAAATTATTCTTATTTTTCATTTATTTTTAGGCATCAGAAAAAGTTCAGCTGAAGCTGAGGACAATATCAGCCAAGGGAGATGAAATGCTTTCAGGTAGGTTGTGTTTTGGTTGTCTCCCTTTGTTTAATGGCAGTTTTTTTCCACTAATCAAATTTAATTTCCTTTGTCATTAATGTGTGCAGGTTCTGTCTCTACACCTTGCTTCTTATTGCCTGATTACATTGTGGCAAAGGCTACTTCAAAATGTTAATACTCTACATAAAATTTAAAAAAAAAATGTACAAAGATTAAAATTTGGTGTAATTAAATCGGTTCTCGTATTACAGTTTAGTTTAAACCAATTTATATTAGCTTGATAATGCCAAAAACCAGAGGCGTATTGATACTCTCAGTGTTTTTTTAGGGCCCCTTTAGGGCCGAAATTCCGCCCCATTCCCTTGCTTAAAAGGTATATATTTTTCCCCTATATTTACCCTAAAATTCCCCTTAAAATGTAAGCTTTATTTTGAAAAAAAAGACCAAAATTTGACAAAAATTGACTAAGATAGAGGAATTTACGTAAACAATCCCAGAAATTTTTCATCAAACCAAGTTAGTGCATAATCAAAGTTATCATTTGTAGCGAAGCAATTGATTAATTTTTTATAACAAAGTAGAACTTAAACCTGTAATAATGTTCCTTTATAAAAAAAAATCCCCTTTTGTCATAAAATGCCCCATCTGAAGGCCCTGCCATCTATCCCCCAATGGTGAAAAAACTGACTCTTTTGAGTCTGTCTCCTGGGTAAAACCAGTACTTGGTGTAATTTGTGAGAAAGTTCATTTGAACACTCTCCAGGTAGGGATAATCACCTGATTGCAAGACTGATACCACTTCAAATCGTAACTGAACTTTTAATAGTTGAGTTGCTGTTAAGACCTTAAATGTTTGCAAGAAGGTTTGGAAATCTTTTAGTAAGAACCTTTTTGAATAGTTTAACTGCATTTGCTTTCAGGGTTGGTTTCTGCAAGCACTGAGATACTGCAGCCGTTCGTGCTGGGATGTGAAACCAAGAACGTGAAGCTCGTGCAGATTGGTCTTACTGCTGTACAGAGGATGATTTCCCATGAATCCATTTCCATTGTATGTCTGGATATTGTGTTGTATTTTGGTGTAGGTCATATGTGTGATGTTATTAATCTGTGTACACATACTTAAACAAAAGCGTAAAATATGCAGATTCGCATGTACATACCAGTAATGTATTAGTTTAAATTAGTTGGTAATGTTAGATCCAAACAAAAGAAAAAGTGTCACATTGAAGCCATATAATGACTAAATGAAAGCTTCCTGATAGTAATCCACAAACTGTGGTGACATATAGACTAGTACTGATGGTAATTCCATAATATTCTGTTATTGCTTATATCAAGATTCTATATGCTGTTGACTGTGTAGTCTGCGGCAGATGATGTGTCAAACATGCTCTTGGAACTGATAGTACTTCCTGATAGTGATCCACAAACTATAGTGATCAAGTCACTAGTGCATTCTATTATATATTCTAGCATGATACTTGCTGATTTGTCTATAGATAAAGAACAAAATTATCATTGATAAACTACCCAATAAACAATGCAAAAAGTAGTCCCGATTCTGAATGCAGCATAGTAAAATGTAGTTCTCATAACAATTGCAAAAATATTAGTCAATTTATGTTCACATTATTGTTGTTTATTGGCCAATAAACAACTCTTTATTGTTCTGATGGATAGGTATTAAACCACTCGGGCTAATTCCTATAGATCAGAATTCCAAATCATTGTTTATAGGCCGAAAAACAAGGATACATAAAAAAAAAATTGATTTAACATATGAAGATTATATGTTCTGTTCACTATCTAGACTGCGGCTGACGATGTGTTGAACATGCTATGGGGGTTGATGGAGAGCGGTTTGGAAGAATTGAAGTTGCTGCAGACGGCTATCCTTCTCATCACAACCAACTTTGTTGTTCAGCATGAGTCATTGTCCAAGGTAGGTTGTAATTTCTAGTTAAGGATCCAGAGATAAATGTGCATGGTGTTCCAACTGGCCCCCTTATGCCCAAATGTCAACAGATTGTTTTGAATTTTTATATATTTTGGAAAGTATTCATTGGCACAATGGCAAATGAAGTAATCTTTTTTTTTTAATGTATTCGTAACAAAACAATAAAAATAAATAAAATCCCTATGCAAACTATTTGCTTATGTTTAGGGGTAGCCCTGTGTGTCAAAGAAACAAAATATTACTTGCAGCAAAAATAGTAAAGGCCTTGCCATGCAACAAATAACTTCATGTGTTTTATACAGCAAATGGTACGAGACTTTGTCATACACAAATTAACATTAAAGCAGCAGTCTAGAAATATATATTCTATGGAATGCGGATTTAACAGCATACTGTGTAATTAATGAAGCCAACAACATAAACTTCTGTCATGAAGCAAATTACACAATGTTCTGTCTTGTAGCCAATAATCTGTGACTCTTTTATGCAGCAAATAATTGTGTCCGATCATCATACCAGCATTGACGAAATAACATCATGTGGGATAAACTCAGCTATACTTCAACACTTTGGAATAAAGCAAAGACGCGCAGTTAAATGATGTCACGTTGTTGATTTTCATGATGTAATTATTAGCTCACCTGAGCATGAAGTGTTCGGTTAGCTATTGGTGGTATAGGGGACCTCTCCGGCGGCGTCCGGCGGCCGTATGCCGTCAACAATTTGGTCTGTTATCGCGATAAAGAATACATGTTTTATTCAATCTTGACCTAACTTGCACAGTTTGTGTATGACCATACAATCTCGGATGGGATTGTTATTGGGTCAGATCACACCAGTAACACCAGAGTTATTGCCACTTTTTCATGCAAAAAAAGTGCAAAAATGCCCTTTTCCAACGTATAGACTTTATTTTCCATGCAATCTTAACCAAACTTTCACAGTTTGTGTATGACCATCAGATCTCAGCAGACGCCAAAAATGGGCCAGATTGTATTTCAAACAAAACAGTTATTGCCCATTTTTTATTAAAAAAATATACAAAAATGGACATTATTCAAGATAGAGTCTTCATTTTTCATCCAATCTTCACCAGTCTTGCCCAGTTTGTCTATTATCATGAGATTACAGTTGAAATCGAATATATGCAAGATCGGACCAGAAACACCAGAGTTATTGCCCTTTGTTTGTGAAAAAAAAATGCAAAAATGGACATTATTAGGGATAGAGACTTCATTTTTCATCCAGTCTTCACCAATCTTGCACAGTTTGTCTATTATCATGAGATTACAGTTGAAGTTGAATATAAGCAAGATCGGACCAGAAACACCAGAGTTATTGCCCTTTGTTTGTGAAAAAAATATGCAAAAACGCTTACACAGATTGTGCATGACCATAACAATTGATTGATAAAATTTGATTTCCAACAGTTGCAAGACTTGCATGCAGTTATTGTACATACAACATTAATGTCTTCAGAGCCTGCATTAACATCGTTTATTGTCATTGGACAGAAAAAGCAAAACGTTACCGTATAGCACAGCCATCGCAATTATTGCATTGCAACTAGTTCTCCAAAACTGTTTGCGAAAAAGACATCAAAATCTACTGTTTCTGCATTTTCCAGAATTGTCAATGATTAAATGAAAAAGGGTCAGGTAAGAGTATGGAGAAAAATGATTTGAGAACCATTAGCAAAAAAATGCACATCCACTACCCAACTCATACTTTAGTTAGCCCATCGCACTAACCAATGTTTTAAATCAAAATTGATCCTATCCCCCTCTGCGTATTGTTCAGATACCTTAATTTCAAACCTGTCACAACAGTATGGTCTTCATCTGTACCAGTTCTCAGGTGAGCGCTTTAGGCCATCATGGCCATTTTGTATATTTTTCATGTTATTTAGTATTTTTCTTTCATTTATTTTCCAAATCAAGACATAAAATGATGGGATAAATATAATAGTAGGTAAGTGTTGATTAAGATAAGTTTATTTGCTTGGCACGAAAACGTGAACCACTTGCCTAGTCTTGTGGTTGAGGTTTAATTAGCTTTACTAAATAAACATCTTTATTCAACACTAACCTAGTATTCTGTAGGTACCGTAAAATATCTATATTTTCGAACACTGTACATTTTTGGACACCCTCTTTTTTAGCCAAAATAATTATTTTTTGTCACTATATATTTTTGGACATCCTGATTTTAAACCATAACTAATGAATCTTAATTTTCGGACATTTGATATGACAGTGATATTTTAGCAGAATTCTAACCTGTTTGCGTTAATTCGGTGACACATCCCACATGTGTTTTTACAACCGGATGAAGGTCATAAAACCTGGCAGATGAATGAGTGGAGGCGGTGGACCGTTACATCAGCATTATTGGGTTAAGAGCCATGTGCCATATATAATGGGTTTACCCGATTGTTTATACCGGTATTGATATCGTATATTAAATATGCTGTTGAAATTATCCTATTAAGGAACCAGTCTAAACCAGTCTTAATTATTTACCAATAAATTCTGCTTAATTTAATCATCTTTGAACTCGGTTGACAAAAATGCAGTATTGGCATAATTTTCTGTACAACAAAATCATACATATGAAATGATTTAAAATTAATTGCAAACATCGCTAAAAATTAATAATACTATACGGCGTGGTATTTAACAAGCATGCGAAATCATTAATCAATACTATCCGTGTATATTCGGCAGAAAACATTATACACCAGACATATCCTAACGTAATTGCAATATTGTCATAGTGTCTATAAATTTTTGGGCACCTGTAATTTGGGAATATTTTTGTGTATCCAAATTATCGGACACGAACATTTTTTATTATGTTTAAGTGTCCGAAAAAATATATATTTTACGGTAATTGGCACGTATAATATAACCAAAGAGTGTGTCTTAGCAAATACTGTCTTCACCTGGTTAAAAATGTTTTTTAGCCATAATAATGTTGAAGTCTTACTCATTTGGGGTATTCTATTGTTTTGCATGTAAAAAAAGTTATAGCCAAACGGAAATTTTGTTAGCTAAACAGTCAAAATTAGTGCAAGTCCATATTAAGCTATGCTTTGGTAAAATTAGAACCTGGCTTGCTCGGATTCTCAGTTTTATATAGCCAAACTTGTACAATTTTCTTGCTTGCATATAATAAAATAAGAATTTGGACTTGCTTGGCCAAACTGCCAATTTCAATGACTGGTTAAATGGTGAAATTTGTAGCCATTGTCTGTTCTAGCAAATTGCAGAGTGAGGCTTGCTAGAAAGCAACTAAAAACACATGTTGTGCCAATTTATTTAATTTATTGGGGGGGGGGGGGGGGCAAGAGCATATATTTCTTTGAACTTTGTGCGGTACTACTTTGTTATGCATGTAGAAGTTAAAATGTTCTTCAGGCATTGGTGATATGTCTGCGTCTGCACTTCACGAAAGACAGCACGACCAACAACACGGCTGCTGCAGCTATCAAGCAACTTGTGAGCATCGTGTTTGAGCGTGTCATTGCAGAGGACAAGCTAAAGTTTCCAGGTAGGGTTGGCAGAAAAACCCAAAATAGAAACAGTAGTATGCCTTTCATTGAATTTAAGCATCCAGATATAGTTTGCAGAGTTTCGTCAGTGTTCTGCCGTGGATGCGGCTTTGCGCCATTGGCGCCGAAAAAATTTATTTGTCCTCACTGAATTTCCGTAAGTGGGTCCCCAGGTGCACAAAATGTACAAATACCAAACTTGTTAAGATTTCAAACTTTAGTCCTGATAAAATGCTATATTGACAGTGCTTGAGCAGTTCAGGTACAGTAGTATTGATCGATAATTGTAAATGTGATCCATGTGCTAATTGTGAAACATGTTTTTCAGCGGCAAACTGCTAAACGACAGCCGCAATTTAGGCAGACACATCAAAGACTTTGGAAGTCGAACCGACACTGTTGCTGTGGTTGTTGCTAACGGCTTGCATTTTTCGATGCCCATCTAATTGATGACGTTAAACTTTTACAGTACAGATTTCATTATTAACCCCTCGTGTTTTTAGCGGATTTTATTGTTTGTTATAATCGGAATTAAGAATGAAAGGTAATAAGAATGCCAAGTAACATTGATAAACAGAACATTATGAATTAATTCACAACAAAATATTATGAATTGTGTAATAACCTTTTTATTGAACAGATTAAGAAACTGAATGGTTCCGTGTATACATGTACCACATTTTCATAGGTGAATTTTAGGGTAAAAAGTGTGCGTTAGAAAACTTTGTTTTGACGGTCATTTGATTGGTAGTATTGATTATAAAATAAAGATAAATTGAAGGCCCCATGCACAAAAACAGCTAAGTACTTTTTCAACAAAATCTCCTTTAGGAATATTCCTAAGTAAATAACAAGTTTAGCCTTTGTCCCTATATTTTCGTAGTTTGTCCCCACTTTTTCAAGCCTAGAAGGCCCTTGTCCCCAATAGTCCAAATTCACGGAACAACACTGCTCGTGAAACAATATACTGTAGCTCCGCTATATCACAGTCTGTTATTTCAGGATATCCAATTTATCGCGACTCATAAATGAATCCAGTTTGGTTTGCATTTTCATGCCTTCATCGCTACTTGTTCATTGAAACTCATGTTGTGCGACCTCATCAGCTTATATAGCGTGTACCAACCATGACAGCGTCCTTTTACTGCTGTCGCTTTAATTGGCAGCGGAATTACACGTCGTCCATGTGTAGGGTATATACAGTAACTGTATGTCATAGATTAATACTGAACTATTTGAATTACAATAATGTTATCAATATGCCGTAACTGTTGTTTTTTGTTTTAGAGGAAATGTTAACTGCACATCGTTTGCGATACAGATACCTAATTTTGTTTTTATGGCCTATGAAACTTTTATATAAAAATAAAGATCTCACAGTTCTCTGGGCTCCAAAGTTTTTACATGGCAATCAATACACCCAGGCTTTCCATACGGATGATATGACGTTGTACATGTCAGTATTATTTTTGTAGCAGAACAAAGGATTTACATGAAATACGTGCATTTTAACTGTAAATAAAATTTGTGTTTATGTGACGTGAACAGTAACATTGGGATAGGCGTTTCGGATTTAGAGTTTATTAGCTAAACTATTAACCGAATAGTTCCATGCTACTCACCCGTTCGTCAGCTTTGGCATAATGCTCTTGTCAATGTTTGCATGCAACAAATCCATATCTCATATCACTGACCAAGGCCTTAAACTCTGACCTGCAATTTAGCAGAATTATGCCCCCTTTGTACTTAGAAATTCAGGTTAAAGTTTGCATGCAACAACTTCATATCTCTATATCTACTACAGAATTTCAACTGTAAACTTCATACATGTCTCTGACAAAGCGGTTTGAATAGTCGAGCGCGCTGTCCTGAGACACCTCTTGCTGACAAAGCGGTTTGAATAATCGAGCACGCTGTCCTGAGACACCTCTTGTTGACAAAGTGGTTTGAATAGTTGAGCACGCTGTCCTGAGACACCTCTTGCTGACAAAGCGGTTTGAATAGTCGAGCACGCTGTCCTGAGACACCTCTTGCTGACAAAGCGGTTTGAATAATCGAGCACGCTGTCCTGAGACACCTCTTGTTGACAAAGCGGTTTGAATAGTCGAGCGCGCTGTCCTGAGACACATCTTGCTGACAAAGCGGTTTGAATAGTCGAGCGCGCTGTCCTGAGACACCTCTTGCTGACAAAGCGGTTTGAATAGTCGAGCACGCTGTCCTGAGACACCTCTTGCTGACAAAGCGGTTTGAATAGTCGAGCACGCTGTCCTGAGACACCTCTTGCTGACAAAGCGGTTTGAATAGTCGAGCGTGCTGTCCTGAGACACCTCTTGCTGACAAAGCGGTTTGAATAGTCAAGCACGCTGTCCTGAGACACCTCTTGCTGACAAAGCGATTTGAATAGTCGAGCGCGCTGTCCTGAGACACCTCTTGCTGACAAAGCGGTTTGAATAGTCGAGCGCGCTGTCCTGAGACACCTCTTGCTGACAAAGCGGTTTGAATAGTTGAGCGCTGTCCTGAGACACCTCTTGCTGACAGAGCGGTTTGAATAGTCGAGCACGCTGTCCTGAGACACCTCTTGCTGACAAAGCGGTTTGAATAGTCGAGCGCGCTGTCCTGAGACAGCTCTTGTTATACACATTGTCATACTGTTATTTGTCATTAATCTCAAGTGACTAAATTTGAACTGCAGACATTTCATATTAGAACAATGTCTATGAACAGAATAACTCAAATGCACACTAATGGTATTAATACTTTCAAAGATTTGAATAGTAAGTTTCAGCTTGATCCCATTTGAAACAAAAATTATGTTCATTAGTCCTGTGGATTATAAGTGTGTGTTATGGGTAAAAGCAGTACTTTGTGTGTTTGAGAGAGGTCCATAGAACTCTGTTATAGAAATCAGTCAGTAGTTATGCTGTATGTTTGAAAATGAGAACAATGCACTAAGGTATGAGATGTATTTATTTCAGATTCTTCCAATGGTGTGTCAGAAGCAGAACTGAAGTCAGGCTCAAACAAAGCCCCACACTCGTTGCAGCCATGTGCAGGGGATGCTTATCTGCTCTTCCAGGTGTGTTTGTTAAATTGAAATAAGTATTTATTAGCTCGACTGTTCAAAGAATAGTTTCCTACTTGCCCAGGCATCGGCGTCTGTGTCTGAACTTGGTTTAAGTTTATATTAAAAAATCTTGTAACTTCAAAACTTCATAAGTTATTAACTTGAAACTTGGAATATATCTTTTCATCACCGCAGCAACAATCCCCATAACTCTGTTTTGTACTTTGACAAAATTATGTCCCTTGTTTACAAAAATGGTCCAAAAATTTCAAAACTACATTTTATTCAACTACATTGATTTTACTAGGGTACCATTCTGGTGTATCTCTTAGGTTACTAACTTTATTTATAAACAAGTTTATGTTTCTAGGTTTCTTTCTCCTGTCCTCTTTCAAACAAATGCAAAAACTGAAATACTTTGATTAGTCAAGCACACTGTCCTTTGACAGCTCTTGTTTTATAATCTGTGTCCATTTGTAGCCATCGATTCTCTGAATAGTCCGAGATATACTACTCACCCGTTTGTCGGTGTCGTGTCGGCGTCGGCATAATGCTCTGGTAAAGGTTTGCGTGCAACAAGTGCATATCTCTGTAACTACTACAGATATTCGATTGAAACTTTACACGTCTTCGGGGTCATTATGTGAGGTCACTGACCAAGGCCCATAACTCTGACCTGCAATTTAGCGGAATTATGCCCCTTTTTGTACTTAGAAATTCAGGTTCAAGTTTGCATGCAACAACTTCATATCTCTATATCTACTACAGATATTCAAATGAAACTTTACACATGTCTTTGGGGTCATTGTGTAAGATCACTGGCCAAGGCCCATAACTGTGACCAGCAATTTAGCAGAATTATTCCCCTTTTTTGTACTGACAAAGGCCCATTACTCTGACCAAGCGGTGTGAGTAATCAAGTGCTGTCCTGAGACAGCTCTTGTTATGATAGTTATAGGTAAACAAACTAATATATTTAGTTGTCTTTATTATACCCCCACAAAGTGGGAGGCATTAAGCATTGCACTTGTCCTTCCTTACATCCATCGGTACGTACGTCCCGAAATTTTGTGGACTCATCTCTTCTTTAACGGCTAGGCGGATTTCGCTCAAACTTTCATAGCTGTACAACCTTAATGTGTTGGTGATCTTTAAGAAAGTAATGTCGGCTGCAACCAATTACGGCAGAATTATGGCCCTGTGACATTTTTTTCACTATACATACTTCAGGAAATTTTGTGGACTCAACTCCTGTTTAACTGCGTGGCGGATTTCTCTAAAACTTTCACAGCTGAAGAACCTTAATGTGTAGGTAACCATAGAGGAAGGCATTTTTCCAGAATTATGGCCCTTTGTAATTTTTTCCACTATAGAATATATACTTCCCAACATTTTGTGGACTCAACTCTTCTTTAACTACTTGGCAGATTTCGCTCAAACTTTGTGTAAATATATTGTTTATACTCACAGACAACTATAAGCACAGACAAATTATTTTATTAAAATCTCTATGTGCAGTGGTCGAAATTAGCACAAGCCTGTAAGCCCTGCACTGGTAAATTTTGAACCAGGCTTGCCCAGGCCCCAATTTCTAAACAATTCGTATGTTTTAACAAGATTAGCCTATGATCACTATTTTGGTATTTTAATAAAGCTGCATAAATACTATTGCCACGACAAATTACATTTCGAATAAAAATTTCTATGTCAGATAATCATGATAATTTACATTTTGTGTTGTAAAATCAATTTTAAAACAATAATTTTGATTGATGAAATAAGAGACTTAAGTCCGTTACTCTAAGAAATTTCAAGAAACTGGACCCAGATTCTCAGTTTGATATATTTGGGCTTGTATCATTCTCCTGCTCTTAAGTTATAACTTGCTTGGCCGAACTGCTCATTTAGATGACTGTTTGTACTTTAGGACCTGTGCCAACTGGTGAATGCTGACCAGCCATTTTGGCTGCAAGGAATGACAGAAATGACGCGCACATTTGGCCTTGAACTTCTCGAATCGGTTCTCACAGCATTTCCAAGCATATTTTCCCAGGTAAATCTCACTCCTAGTCACAGATGTGTGGAGA
Organism: Congeria kusceri; assembly: GCA_027627225.1. Lineage (NCBI taxonomy): Eukaryota > Metazoa > Mollusca > Bivalvia > Myida > Dreissenidae > Congeria > Congeria kusceri. Next base: position 25,236,967 of record CM051035.1, read on the forward strand.
ACAGACAATGCGAAACTTGTCAGACATTAAGACATGTATGTGTGGAGAACAGACAATGCGAAACTTGTCAGACAGTAAGACATGTACGTGTGGAGAACAGACAATGCGAAACTTGTCAGACAGTAAGACATGTACGTGTGGAGAACAGACAATGCGAAACCTGTCAGACAGTAAGACGTGTCTGACAAAAACTGTGGTTGCCTGACGACATTTTGAACACACCTCATACATATTTAATATTACTTTCGCTTATTTTTATAAGTAATTAATGTGGTAATGAAACAATTACGTGTATGCTTCATGGTCAACCAAATAACGGTAAATATATTCTAATCATTTATTTAAAAGTGTATGTCATGTTTTCAATATGTGGTATATAGTTTACATATCATGTTGTCTGACAGATGATTTAGAGGTTCTGCATAGTCTGGCAGAATGTTCATTGTGCATTAGTATTTAATACGGCTATACCAATATGGCGAAATACTGTATTACAATATATTACAATATATTGTAAGAAATACATGATGAAAAGCATGCAGGAAACTATACACAATAAAAAAAATAAAAATAAAATAATTCAAATTATTATATTTACATGGAACAGTTATTTTATCTTTAACTCTGAAAGAAAATCAAAATGCCCATTTTATCGAGGCCCATGCTATCCCATTTTTATGCATCGGTGAATATTAGTATGATTGTTAACCAAATTTTTGGAAGAACAATTTTGGTTATAAGATTGGGGTATGTCGTTGGACGGTCGGGCGGGATGGAGGCGTCAACTTTTTGTTTCCGCTATCTAACTCGAGAACGAATTGAGCCATTGAAATAAAACTTAATACATAGATACCTTATATCGAGACCTCGCTTTGGATTGCATATGGGGTGGGTGGGGTCAAGGTCACTGTTACTAAAAATAGAAAAATGGTTTCCGCTCAATAACTTATAAAACTTCATACATAGATACCTTATATCGAGACCTCCCTTGGGATTGCATATGGGGTCAGTGGGGCCAAGGTCATTGTTACTAAAAATAGACAAATGGTTTCCACTCAATAACTTGAGAATGCTTTGAGATATTTTAATGAAATTTAATACACAAATACCTTATATAAAGACCTGGCTTGGGATTGCATAAGGGTTGGGTGGGATCAAGGTCAAGGTATTTCTTACTAAAAATAGAAAAACGATTTCGACTCAATAACTTGAGAACGCATTGAGATATTTTAATGAAACTTCGTACATAGATATCTTATATCTAGACCCCCTTGAGATTGCACATGGGGTGGGTGGGTCAAAGTCACAGTTACTAAAATTAGACGAACGTTTTACGCTCAATAGCTTGAGAACACATTGAAATATTCTTATGAAACTTATGTACATACCTTATATCTAGACCTCGCTTGGGATTGCATATGATGGGGTCATGGTCAAGGTCACCATTACAAAAACTTCTGTCTTTGTGCTGACTAATGCATTTCGTGCAAAAAATTTTGTTTTGGTGGAATTTCCACGTCTTTTGTTTACTTTTTTTTGTAAATTAAAATGGACTAAAATGGTATTGGGCATTCGGACTACATAAATATATTTTTCTAGATAAACTAAACTAACAGATTGTATTACCATTATTGAATTTACTGGCAAATTGTGAATAATAAACCATGCACAGCTGGTCATTTTGCTTTACCTGTCAAATGCATTTGTTTTTAGTTCACCTGAGCACAACGTGCTCATGGTGAGCTTTTAGGATCGCCTTTTGTCTGTCATCCGTCGTCCGTCGTGTGTCAACATTTTCATTCAAAGAACATCTCCTCCTAAACCGCTGGACGGATTTTTACCAAACTTCACAGGAATGATCCTTGGGTGACCCTCTTTCAAAATTGTTCAAATCGTTCCTGTCTGCTGCATATGTAGGTCACAACAGCTAAAAATAGATTTAAAAACTGAAAACTTTAAAACTCTTCTTCTCTGAAACCACCAGGCTTGGAGCTTTCATATTTGATATCTGACATCCTCTAGTGGTCCTGTACAAAGTTTGTTTAAATTATGCCCCTGGGGTCAAAACTGGCCATGCCCCAGGGGTCACATGGTTTATATAGACTTGTATAGCAAAATGACTTTAAAAATCTTCTCTGAAACCACAAGGCCCAGAGGTTTCATATTTGGTATGTAACATTGTATAGTGGTCCTCTACAAAGATTGTTCAAATGATGCCCCTGGGGTCAAAACTGGCCACACCCCGGGGGTCACACGGTTTATACAGACTTGAATAGCAAAATGACTTTACAAATCTTCTCTGAAACCGCAAGGCCCAGAGGTTACATATTTGGTATGTAACATTGTATAGTGATCCTCTACAAAGATTGTTCAAATTATGCCCCTGGGTTGAAAACTGGCCACACCCTGGGGGTCACATGGTTTATATAGACTTAAATAGCAAAATGACTTTAAAAATCTTCTCCTCTGAAACCGCAAGACCCAGAGGTTTCATATTTGGTATGTAACATTGTATAGTGGTCCTCTACAAAGATTGTTCAAATGATGCCTCTGGGGTCAAAACTGGCCACATCCCGGGGGTCACATGGTTGATATAGACTTGAATAGCAAAATGACTTTAAAAATCATCTCCTCTGAAACCGCAAGGCCCAGAGGTTTCATTTTTGGTATGTAACATTGTATAGTGGTCCTCTACAAAGATTGTTCAAGTGATGCCCCTGGGGTCAAAACTGGCCACACCCCAGAGGTCACATGGTTTGTATAGACTTAAATAGCAAAATGACTTTAAAAATGTTCTCCTCTGAAAGTTCAAGGCCTAGAGGTTTTATATTTGGTATGTAACATTGTGTAGTGGTCCTCTATAAAGATTGTTCAAAACTGGGCACACCCCGGGGCTCACATCGTTTATATAGACGTAAATGGGAAATTATTTTAAATTTCTTCTCTGAAACCACAAGGCCCAGAGGTTTCATATTTGGTTAAAACATTATATCGAGACCTCGATTGGGATTGCATATAGGACGGGTGGGGTCAAGGTCACTGTTACTAAAAATAGAAAAACGGTTTCCGCTCAATAACTTTAGAACAAATTGAGATATTTTAATGAAACTTAATACATAGATACCTTATATTAGAATCTCGCATGGGATTGCATATGGGGTGGGAGGGGTCAAGGTCACTGTTACTAAAAATAGAAAAACGGTTTCCGCTCAATATCTTAACAATGCATTTATATACTTTAATGAAACTTAATACATACATACATTGTTTTGAGACCTCGATTGGGATTGCATATGGGGTGGGTGGGGTCAAGGTCAAGGTCACCGTTATTAAATATAGAAAAATGGTTTCCGCTAAATATTTTGAGAACGCATTGAGCTATTTTAATGAAACTTAATACATAAGTACCTTATATCAACACATTGCTTGGGATTGCATATGGGGTGGGTGGGTGAAAATAGAAACACAATTTCCGCTGAATAACTTAGGAAAGCATTGCGATATTTAATGAAACTTAATACACATATCTTATATCGAGACCTCACTTGGGTTTTCCTATTGGGTTGGTGGGGTCACGGTCACTGTTATTAAAAGTAGAAAAACGGTATACGCTCAATAACTTAAGAACACATTGAGATATTTTTTATGAAACTTCATACGTAGATATATTATATCGAGACCTTGCTTTGCGTATGTGGTGGGTGGGGTCAAGGGCACTTTTACTAAAAATGCAAAAACAGTTTTCGCTCAATAACTTGAAAACCTATTGAGATATTTTAATGAAACTTCATACATAGATATCAGGTGAGCGACCTAGGGCCATAGTGGCCCTCTTGTTCACATTTTTGCAGCATTTGCATGAAACTATTCACATGATCTACATTTTGGACGTTTGTAACATTGTTTTTGAGCTTCTGTGTCAACCTCCCAAGTTGTTGCCCTTCAATGTAAAGTTAAAAGAATGCTGTGATACATTGGGTTGTTTTTAAATGATGCATTTAGATAATAAGACTGACATATTTTACTTGCATTTAATTCTTCTTTTATAACTATGGTGTAGGAACTGCTGAGACATATCCATGTCTGTAATAACAATGGGTGACTGTGGTATTCCTTTTGTGTGTTTGACCTGGTTCATCCTGAACAAAGTGCTGTTAATATACAGAAAGTACAAATGGAAAAATGGCCATAAAGAAGCCATTTGTCATACAGGAAATCCCTTCACGAAAACATTTTTATAAGACCAGACATATCGTTGTAAACATTTTTAGGGGTTGTCTATACGGATGATACTAAGTTGCAGATTTATGCATTCTGAATATGATTAGGTAATACATTAATGGAACATGTGTGTGCCAAGCAAACAAATTAAATACTCATTACTATGGGTTCCAGGTCGGTCGGGCCAATTTTATGTTGCATTTTTAAAGCTTCTTTTCTTAGACATTGTTATCATTGTAACAGACAAAGAACACGAAAGAACATCAAATGTGCCCTTGATTTTTAATGTTATGTTGCTGTTGGCATATTGTTTTGTACTTCTTTGCCTTTAGAAAATAAAGGATCAGACAGCTCAACCCAAAATAAAACTTTAGGTGCACAAATGTCTTTAGATTATTTTTTTTTACATTTATTGTATTTATGTAAGCATTTATATGTCAGATGCATATTTTTTAGTGTTGTTTGTGAATCCAAAAGAATCATGTGCTATTTTGATGCATTTACATATTTTGTTCAAGGTGTCAAGTTTGCACAGGCTAATCCGGGATGACACTTTCCACCTACAGTGGATTTATGTTTAGAAGAGACTTCCTTTAAACAGAAAATACCATTAAAGCGGAAAGTGTCGTCTCGGATCAGCCTGTGCAGACTGCACAGGCTGATCTGGGACGACACTTTACGCAGGTGCATTAAGCCCAGTTTTCCCATGACACGCCTCATTTCTAGATAACATTTCCTTTCTGTTAGTTACATACATATCCATGTCCATTTAACCCCTACTATGCACTATGGATATAATCTACAAAATAAATTAATTTCAGGTCATGTAAGACTGTTTTTAATTGCATCCCATTTGAGGCATAAAATGTTTAAGTGTTTTTCAAATTCAGTGTCTGCTAATTGAAAGTGTGTCCATTAATAAAATGACATTTAATAGCATGAAAGTTATCTTCCTGTGGGCTTAATGTAAAAGTGGATGAGAGAGTGCAGAGCACTATCAGCAATTGAACAATTAATTCTATGGTAAAAAAATGTTTGTATATTATCTAAAATTAAACACTATGTAAACATTTGTTATTGAAACTTTTCACTGAACATTTTAGCACAAGGCTCTCATTTTCTAGTTCAATGTTTGTGGTTTTTTTCCAAATATTTCAGCACAAGGAGTTCAGTTTCCTACTGAAGGAGCGAGTGTGTCCGCTGGTTATCAAGCTGTTCTCGCCCAGTCTTAAGTACCGCCAGGGGGCGCCCACTCCCCCCTCCCCCACGGGCCTGGACAACCGACCATTCTTCCCCATCGTTATGCGTCTGCTGCGTATCGTGTCTTCACTCATACAGTTTTATTATAATCTGTTGGTAAGTAGTAGGCAAATCGTGTCTTCACCTGGGCTGAAATTCAACTATTTTTGCCCCAGCAAATATTTGCGAGTGGCTTCTATTTTTACTTGTAAAATTAGTTCCTTCTCGAGTTCCACTAAGTAATAGCAAAGTAAACTACCAGTAAATGCCTTTACTTTAGTTGCTTAAAATTTGGAAAGTTGGGTTACATTGTACTGTTCGGACCTGTGTTGTTGCATACACATATTCTTCACTTGCAGTTTTTTGCAAGCAACAAACAAAAAAAATTAGAAAAAATTGAAAAACTAACTTTTTTACTTGCATTTTTTGAGTTTGTGAGTGCTAAATTTGAGCCCTCGGCTGGAATTTCACAAAGCTCCTAAGGGAAGTCTTAATGTTAGTTGTACTTGAGTGAACATTTAAATTCAACTGTTCTATGTGAAATTGAATTATTTCTGTGTACGAAAGGGTAAAATACCAAACATTTAATAAATATTTACACGTTTAAAACATTTTAATGTAAAAAAACATGTAAATGAAACAGCCAGACACTTAAGGAATTTTATGAATTTAAGAAATTTACTGGGCTTCACTCGTATACATGTAGTTCTATTATTTATTTGCTGGTGGGTTGGGTTTACTTAATGAACTTTTTTCTAGATCCATTTATATTGACAAAATCTAAAGTGATTAGACGAAGCTTATCTGTTTGTGTGCATACAAGGATTTAGTTTTGTCTTTGAAAAGAAGTTCACTTAAGGGCTGGCAACTAGTTTAAATGATCAGTGAATAAAATGACGACTCATTCGTTTCAAACTAATCTTTATCGAGTTAATTTTGCGACTGTAGAAAGGTTACAGTCTGAGACAAGTTCTTTCTGAAAATTTGTTAATAACTGACAGTGCTTTTTTCCAGTCATTTGTGAATGGGGACAGGGCCCTCTGAATTGTAAAAATGAGTGCCATAATACAATATTTTGTGAAAATATTATTTCAAGCTATTACATATGAAATTATTCTATCAGGGTTCAATTTTAATTGAATTTGAACATTTTGTATGCTTTTAGATATAAACATCTCAATCAGTCAAGAAGAAAACCTTTGCATGAAATAAAAATAAAGCAGACTAAAAGTCAATTGTAAACTTGCGAGCAATTGTGAAATTTGGATTAACATTTGTGAAAAAAGGGTGTGTTTTTTGCATAGAGAATGGGACCCTATTTTAACCCCAAATTGGCTTGAAAAACATCACTGACTGACACTCTGGTCAGTTGTTTTAAAACTTACTTTATACAGAATGTCATATTTATTGTGTGAACTAATTGAAGAAAGAATTTTAAAATAATTAATACCAGCAATTTTCTGTTTTAAATGCCTTGAATTTAATAAAGACTTTCTGTATGTTTGAAAGTTAAATCAAGAGCATTAAACTAAAAACTGCTATATTTCGCCATGGGAGACAATAAAAAAAACGCTCCTTGGCTCATAAATTACATTGAAAAGTATTTAATCTTCCCTGGAAAATGACTTTAAATGTTTTGTTCTTTTGTAAGGCTTTGACTTGATCTTCAAAAATGGTTTCTGTAATACAGTGTACTACCCTTTACAAAATAATGTTGATTCGTTGTTAATTTCACATTTGAACATTCTGTATTGCTCAGTTATATGAAGTCATTTCCAATTTTCTTTCTTTGACACTATTTCAGACAACAGAGTGTGAAATCTTCTTGTCCTTGCTTGTGAAGTTTTTGGAGCCAGAGAAACCTATGTGGCAGAGATGTTTGGCTTTAGAGGTGCTGCATAAGCTGTTCATTCAACCAGAACTAGTCAAGTAAGCTGTTCATACAACCAGAATTAGTCAATTAAATTGTTCATTAAACCTGAACTAGTCAAGTTAGCTGTTCATACAACCAGAACTTTTCAAGTTAGCCGTTCATTCAACCAGAACTAGTCAAGTAAACTGTTTAATTAACCAGAACTAGTCAAGTAAGCTGTTCATTTAACCAGAACTAGTCGAGTAAGCTGTTCATTCAACCAGAGCTAGTCAAGTAAGCTGTTCATTCAACCAGAACTAGTCAAGTAAGCTGTTCATTCAACCAGAACTAGTCAAGTAAACTGTTCAATTAACCAGAACTAGTCAAGTAAGCTGTTTATCAACCAGAACTAGTCAAGAAAGCTATTTATTCAACCAGAACTAGTAAAGTAATTTGTTCTTTGAACAAGAACTAGTGAATCACTTGTTCTTTCAACCAGCACTAGTCAAGTATGTTGTTTATTCAACCTGAACTAGTCAAGTTAAGTGGCTAATCAACCAGAACTAGTCAAATAAGCTGTTGATGAACCAGAACTAGTCAAGTAAGCTATTTAGTCAACCAGAACTAGTAATGTGTTCTTTGAACAAGAACTAGCGAATCACTTGTTCTTTCAACCAGCACTAGTCAAGTATGCGGTTTATTCAACCAGAACTAGTCAAGTAAAGTGGCTACTCAACCAGAACTAGTCAAGTAAGCTGTTTATCAACCATAACTACTCAAATAAGCTGTTCATCTTACCAGAACTAGTCAAATAAGCTATTCATTCCACCAGAGCCAGTCAAGTAAACTGTTCATCCAGCCAAAACTAGTCAAGTAAGCTGTTTATTTTACCAATACTAGTGAAGTAAGCTGTTCCATCAACCAGAACCAGACAAGTAAGCTGTTTCATCAACCAGAACCAGTGAAGTAAGCTGTTCATTCAAAATGAATTAGTCAAGTAACCTGAAACACTAAGTTAAGCTGTTCATTAATTAATCATGTAAGCTGTCCAACCGAAACAAGTATATATGTGTTAAGCTGTTCTCTCAATCTGATGTAGTCAACCTTTTTTCACCTGAACTAGTCATGTAAGCTGTTTAATCAATAGGAGCTAGTCAAGTAAGCTGTTTATTCAGTCTGAACCAGTCAGAATGTTTTTTATTCATCCAAAAATATAAAATTGGCTGTTACTGCAACCAGAATTTAGTCTGGTAAGTTATTGATTCATCATGAACTAGTCAAATAAGTTGTTCTTTCAGTCTGATACGGTCAAACAAAGCTTTTCATATAAATGTAAGCAGTCGAGATTTTAAATAGAATGCACAAATGTTTTAAATGCATCAAACACTAAAAAATAGTTCAGAAACTTATGGAGTTGACAGATATTTGCATGTCTTGTTTCAGGTCATTTTGTCTAAGCTATGATATGAAGCCGCACTCTACAAAGATATTTCGTGACATGGTGAATGGCATAGGGGCATTTCTTCAGTCCCAGTTCATGAACGCCCCTGGTGGACAAGCAGCCCAAGGTATAGTTCTAGTGTGACCTTAGTGCTGGTAGCCTTGGTTACGGTAACCCCCTGAAATGTCTCTGTTATAGTCTGGAAATTATTCGTATTCATTGTAGAACTGTGTTGGAATCTGACAGTCTGTGGTAAAAAGCTCTTTTTGACATTCAGACTATGTTCATTAGTAGAACATATTTATTAAGATTTAATTTTGAAGAAATTTAGATCCCAAATACAATTTTTTGATATATGTATGAAAAAGAAGATGTATTGTTTATACCATTATTTAAATTCCCAAACACGGGCGTAATCTTCCATTGATCAAGGCCTGTATTCATCAACCTATTCTTAGACTTAATTAAGACTAAGAATAAAGAATATTCTTGAAGCTGATCTGTTATAAGAACACAGTAAAATTGTATCTTACTGGGTATTCAACAACTCTAATTACAGCATTCTTCATTTAGAATGGTTTGTTAATGTCATAACCGACATTGCTATCCAGCATATTTGCTAACACAAAAGTATTTTTCTTCAGTCTAAGTCTGTTCTTTATTATTATGTCTAAGAATGAGTTGGTGAATACAGGCCCTGTTTTACTTCTTTCTCTTAGATTTCCTGATTAATATTACTTCTACTAAAAAGTAATGCATTTTGGAGAAATAATGAGGGAGGTTGTAGGTTTTCTTCCTAGAAATATTTCTAATTTACTGAAAACAAATTTTCATATTAAACACAAAATGTCATTTATGTGCCATTGACCTATGGTCTTATGTGAAGTGTAAATTACAAAGGGTAATTGAAAACCACCTTTGAAATTATTATACCACCACAAATGCAGTTCAGGGCGGTATATAGGAGTGAGCTTGTCGGTCCGTCTGTCTGTTGGTTTTCATGGTTTTCAGATGATAAATCAAGAAAGGCTTGACGTAAGTAAATAATTGTTGGTACACATGTGTAACATCATAGAACACAGGTGAAGTTCGACTTTGGTTACAAACCACTAAACTTTGAATTCCCTAAAATCATGGTTTTCGGACGATAACTCTAGAATGGCTTGACATATTGAAAAAAAATTTGGTACACATGTGTAGCATCATAAAATACAGGTCAAATTCGACTTTGGTTACAAACCACTAAGTTTTGACAGAGTTATGTCCCCTTTTGACTTAAATTCCCTAAAAACATGGTTTCTGGACGATAACTCAAGAATGGCTTGACATATTCAAATAATTTTTGGTACACATGTGTAGCATCACAAAATACAAGTAAAGTTTTACTTTGGTTACAAACCACAGATTTTTTTTAGAGTTATGGCCCCTTTTTGACTTGAATTCCAAAAAAATCTATTTCAGGACAATAACCCATGAAAGGCTCCACATATTTGAATTATTTTTGGTACATAGGTGTAACACCATAAAATACAGGTCAGGTTTGACTTTGGTAACAAACAACTTAATGTTGACAGAGTTATGGCTCCTATTGAAATAAAAATTGTCCTAATACTCTGTTAAACATTTACAAATTAAAGCATTCTTATTGTGTCCATTTCTTTGTTATGGATGCCATAGTTTTGTGACAAGGCCATATTGTGGGGGTTTATCCGTCACTCATGTGACAATTCTAGTACAATTAGCACTTTTGCCAGTGTGTAGATAATGTTAACAAAGTAAGTGGACATTTGTCTAGTCATTCGGTTTGTTTGTTTGTTTTTGGATTTTTTGCCGTATTCAACAGTATTTCAGTCATATAACGGCAGTCAGTTAACCAACTCACACTTTTCCTGGGTAAGCTGGTGTACCAGTACTTAGTGCACATACTTATGCCAGTAACTGACAACTGCCCTACTTGAATCAGAGGTAGGGGGAGAATGGCCGTAGAAATAATTTCATGACCAATCCCCACACAAGTTACATGGCCTGGCTGGGAATGGAACCCGCGATCCTCGGATTTGTAGTCCAGCGCTCTACCAGCTAGCTGGCCCGGCTAGTCATTCGGTAAAAAGTACTTCAAATTATAGAGGATCTTCAACATATCTTGTCGTAAAACTGTGAAGTGAACTATCAATTTGTAGGCCCTGTTGAGTATTTAGAAATGTATTGTTCACGTGTAATCCAAGAAGTACCAAAAGAAACACATTTTCCAGGTCCACTAAAGCAAACAGATCTCCAAGGGAGCCCGCCGGCCCTTGTGGGAGGCATGCCGATTGGGAGTGGGGTGTCCCCGCAACCCGCCTTCATGTACCGGGGAGTCTGGATACCCCTGGTGCTCATCATTCCTCAGGGGCAGACCCGACCCACATTGTAAGTACCTCAGACTTTCGTTGGCTCGGGTGGCCATTGTGCAGAGATTCTGTTAAGTAATAAGTATTTATATATGAGGTGTGTCGTGGGAAAATCGGGCTAAATGCATGTGCATAAAGTGTCCGCCTACAGTGGATTAATGTTTAGAAGAGACTTCCTTGAAACAGAAAATACCATGAAAGCAGAAAGTGTCGTCCTGGATTAGCCTGTATGGACTGCACAGGCTGATCCGGGATGACACTTGACACACATGCATTAAGCCTGGTTTTCCCATGACATATATTGTTATGGCCCCATAACATAACTCCCTTATGTGGCTAAATTAGTCCCCTATGGGGCTCTAATGGCATTAGGGTTAGTAATGAAATAGTCACATAAGTATTCGTTCGTTAATACGTACGTCCGTCCTGTCCGTCCGTTGGATTTTTTTGTGTCGCGCATAACTCAAAAAATATATCTGTTAGACTGATGAAACTTTATAAGCATATTCATCTGCATCAGGGGTTATGCACCTGTTTTTTCCGACATCAGCCGAGTTGTGGCCCTTTTTTTAGCAAAAACTGACATTTTTGGGCTTGCGTCGCGTGTAACTCAAAAACTTTTTATACATATAAATCAGCATGTAAACTTGTGCACCTGGGTATTTTGGTGCAGATTTTTTCGCCATTGTTGGAGTTATGGCCCTTTTTTTAGCAAAAACATTTTGGGATTTGTGGCGCTTGTAACTCAAAATGTATAACTGTTAGACTGATGAAACTTTATAAACACATTCATCAGCATGTCGACTTGTGCACCTGGGTATTTTGGTGCATTTTTTCTTACATCAGCAGAGTTTTGTGACAACCAGCAGAATGTGGGGACATCCATGTCTTACGGACACATGTCTAGTTTTATTCAAGTATCATTGTATATGGTGTCCATTTTGTAGTCTTTTTCAATATTTATGTTAGGTTTTTTCTATTCTTGGGGAGAATTTGTAGGTTTCTTGGTATTCTTATAAAGTTATACTTTGTGTTTAACTGAATTTTTGTATTAGTTTTTGTTTGTATACTTATACATTTTGTGATAATTTTTAATCAAAGTTTGTGTTTTTAAATTATTGTATGCTTTGTTGAAAATATTAAAAATATAGACAAACACAGCTTTTGTGGTGCTGATGTGATGAAATGTACCACTGTTTTACGAGAAACCAAAGGATTTTATCCAGAATTATGATATTATTGTAAAGTAAAGTGCTAAACAGCATGTTTTGCTACTTTTCCAAAAGATGCAACATTTCCATTGATTGTATACAAACTTAAATTAAATAAACTTTTTTTTCAATTTCATAAGTTAATTGGAAGAACTTCTATTCAAGAAGATCATTAATGATGTTTTACCCTTCTTTCATGAGACAGGTGGTTATTCAATCGTGCGACACACAATAAAACAATATCTATAATTGATTATACACAAAGACAATACTGCTACAGAAAAATGTTAACATTAGGAATCCTCGACCAACAATATATATGCAACCTCAGGAATATGGCTTCTGCATTTGATGTGGCTGCAATTTATTTTTAGCTCACCTGAGCACAAAGTAACATTGCATAGTGGTCCTCTCGAAAGATTGTTCAAATTATGCCCCTGGGGTCAAATCTGGCCACATCCGAGGGGTCACATGGTTTATATAGACTTACATAGCAAAATGACTTTGAAAATCTTTACTTGAAACTGCAAGGCCAAGATTGTTCAAATTATGCCACTGGGATAAAAATAAGCCACGCCTCAGGGATGCAAATTCCTATTGGGTTACAAGGTCTCAGGTGAGTGTCCTAGGGCCCTCAGAGCCCTCTTGTTCTATAAATCCTTGGCCTGGACCCCTTCAACAGTTTCAGGAGAAACATTTTAAGGAATTCCTATTGAAAATTCGTTGTTTAATGAATGTTTAATTAACCTAGTCACAAATTCTGAGAGGAATATAAAAAAATCAGATGTAATAAATAGCGTCTGACTTCTATTAATTAGTTTGTCAGTATAAAGGGGAACACATTAAATCCCATTAGCTTCTTATGAAATTGAATAATGTAGTGTCTTACATGTGTTTTTGCAGTTCATTGCTAAGTAGAAACGAGAATATTCAGAAAAATTAACTGTTCAGACTTGTATTAATGGCTATTCTCATTAGTGTCTTGTTTAACCCAAAGGAGACTAATGAGTCAAAAGTAAATCTACAAATGTGTCTGCAAGCTGGTTTCATCAACACATTAAAATTTATACAAAAAAAGGCTGATTGTGTGATAAAATTTTGATTTTGATTCTATTTACACTATTTATTATTTTCTTAAATGACAAAAAGCCATTCAGATAGTCATTATATAGTTCTGAATTGAAATCAGTTTTTGAAGGTCGTTCTATATGAGTTGGTGGGAGACGGATTGTTGTTAGATTTAAATTGGAATTCACATTTTTGTACAGACTTTGAACACTCAGTTTAGGATTTGCTTTTTAGACTTGATTCAATAATTCCTGTGAACCTGGTATATATACTTTTACAAAATAATTGCTTATTATACCCCCACAAACAAAGTTTAGGGGGGAGTATATAGGAGTGAGCTTGTCTTTCAATAACTCATGAAAGGCTTTACATATTTAAATTATTTTTGGTACTTAGGTGTAACATCATAAAATACAGATCAAGTTCAACTTTGGTTACAAACCACTAAATGTTGACAGAGTTATGGCCCCTATTGAAATTAATTTTTTCCAAATACACTGTTGACCATTCACAAATTAAAGCATTCTCTCTCTGTCCATTTCTTTTAGAATGAATGCCATAGTTTTGTGACAAGGCCATATTGTGGGGGTATATCCGTCACTCATGTGACAATTCTAGTTATGAAATATCAATAATTAATGAATTAATTGATAAGGATTACATCATTGACCCATCACTTGCATTTTGGCTTCATTTAAAGAATAAAGACTATGCCTTTCCTTAAATACCCAAACTTTTAAAATAATAATGCCTCCTCCTCAAATAAAAAAGGGCATGTTTGAGGTTTAATATCTTTTTTTTAAACTGTATCCATTCATCTTTCTTACAGGTTAACTTGACATAGATCTTTGAAAAAACAAAAACAAATATCTCACAGAATAATGTTTTGATTTTGTCCTTGAGCTATTTTTCATTATAGCCTACAAGAACAAGTCTGGAACCATACTGCATTTTCTGTAATTTATCATTGTGTACGTAGGATTTGCCATGTGAACAGTCTAGTGGTCTGATTCTCGATCTCTCTCTCTCATGTTTTGTGTCCGTTCCATTTTAGGGAAGTACACTGTAATGCATGTTTTATTTGTAATTAAAAATTAAAGTTGGTCAAAAGAAACTTATTGAATAATATACAGAAAATACAAAAGAAATTAACATTTAACAGATAAAATTCTGAAAATAAAGTATTAACAAACTAAGCAAACCCATTTGTTGTATTTTTATGCCCCCGAAGGGATGTTCCGTAGGTGGCATATAGTAATCACATCGTCTGTCCGTCTGTCCATCTGTCCGTCACTCTTCTTGTGCCAAGCATAACTCCATTAGTAGTGAAGGGATTCAAATGAAACTTCATATAATGATAGAGGACAATGAGAGGAAGTGCAGAGTACAAGAACCACAACTCTTTCTTCAATATTCATGGAGTTATTGCCCTTTGTTTAATTGTCTTATGCGGAGCATATCTCCATTTGTATTGAAGGGATTTAAATGAAATTTCGTATAATGATAGAGGACAATGAGAGGAAGTGCAGAACACAAGGACCACAAGCCTTGAATGTATAATTATAGAGTTATTGTCCTTTGTTCTATTTCCTTTTGCGGAGCATAACTCCATTATTATGAAAGGGATTTAAATGAAACTTCATATAATTGTAGAGGACAATGAGAGGAAGTGCAGAGCACAAGGACCACAACTCTTTCTTCAGTATTTACAGAGTTATTGCCCTGTGTTTAATTTTCTTGTGTGGATCATAACTCCATTAGTATTGACGGGATTCAAATGAAACTTCATATAATGATAGAGGACAACAGGAGGTGGTGCAGAGCACAAGGACCACAACTCTTTCCTTCATATTTACAGAGTTATTACCCTTTGTTTAATTTTCCTGTGCATTTAATTTTCCTGTGCGGAGCATATCTCCATTTGTATTGAAGATATTCAAATGAAACTTCATGTAATGATAGAGGACAATCAGAGGTAGTGCAGAGCACATGGACCACAACTCTTTCTTCAATAATTATGGAGTTATTGCCCTTTGTTATATTTTCTTATGTGAAGCATTAATTTTCTTGTGCAGAACATAACTCCATTAGTTATTGAAGGGATTTAAATGAAACTTCATATACTGATAGAGGACAATGAGAGAAACTGCAGAGCACAAGGACCATAACTCTTTCTTCAGTATTTACAGAGTTATTGCCCTTTGTTTAATTTTCTTGGGCGGACCATATCTCCATTAGTATTGAAGGGATTTAAATGAAACTTCATATAATGATAGAGGACAACGAGAGGAAGTGCAGAGCACAAGCACTACAACTCTTTCTTCAATATTTACAGAATGAGTTATTGCCCTTTGTTTTATTTCCTTATGTAAAGCTTTTTTTTATGGAGCGTATCTCCATTAGTATTGAAGGGATTCAGATGAAACTTCATATAATGATAGAGGACAATTAGAGAAAGTGCAGGCCACAAGGACCACAACTCTTTCTTCGATATTTACAGAATTATTGCCCTTTGTTTTATTTCCTTATGTAAAGCATTAATTTTTTTGTGCGGAGCATAACTCCATTAGTATTGAAGGGATTCAAATGAAACTTCAAATAATGCTAGAGGACAACAGGAGGTGGTGCAGAGCACAAGGACCACAACTCTTTCTTCTATGTTTACAGAGTTATCGCCCTTTGTTTAATTTTCTTGTGCAGAGCATAACTCCGTTAGTATTGAATTGATGCAAATGAAACTTCATATGATGATAGAGGACAATGAGAGAAAGTGCAGAGCACAAGGACCATAACTGTTTTTAATATTTACAGAGTTATTGCCCTTTGTTTTATTTTCTTGTGCAGAGCATAGCTTGATTAGTATTGAAGGGATTCAAATGAAACTTCATATAACTATAGAGGATGGTAGAGGATGTTGGGAGGAAGTCCAGAGTGGAAGGGACCATAACTCTTTTTAGGAAGCGTAATTTTGCCAACATTTAACTGATATTGTGTTGCCTTCCTGTGACAGGCATATGCTTCGGGGAAGCCTTGTTTCCTTATCCAATATTCATTGCTTTACAGAAAGAATTCAATAAGTTCCTACATGGTTCTATGGTTAGTATTGTACGACAACTGTGTGACCTCTAGGTCAGACTTTTAAATATAAACCCAGTTTTGTTGTTGTATTTATAGGTAATGGCATGCAATTTGTGTCAAAACTCAAGCCCTTTTTCCATAAACTATGTATTTTAATATATATATATGTTACGGCAATGAATTTGTATTATAAGCATTTTCAACCCATGTCTTGTTACCAAACAAATATCTTTATAGGTTTTGGAAATACATTTTGAATCCTGACCTGCCTCAATTTATTCTTATAAGTATATGAGTGTACTGGTTTATTTCTTTTGTTTGTGTAAGAAGTTTTGTTTCTTAATGTTTTTATTTTGTCCTTTTATCAACCCATGTCTCGTTACCAAAAAGATATCTTTATAGGTTTTGGAAATACATTTTGAATCCTGACATGCCTCAATTTATTTTTATAAGTATATGAGTGTACTGGTTTATTTCTTTTGTTTGTGTAAAAAGTTTGGTTTCTTAATGTATTTATTTTGTTCTTTTATTTTGATGCCAAACTTCACAGGAATGATCATTGGGTGACCCTCTTTCAAAGTTGTTAAAATCGTTGCCGTCCGCTGCATATGTAGGTCACCAGAGCTAAAAATAGATTTAAAAAGTGTAAACTTAACAAATCTTCTTCTCAGAAACCGCAAGGACCAGATATTGTATATTTGGTATGTAACATCCTATAGTGGTCCTCTACAAAGATTGTTCAAATTATGCCCCTGGGGTCAAAACTGGCCACGCCCCGGGGGGCACATGGTTTATATAGAATATATAGCAAAATGACTTTAAAAATCTTCTCTGAAACCGCAAGGCCCAGAGGTTTCATATTTGGTATGTAAAATCCTATAGTGGTCCTCTACAAAGATTGTTCAAATTATGCCCCTGGGGTCAAAACTGGCCACGCCCCGGGGGTCACATGGTTGATATAGAATATATAGCAAAATGACTTTAAAATCTTCTCATCTGAAACCGCAAGGCCCAGAGGTTTCATATTTGGTTTGTAATATCCTTTTGTGGTTCTTTACTAAGTTTGTTCAAATTAGTCCCTGTGTTCAAAACGGCCACGCCCCGGGGGTCACATGGTTTATATAGACTATATAGCAAAATGACCTTAAAAATCTTCTCCTCTGAAACCACTAGGCCCAGAGGTTTCATACTTGGTATGTAACATCCTATAGTGGTCCTCTACAAAGATTGTTCAAATGATGCCCCTGGGGTCAAAACTGGCAACGCCTCAGGGGTCACATGGTTTATAATGACTTTAATAGCAAAATGACTTTAAAAATCTTGTCCTCTGAAACCGCAAAGGTCCAGAGGTTTCTTGTTTGGTATGTAACATCATATAGTGTTCCTCTACGAAGATTATTCAAATGATGCCCCTGGTGTCAAAACTGGCCACGCCCCGGGGGTCACATGGTTTATGTAAACTTAAATAGCAAAATGTCTTTGAAAATCTTCTCCTGATACCGCAAGGCCCAGAGGTTACGTATTTGGTATGTAACATCCTATAGTGGTCCTCTACAAAGATTGTTCAAATTATGCCCCATGGGTCAAAACTGACCCCACCCCAGGGGTCACATGGTTTATATAAACTTATATAGCAAAATTACTTTAAACTTCTTCTACTCCGAAACCGCAAGGGCTAGAGGTTTCATATTTGGTATGTATATGCGGTCCTCTACAAATATTGTTCAAATTATGCCCCTGGGGTCAAAACTGGTCACGCCCCGGGGGTCACATGGTTTATGTAGACTAAAATAGCAAAATGACTTTAAAAATCCTCTCCTCTGAAACGGCAAAGCACACAGCTTTCGTATATGTAGTACTCAACATTGCATAGTGGTCCTCTCCAAAGATTGTTCAAATTATGCCCCTGGGGTCAAATCTGGTCACACTCCAAGGGGTTACATGGTTTATATAGACTTAAATAGCAGAATGACTTTTAAAATCTTTACCTGAAACCGCAAGGTTTGTTCAAGATTGTTCAAATTATGCCCTTGGGATAAAAATAAGCCACACCTCGGGGATGCAAATTCCAATTTGGTTACAAGGTCTCAGGTGAGCATCCTAGGGCCCTAAGGGCCCTCTTGTTGTTAAAATTATTCATAATTAACAGGCGACATTCGTATGCTTTTAGCTCTTCTGGGTATGAAGTACAAATAACATATTGCTGTAGGTCCAATTTATGACAAGAAAAATCTACCAGTTTTTGCATAGAGAAACAACTTGGCTTCTTCTGTTCACCTGGCATGAGTGAAACTTTGGTCAGGTTGAATTTTTCAGATTGATTGAAAACAAAGCAATCTATGTTGAATTCCAACAAAGTCATGTGGTAAGGAAAACTAGGTCACCCAGTAAAAAAATATATGGTGCGTATCGTGGAAACACTGGGCTTAATGCACATGTATAAATTGTCGTCCTGGATCAGCCTGTGCAGTACACAGAGGCTAATCCAGGACGACACTTTCAACCTACGGTGGATTTATGTTTAGAAGAGACTACCTGGAAACATAAAATATCATAAAAGAGGAAAGTGTTGTCCTGTATTAGCCTGTGCAGACTGCACAGGTTAATGGGGGATGACACATTACGCACATGCATTAAGACCGGGTTTCCCTCGACACGCCTTATATGTACTATACACTCTGCTGACTGGACAGACATGATTTGTATATTTATATTAATTCTATTTACTTTATAAAATATATAACTTGTACAGTTAAAAAATTCTAGTCCAGCTAATGAAATCAGTATGCGTAACTTAAAATGCTGTTGTCTTTTCACACACACAATGTGTATATTTAAAAAATGATGTGACATTTAAACTAATGTGATGCTTAACTCAGTTTATTTGGATATTCATAGGAAATATAAGCATTGTGTTGGGTAAGAAGAGCTTAGTGCTGACTATAATATAGATACTAGTCACAAGAATGCTTGGCTCATGTAATTCATGTGCTTATGTACAGTAACAGAAAATATCAACAGCAAAAACAACTATAATAAAATCGAATCATTTATTTCACATGAATGCATGTTCTTAACTAGTTTAGGTTCATTATGTATACTTTACATTTCTGTAACAATGTAATACAATGAACTTCTTTTCGAATCTCTGGAACTTTCTCAATTAATTGAGAGAAAAAAAGGTCGAACTAGAAAAATATTTGATAACAGTTTATTCAGTTGATTGATGTTTATATTTAAAGTAAATACAAAACTAGAAAAAAAGGAGAACTTGCATGAGCTAAAAGAATTCCATAAAAAAGGTGCTGTAAGTAGTAGAGGAATGGTGTTCAACAAAATAATCAGTTGTAGAAATTAATCAGGGACAGGTGTTACTAAATATATATTGTCCCATTCACGATTTGTATCTTTTAAACATGTTGTATGCATTATATAGCCATACTTGGCAGTTTTTCATTTGTAGTAATTTAGATATATGTACAGAATCACTACAACAAGGCACTTGTGATTTAAATTACATTAAAATCTGTATTTAATTATTGATTTAATTTTGTTGATACAAATTCATAATTATTTAAATATTACAAAACCACTTTATAAAATAAAAGTTAGACCAAAGGCAATTCTTGAATTAAACAGCTAGAACAGTATAAATTTAGCCAAGAAAATAAATGAGCTACTTATTACAGTTGTCTCATTTTATTGGAGCACATATTCCCAAAACATGATATGAATTTATAAATGTTGCACATTTGTTCTGTACGGTGTACATGGTTCTATGTTTGAAGTGTAGGCACACAAATCCATCCAAATTCCAAAATGATCATAACTGCTACTTGTTCATTTCTTTATTTTTCTCATGTTTATATGTATACATAATATAATTTTGATTATTATATTATCATTCAGGCATCATTCATAGTGGTTCATATGTACTTTAACCTCTCCTGAATTGTTGATTGTATTATTATGGGCAAACCCTTTGTTGAAAAAAAAAAAACAATGTTTTTCAATAAATTATTTTAGCCTTAAAGGATGAAAACACATATTCCCATATTATTTTGTACCAATTAAAAAGTTCTGCTATAAATACTGGGGTATATTATTTTGAAAAGTCCTTTTCATATGTTGCCTCTTTCAATAGTATTGTTAAATACTTTATTTTGCTGTATTTCAATTGGTTTACATTCACTGTCATCCTTGATGGTTTGGAGACACCAGACCCACCTCATTGGAGGTGTTATGGGAAATGTCCATCAGAGCACCTCCTGGGTGGCACCAGACCCCCCTCATTTGGAGGTGTTATGGAAAATGTCCATCAGAGCACCTCCAGGGTGGCACCAGACGCCCCTCATTTGGAGGTGTTATGGAAAATGTCCATCAGAACACCTACAGGGTGGCCACTGACTCGGGAAAACATGGAAACAGTATAGAAATAATTCACGTCAGAGAAAAATCAGGGAATTTTAAAATTTTGAAAAAAAAATCAGGGAACATTCAGGGACTTTGACCAAAAGTGAAAAATAACATTTTGAAATAATTTACAAAAAAACAATCAAAATAATATTTTTGTGTAAAACAAAAAGTTAACTATAATAAAATGGCTAAAAGTGGAGAATTGTGGTGATATAATTATGTACCTTGTCACCACTATGCACTAATTATACTGGTAATTAGACAATAAAGATAAGGAAAAATCACATTCCAGTCAGGGCAAAAATCTGGAAATTTTGATGCAGAATGTCCACCATGACCTCGGTTGTCACTTTTCTTAACAACTCCGAATGAGGTGGTTGGGAGAGTCTGCTCACCATGTAGTAGTGTTACCAATGCTCCCTGTACTGTTGTTGCAATGCTGCTGAATGCTTTTAGCCCCAATATATCGGGCGGCCTCCCAAAAGACGCCTTCACTTACGTAATGTCTCATGACAGATTTAGGTAAGACTTCTGGAGGTGGACACTTGGAATCAGGATTGGATCCTTTGTCTTGTGCATGTTAATCTTTGCCTCGGTGTTGAGGAACACTTTTGCTCGTAAAAATGTGGCTTGCATGGTCTTGTCCTGTATGTTGGGTATCCTTGGGGACAATCCGGTACCTTCTGGTTGGCAATGTTGAAGTTATTAGCAATTTATATGTGCCTTAATTTTATTTTACATTTGACTTTAGGGAACCAACAATTGTTATGTATGCATTAAACCAGTGGAACAGTAATGGAGTCATTTGAATCACAAAATTTTATTAGTCGTTGCAGGCTTTGTATATGCTGTTTACAGCTTTCAAATTTTTTGTGCGATGTAGTAAACAGCCTCCGGGAATCGTAGTCTAATGGCTTGTAGACTGAGATATAAGTGCATTCTGGTCACCACTTATGGTGCAGACAATTATTTTAATCAGACATTTACTCTGTTCCCATTGAACTGTTCTGATAATTTGTGTTGGCGTTTTCACTAAACATTACATTCCCTTGGAAACTGATTTTTCACATACGTTCTTGTAAACATTTATTGTTGCGTGTGAAAATCATATTGTTCCCAGTGGGGTTTTAACATTTTTTCAAACATTCCCTGCTTGGTTGTCATAAGTTTGAAAAATATAATGTTATTGCTTTTAACGAGATAGATCCCTGTGCATGTCTTTCACAATATTTTGCCTGTCTCTTTGTAGTTTTTTCTTAGGTAATTGATGTTTATTTGACAGTTGCATGACTTTTTACTCATTCTTAGTCTTTTCTTGGCATCTTTCTTGCACCAGGTATTTTAGGTCATATTTATTAATATCCACAGTCACTAATGATCATTAAGTATCCATGTTTGTCTGAATACTGCCACCCACGCTTGTGAATGTTGATTTTGTTTTCTATGGATTTTCAAGATGGTCCAGGAAACAAACTATAGCTGAACGTGATTATCAATAACATGCTAATTTCAAAGTTTACAATATGTCAAAAGTGGAAAATAATTGCTATCTGTCTCTGTTCTTATTCAATTTTGAGGCGTGTCGTGGGAAACAAAGGCTTAAAACATGTGCATAAAGTGTCGTCTGAGATTAGCCTGTGCAGTCCGCTTCCTCTTTTATGGTATTTTCTGTTTCAAGGAAGTGTATTCTAAACATAAATCCACTTTAGGCGGAAAGTGCCGTCCGGATCAGCCTGTGCGGACTGCACAGGCTGATCCGGGACGACACTTTACGCACATGTATTAAGCCCAGTTTTCCCATGACACGTCTCAAATATTTATTTTTAAATCATAGACAGTTCTTATGACATATTCAAGTTATCTCATTCAAATTTGAGAGACTTCTGTAATTTGTTATGATATGTCAAACATTGGATTTGTCGAAGTTGTTTTGAATTCCATAAAGAAATTCAGCTGCATTAAATCATAGACAGTTCTTATGACATATTCAAGTTATCTCATTCAAATTTGAGAGACTTCTGTAATTTGTTATGATATGTCAAACATTGGATTTGTCGAAGTTGTTTTGAATTCCATAAAGAAATTCAGCTGCATTAAATGCTTTCTACAATGAACATTGTAAACTTGCATATTAAAAAACAAATATTGTTTGGTTGTTGCTTGATAAAAATTGAAATGAAAAAACTAAATAAATGTAAAAATGGTGGAGAATTTTGCTTTGTGGACATATTTTTTTGTTAAATTAAGTTTATTGAATTGTGAATTATGTTGTATTTATGTCATGAAACCTTTTTGTGAATAATTTTGTCCATCTTTGTTAAACCATTAAGTATTAAGGTTTCTCTGGTAACATGACATTTAATACTGATCGAATTTAATAGGTTGTAGGCTCAGTTCTTGTCTCTGTTACTTTGTGAGTGCAGTCTTTTACCGAAAGCATGTAAGTCTGTATTGAAAAAGAATTTCTTTTAAACATGTTTTGGATATCTTGAAGACTGAATTTTCCTGAGAGTTTGATTGACTGGATATTTCAACCACTTCCTCCTTCTCCTCCACCTTCTTCTCCTCCTCTTCCTCCTTATCATCGGCATCATCATAATCATCATCATCATCATCAAAAATAAATTATTATTGTCAGTATCATCATCATAATCATCATTATCATCATAATTAGCATTGTCCACATCGTCATCATCATTATCATCATAATTGGCATTGTCCACATCATCATTATCATCATAATTGGCATTGTCAACATCATAATCATCATTATCATCATAATTGGCATTGTCAACATCATCATCATCATTATCATCATAATTGGCATTGTCCACATAGTCATCATTATTATCATCATAATTGGCATTGTCCACATTGTCATCATCATTATCATCATAATTGGCATTGTCCACATAGTCATCATTATTATCATCATAATTGGCATTGTCCACATCGTCATCATCATCATCATAATTGGCATTGTCAACATCATCATCAATATCATCGCCAACACTGACAACATCAACAATAAACCATGTCTGATGCAATTATTTAATAAGACCATTAAAATTTAATGATACCATGACTGTTACACAACTTAACATAAATTGTGATTAATATTGGTTTGATACCATTACTTTTACACAACTTAACATAAATTGAGATGAATATTGTATGATACCATTACTTTTACACAACTTAACATAAATTGTGATTAATATTGTAATGATACCATTACTGTTACACAACTGAACATAAATTATGATGAATATTGTATGATACCATTACTTTTACACAACTTAACATAAATTGTGATTAATATTGTAATGATACCATTACTGTTACACAACTGAACATTTATTATGATGAATATTGTTTTGTTACCATTACTTTTACACAACTTAATATATATTGTGATTAATATTGTAATTATACCATTACTGTTACACAACTTAACATAAATTGAGATGAATATTGTATTGATACCATTACTTTTACACAACTTAACATAAATTGAGATGAATATTGTATTGATACCATTACTTTTACACAACTTAACATAAATTGAGATGAATATTGTATTGATACCATTACTTTTACACAACTTAACATAAATTGAGATGAATATTGTATTGATACCATTACTTTTACACAACTTAACATAAATTATGATGAATATTGTAAAACCGAAGCAAAATTGAAATCAGAACAAAAATAAAAATTGTTTCATCTGAAGTTAATGTCTGTAAACTGCAAACACCTCAAACTTTGCATGTCTAAATTCAACACTGTGAACCATTTCAGTATTTCATTTTAAGACCGAATTTCACATCAGATTCAGTGTACTCTTTTCTGGGGAAATAACAGAATATTCTCAATAAAACATGTTATTTGTTATTCGTTGCGGCTTGCAAATGTTAATACATCCATGTTTTATTATTTTTTGCAGCCTTTGAATTAGAGATTAAATATTTAAGTGACAAGCTTTTCCCGAAATGACATTTATATTAAGAACATGCATTTAATTCCCAGTCTGGTAGTCTAGCGTGCATGGCGGCTCAGAACGTTTTCAAATATAAGATGTTCAATGTAATTTGCATGACAAACGCGAGTTGTTGCTTGGAGTTGTCCAAATGTGCATTTATTTGTTATGTTCTCAGATACCTTTTAACAGGGGTATAAATTAATGTTCATTCAGAAACATCAATTTGATTTCTTTAGAAACGTTTCAGACTCTGATTCTGAAAAAAATGTTTCAAGTAATGGCCGTATTTGCTTCAAACATTGAACATTTTCATGTTTTTCGTGTGATTCAGTTCAATAGTTAAGTCAACTATTAATTCTGTTTACCTACAGTTGAGTAATGATGGTAATAACACTGTTGACTTTTTACTAAGTGTTATAAAATCAAAGATACTTTCTAGAACTAAGTGAGAAAACATTTTCTTATGGTCGTTAAGTACGAGTAATTATCAGATGTCATAATTATCATTGACCAGAAGTGGGTAACCCCGTCGACAACCAATAACATATTGAAATTTTGTTCTTGTATTTCTATATTTTTAAGCCTGGAGATGCTAGATAAAGTTGAACCCCCAACAGTACCAGATGGGTATGGCCTGTCTGTTGGTTTCTATTGCCTTGTGGAAGCGGTCCGGACTATCCAACTTGTGGTTGAGGGGGGATCAGCTCCTACAGCAAAAAAGATGCAGCAGAAAGAAACCAAAAGTGAGCAGGTGGAACCCAAAGAAAATGAACCAAATCCAAAAGGTATGTTGGATCAGTGGTAAACATGTTGATAGCATTAACAAAATGTACATTAAATATGTAAAAATATGTTCCTTTTTGGAAAAATAAATCAGTTGCAGAGGAGCTGATCGTAATTGTATGTTAATTTTATTCAGTATTAAACAGTCTTGATTCCTTATAAAGTTTGTCAGCCCAGTCATGGCTGTAAGAAAAACACTTGCTTGCCACAAGTAGGCCAAGATATTTTTCATTTGCTAAGAGTAACATGATGTTGGAGAAGCTTCAGTGACCACACTTAGACAATTCATGTTGACTTAATAAATATCTAAAATTACAATGAGAATTACATTTTACTATGCATCGCCTATCTTCCCACGCGAATGTTTGAAAATGTGTGACTGCTGTAACAGTGACATAATTCATTGATACAAAGTGATTTTGATCTCACTTTCATTATAAAAACTCAACAAACATATATTTATATTTCTTATAGTGGTTATCGCAAAAAGTTGTCATGTTTGCTGGTACATTTTTAGAAGAGGAGAGGAAGCTGTACGAAGAGTTGGTGAACTCCTCCTGGTGTGGGATGTTGGCTGCACTGGCCCTGCTTCTAGATGCAAGGTTGGTAATTGTATCACGACGGTTCGTATGGATTTGGAAGAATCACGGAAAATGGGCTTTGTCTGGAAAAATCATGGAATGTTGATAATTTAGATTTTATCATGGAAAAATCATGGAATTTTCAAAAAGTGTCCAGATCAGATCCATTGAAATATAATCAAACAAACAAATCAAAATGAACAACTTAGTGATTTACAGACCTTTATTGCAGTGCTAAAAGCAATTATAATCTACAGGGCGCTAATCGGCCTAGATAAATAGTTTTATTATGTAGATCAAATTAAATGTGGATATCAATGTACTATTTTGACTTCAGTATGTTCAGATTGTTTAATGGAAAACTGAGCTAGGTCATGGAAAAATCATGGAATTTTGGTTTCAACAGTTTGTATGTATCATGGAATTTTGGTTTCAACAGTTTGTATGTACTCTATATCAATGACAACAACACATCTCTTTTGTGCTGTAAAGTAACACTTGTAAATGATCAACAGACGAAATGTCGATTTATTTACCTCAACCAAGGAATTTACGTTTTTGCCGACATTTGTTTGTTTCATAAATTAGCAACTTTATGCCAAAAGTTATGACCAGATTTGCATGACATTTCTAGAAAGATTGAAATAGTCCAATGAACAAATGATGAGATTTTGGTGGGGGTTATCTGGATCACTGTCTGGATCCAGGATTTTTTTAGGATTATTTATTATGGGGAGATAGGGCGAATTGCCACATTATGCTGTATAACTAATTAGTTTCACAACACACGGGGGATGGGCTGCATTTTTGATGGTCTGCGCTGTCCATGGTCTTTCTAGTAAAGTATATCATTCCAGTATGGACGAGAGTGCCACAGAGTCTGTGTTGAAGTGCCAGGAGGCATACATCAGTCTGTGTGGGAGACTGGAGATGTCAATGCCACGCGACGCCTTCATCACCTCCATCTGTAAGGCCTCCCTGCCACCACACTACGCACTCACCATCTTGAACACACAGGGGAACCTTCCACAGAAAGGTGAGTTACTTCAGTCACTACATCACCTCCATCTGTAAGGCGTCCCTGCCTCCACACTACGCAATCACCATACTGAACACACAGAGGAACCTTCCACAGAAAGGTGAGTTACTTCAGTCACTACATCACCTCCATCTGTAAGGCCTCCCTGCCTCCACACTGCACACTCACTATCTTGAACACACAGGGGAACCTTCCACAGAAAGGTGAGTTACTTCAGTCTCTCATCAGCACCATCTGTAAGGCCTCCCTGCCTCCACACTACGCATTCACCATCTTGAACACACAGGGGAACCTTCCACAGAAAGGTGAGTTACTTCAGTCACTACATCACCTCCATCTGTAAGGCCTCCCTGCCTCCACACTGCGATACTGACCACACAGGGGAACCTTCCACAGAAAGGTGAGTTACTTCAGTCACTTCATCACCTCCATCTGTAAGGCCTCCCTGCCTCCACACTACGCACTCACCGTATTGAACACACAGGGGAACCTTCCTCAGAAAGGTGAGTTACTTCAGTCACTACATCACCTCCATCTGTAAGGCCTCCCTGCCTCCACACTGCGCATTCACCATCTTGAACACACAGGGGAACCTTCCTCAGAAAGGTGAGTTACTTCAGTCACTACATCACCTCCATCTGTAAGGCCTCCCTGCCTCCACACTGCGATACTGAACACACAGGGGAACCTTCCACAGAAAGGTGAGTTACTTCAGTCACTACATCACCTCCATCTGTAAGGCCTCCCTGCCTCCACACTGCGATACTGAACACACAGGGGAACCTTCCACAGAAAGGTGAGTTACTTCAGTCACTACATCACCTCCATCTGTAATGCCTCCCTGCCTCCACACTGCGATACTGAACACACAGGGGAACCTTCCACAGAAAGGTGAGTTACTTCAGTCACTACATCACCTCCATCTGTAAGGCCTCCCTGCCTCCACACTGCGATACTGAACACACAGGGGAACCTTCCACAGAAAGGTGAGTTACGTCAGTCACTACATCACCTCCATCTGTAAGGCCTCCCTGCCTCCACACTGCGCACTCACCATACTGAACACACAGGGGAACCTTCCACAGAAAGGTGAGTTACTTCAGTCACTACATCACCTCCATCTGTAAGGTCTCCCTACCACCACACTATGCAATCACCATACTGAACACACAGGGGAACCTTCCACAGAAAGGTTAGCTACCATATTTAATCTATGTTTTCTATGTTTTGGGCTGTTTGGCTAGCTCAGTGGTTGGCACACTCACTTCAGAACGCGACGATCGGGGTTCAACTACAGGTCTCGGCGCATATGAACTTGGATTGTGGTCACCATGCTGAACAGGTGGGGTTTCTTGCGGGCACTCCAGTTTGTCCCCACAGCACAAAACCACAGCAAAACAAAACAAAACAAAATGTCAGTGAAAACAAAATAGCTGGAAATTGCTATGATTCAAAATTTGTCCCAACTTTTGATTTATCTGTTAAAGTAAATTAGGTAGGGGTGTTGGGACACACCCCAGGTTCTCACATAATGCAGCTTTGGAGCGGTAGGGCTTCCTAAACATCAAAATACATACACACGTACGCACACACACGCCTACCCTGTCATTATGTTTTCACACACTTTCAGAAAGAAATTAAATTGCGATGTATATTTTCGGATAGAAATTTATTGGCGATCAACGCATGTTGTCAATAAAGGTTTTACATTGAATGACAGTGCTTTTCGCACGTTTTGTCCTTTTTGTTTATCAATATCATTGTATAATGGCTTCAATATACAGTCTTTTGCCATAAATTAACGCCTCTTAATGTGGACCGTAATCCTATATAACAATACTAATAAGCCCATCCATATTGGGATTTTTATTACTTATAAAATATTGCAGATGACTTGTTTTCAGAAAGATTTCGAACAATTATTTTAATATTTGGACACTGAAAAAAACATTATATTTAAGTGTCCAGAAATATAGATTAAATATAGTACTTAAGTCACTGAATACATAAGCCATTAATTCAAACTAAATAATTAAAAACAAACGTCACATTATCAGAAAGTCTATAAAAACAAACTGCAATATATTAGACCTTACTCCACTGTTCAGTTGTCAGTTTCACTACTCAAATAGCCTATGTTTTATGAAGTATGCTTTAATTAAATAATCAGTAAGATTCCTATGTGATAATGATTAAGAATGGTGGGCAAATGTTCAGTGCAATTCTCAGGGCATTTTGACCCAAGAAATGTCAAGAACTTTTTTATCTCCACATTGACAGTGTTTCACACCAGCCAATGGGATTCTTTTAGTGTGCTGGTCTGACAATGGACATCAAAGGAATGGGCGAAAATGTGTTTTCACACAATAAAATATTTTTTATTGCTTATTCATGGCTGTATTACGTCATTGAATTTAATAGAGAGAATACATAAATTTACAACTGAATTCATTCACACATTGTAGGATCAGGATTCATGATGCCTTAGCCATAGAAATACCATTTCCCTGTTACTAGCCACAAGATATTTTGAAGCTGATAAAAATTCCCATATATATATATATCGGTATATCAGTAATAAGAAAAAGCATAATGAGAATAGCTAATTGGAAAGAAGTGAAATTAAATACTGTGGAATCATTTATATTCGCAGGGTACAAATTTCGTGCAAATGAGATCGCGGACATAATCGCACTGTCTTAAATGTTGTTTTGAAAAAAATCTCGGTTGCGTTTTACCAAAAAAGCAACGTATCAATTGATCATTGTTTACATCAATGAACATGTGTATCGGTAATGGATTAGGCTTTTAATTGATAACAGGGGTCCACTTCTGTATAATAGGGGCCGCATAATTAGACAGTACCATAGAAAATTTATATCACGTCGTGTCAAACTGACAATTTGTTGTTAATTGAATGCAAACTTAAATCACTTAAATAAAGGCTGCACACTAGGGGTACTTTCTTTACTCAATATGTCTTCTTGTGAAAACAATCTGTCACCTTGTGCTCCTTGCCTGTTTCATACAAAATTTCTTATTGCAATGATATCAATGCATCATTTCTTCAAACAGATCAAACTTATAAATGTTATTATTTAAACCAGGAAAATTATATATAAAAACATTTCACATCACACAGTGACCTTTAAGTGCATATGTTTATGAATGACTACCTATGTACAAATGAATGAACGTAATCTCGCAGGTGCTTTTAATAAATTATTTGGTAAATATTTGCGATGGTCATAAATTCGCGCAACAGCAAGACTGCGAAATGCGCAAAAATTTAGACCTCTGCGAAAATTAGTGATCCCACATTATGCTGCCTGGAATATTTATACAACAAACAAAATTCAACATGGGCAGCATCTTAAACTACTGTTGAATACCAGTGTGTAATTAAGGTATTGTGATTCTTATTGAGATTTTCATTAGCTCTATTCGTTATTCGAAATCCAAATTTGGCATTTGTGGCCATCTAAAACATGAAGGTTGTGTTTTAGGTGAAAATAAAAACTTATCTTGACAAATTGTTACTTCAGAGGAGGTATTTCACATCTAATTTTTCTTTAGGTTTATATATATAATAAAATCTCAAGTGATTCTCTACAAGTTCCAACATAGTCCTAATTTAACATCTCAGCTTCTAGATTTTTAATCTAATTTATGTAGACCATGACAATTGTTAAATATCATAATACCTTACTCTTGTAATATTTATAAACATCTTGTTTTAACTGCTTGATGTTTTGGTTATATGAGTTGTATTCTTATGTCCACATTTTTTTACAAAGTGTCATACGTGTAGCAGAATTTTATTTATTTTATTTTATTGATTTATGCTGTAGAGCTGTTTAGTGAAATGTCCATGGGAAATATTGATGACATTTTGTCGCTGAAACTTCCAAAAATTACTATATACTGCTTCTTATTTTGTTTTCATTTAGTTTATGGCATTACGTTACATTCCTTAGAGAGTTTACAGGAGGACAACACATGTTGGATGGTGATAAGCAGATTAAATGCCTGATTCCAAAATGGTATTTGTCAGTTTTAAAGTTCATTTAGAAACCTAGATAGTTCTAGAAGTTGCTAATGGCAATAGCTTAGTTTGGTTCAGTTGGTAAGATAAATATTAAGCCTATTTACTGTTATATTTTGTAGTCACATTTCGAAAGCTTGTGTTGCTGGTAATAAGGTCTAGTGTACGAACTTAAATAAAGTTTTTTGAAGTTTAATTTGGAGTTAGATTGGGGTTTATAGTTTTAAAAATTACAATAATGTGCATGAATGTATGAACCATCCAAGAACTTAGTTAAATAGATGTGATTGTCCTTGCCTACTGCACTCGAGAAACTTATCGCTTATGTGCATAGCCAAAATAGCAATATAGCCAGCGGTCCACATTATGTTGAAATATCACTTGAATACCCCATAAGTAAAACAAATGTAAAAAATGACCTTTCAAAATAAACTCAATGCTTACATCAGAAGATATTATATTCACCCACATTTCCAACAAGTCTTCTCAGATTTGCACACATTTTGGTCCTTTGCACAGGTCACATACGAGCCCCTAGCCAGGATCTGCAGTCAACATCAACAGAGGCCATGGACAGGAGCCAGGTGGTTGCCGTGGGAACCGCGTTACCAACAGCAGCACTGCCTGTAGGGGCCCATCAGGGGCCAGTCATGGTAGGTGTTTTTAAGAGTATGCCCTAGTCTTGTTTGTTGTAAGGAGTGTCTGTTTATGTGTAAAACTTGCCTTGTATTTGAGATAATTGGCTTCAGTCTTATGACATATCAAAGAAGTGCTTGAAGGGAGTGAATACTAAATATTCTAACATGACACGAGCAGAGCTTTCTATTGACAAAGAACAAAATTTACTGTCGTTAAATTACAATATACAACAAAAGAACATAGTCAGGAACTCTAAAATGTAGTTCACCTTGTTATTGCAGAATATTTTGGTCAGGTCAAGTTACATGTAATAACCATAAAAGCAGCAAGTGTCAGCACAGGCTAATCGTGGATGACACTTAACGCACATGCATTAAGCCTTCATTTCCAACGACATGCCTCATACAAATAAATACTTGTTGTACCTGCCTATTTCAGCTGACTGCCAAGAACATCCAGTGTATGCGCTCCCTGCTGTGTGTGGCCCACTGTCATGGCAGCATACTGGGATCCGCCTGGCACCTCGTCCTGACAACCCTCCAGGTAACCTGGGGCTGTATTCACCAATCATCTTAAGTTATATCTTATCTTTATCTTTAAATCTTGAAATTGTATCTTTATCCTTAAGTCAGGAAACTTCCTTGGGCAGTATTCACACAGCAGCTTAAGTTAAATTGTATCCTTATCCTTAAATCTTGAAGTTGTATCCTTAACCTTAAGTCAGGAAACTTCCTTGGGCAGTATTCACACAGCAGTTAAATTGTGTCCTTATCCTTAAATCTGGAAATTGTATCATAATCCGTAAGTCAGGAAACTTCCTTGGGCAGTATTCACACAGCAGTTAAATTGTGTCCTTATCCTTAAATCTGGAAATTGTATCATAATCCGTAAGTCAGGAAACTTCCTTGGGCAGTATTCACACAGCAGTTAAATTGTGTCCTTATCCTTAAATCTGGAAATTGTATCCTTATCCTTAAATCAGGAAATTGTATCATAATCCGTAAGTCAGGAAACTTCATTGGGCAATATTCACACAGCATCTTAAATTGTGTCCTTATCCTTAAATCTGGAAATTGTATCACAATCCTGGAAACTTTCTTGGCCAGTATTCATGAAGCATTTTCAGTGACTTTTATCTTTATTCTTCAATCTCAAAAGATCTTTTGGCATTATTCATCAAGCATCTAAAGTTATATGTTATAATTACATTAGGAAACTTCCATGAGCAATATTCACAAAGCGTCTTTAAGTTAAACTTAATGTATCTAATCTTCTTTGAACATTATTCACAAAACATCTTTTATCCTTATCCTTAATTCTATAACCTTCCTTATCTGTACTAGAGAAGCAGTGCATCATTCAATAGCATTATTAAATGACCTCCATATATGTTTTAAGTCCCAGTGGTGTAGATAATGTGGGGCCCATTTTGCCACCGGGAGATCGTGAATGGGATCCCTACTCCGGGGAGCGTTCGAATGATCTTGCAGTGCATCATTAAATAGCATTATTAAATGACCTCCATATATGTTTTAAGTCCCAGTGGTGTAGATAATGTGGGGCCCATTTTGCCACCGGGATATTGTGAGTGGGATTCCCTACTCCGGGGAGCTTTCGAATGATCTTTATCAACAGATACCAAGTACTGGTATTACTCTTCTGTCAGAATAAATCATAGTACTCAGTGTTGTTGTTAGGGCCAATTAAGGGCCGACATTCGGGCCCATTCTCCGGCTAAAAAAGTATATATTTTTCCCAAATATTTACCTTAAAATTCCCCTCAGAATGTAAGCTTCATTTTGAAAAAAAAAAGACCAAAATCGGACAAAAACTGACTAAGATGCAGGAATTTTCGTAAACAAACATAGCAATATTTCATCAAAACAAGTTAGTGCATAATCTATAGTTATCATTTGTAGCAAAACAATTGATTAATTTTTTATAACAAAGTAGAATATAAACATGTAATAATGCTTTTCTAAAAAAAAAAATTTACCTTTTGCCATAAATTTCCCGATCTGAAGGGCCCCGCCAACTTTCCCCCAAATGTGAAAAAAACAACAACACTTTGGTACCTTGTGTGTGGTGTATTTGCGAATGAAAATTATTGTTACACAAAGGTTTACAAATTTAGCCAATTTATTTTCTAATTTTTAAGATTGCAAGTAATATTTAAAGGGACTTGTTCACAGATTGTCAAAATGACATTTTCCCAACTTTTTGTCACAGATTCAAAAAATAAAAGAACACTGTACACCAGGGAGCGAAATGACACTAATGGCGTAGACTCATTATGAAAATACAGTTTCGTTTATGAATAGTGATCATTTGAAATTGATAAAATTATAAAGCGTTACAAACGCCAAACGATTGAATAATTTGGAATGCTTCTGTTGTTTCCGTTAAATTTTGTAACAACACGTGGATCACTTATATCAAGTATTAAACGCAGGCTTCTTATAACAGTCCGGATGGCCGAGTGGTTACGGCGATAACCTTTTAATCCAAAGGGCACTGGTTCGAGCCCCGATAGGGACAAACTTTTTTCTTTTAATTTCTCTTTTTTAATTCTATTCTTGTTATTATAATGGAGCTCTAGAGTTCCGATGTTTAAATCTAACAATTTAAGGCATTTAATGACACACTTCAAAAAATGTCCCAATCTGTGAACAAGTCCCTTTAAGGATAAAAATTGATCGGCTAATATTTAAAATTCCAACAAAGATTTAGGAATTAAGTATGTTTGTACTCAAGCGACCAATACTTGTTTTTCCTTATGAAGACATAGATTACTTATACAACGCTGTATACCGATTTGAACTTATAGACATAGATTACTTATACAACGCTGTACACCGATTAGAACTTATAGACATAGATTACTTATACAACGCTGTACACCGATTAGAACTTATAGACATAGATTACTCATATAACGCTGTACACCGATTTGAACTTATAGACATAGATTACTCATACAACACTGTACACCGATTAGAACTTATAGACATAGATTACTCATACAACGCTGTACACCGATTTGAACTTATGGTCTCAGATAAGCATAGTGGGCACTCTTATCTATCAGACAACTGCAATTTGCAGGTAATAGGCATTTCAATATTTAATTATGGCAGCCCTAATAACTATGTATTAATTGCAGATAGATTTAATGGTGATGTAAACCTGTCTGGTCTGGATGTGACGAGTGCAACTGTCACACTGTTAACAGGGTTGCTTAGTAAGCAAAAAGGTTGTTAGATCATCAATAAAATGGCACCAAAGACACTCTGCAATAGACGTTGCTAAGAAAATTATTTCTTGTTCTATCAGATTTGAATAAGCTTGTGCATTTGTCTGGGAAATGAATATGTCATCAAGCGTGGACGTTTTCCATCTAACACATATTCAAATGAGCCTTTTTTTAATACAAATTTGGAGAACATATAGTGCTGAGTGCTGCATAATGGTTTTAATGTCTGCCCTTTACAGATAGGGAGATGATTTAAATTAATTTTTTTTAAGTTTTCTTGTTTTAATATACTGCCAGTATCTTCATCCAACATCTGCATTTGCATGAAATGTTGCTTTCCATTATGTGAAGATGAATGAACCTAAAATTGGTATTCCATTGTCTTGAAGACAACAACATCAACAGACATCA
Organism: Congeria kusceri; assembly: GCA_027627225.1. NCBI lineage: Eukaryota > Metazoa > Mollusca > Bivalvia > Myida > Dreissenidae > Congeria > Congeria kusceri. The sequence continues at coordinate 25,272,619 of CM051035.1, forward strand.
ACAGCATACTAAATGGCCTGTGATAATATTCCCTGCCAATGCAGGTTTTTTTTTAGGACCAATTTGGGGCCGAAATTGGGCCCCATTCCTCTGCTAAAAAAGTCTGTATTTTTCCGCTATATTTGCCTTAAAATTCCCCTTAGAATGTAAGCTTTATTTTGAAAAAAAAATTACCAATATCGGACAAAAATCGACTAAGATAGAGACATTTTCGTAAACAATCCCAGCAATTTTTCATCAAACCATGTAAGTGGATAATCTGAGTTATCATTTGTGGCAAAGCAATTGATTAATGTTGAATAACAAAGTAGAATATAAACATCTAATAATTCTTTTTGAAAAAAAAATCCCCTTTTGCCATAAAATTCCCCATCTGAAGGGCCCCGCCACTTTTCCCCTTAAGGTGAAAAAAACACTGCAAGGGATGTGTTTGAATTTCAAAACTGCAAAATAAAATGGATGCAAGTGATTTTGGTATGGTGTCATTTATGATTTATCATGAATGCTTTAATACAAAAATGAATATGGATGTCAGTGACTTTAGTATGCTGTTATTTGTTATGATTCGTCATAAAGATGATATAAAATGCTATTACCGGTATAGCAGTTAAAATACCGCTGCTTATCACAATTAATGGGTCTCTGTTTCCTGACAAAGCAGTGAATTTATTCTTTACTAATGAAAAAAATATTATCCCCACACCACATTTGCTAAACTATAACACGCAATAAAACATGCCTGTATGTTACCGGCACTAACAAATGGCTAGTTATTGTACTATCTTGATTTTGTTTCACCCAAAACTCTTTTAGAGGTTTATATTGCTTTTGTTTTAAGTGTAACATTTTTCGAGTTTCATCATAGTTTTAAAGACGGTAAGATAAATCATCAGAACATTTGTAAGGCATACTACTTTGAATGTACATTGTATAACTTGTGGGATTGTTTATTTGGAAGAAACTCAACATTTTAAAATCTCTGTTTTCCAAACTCTGTTCATCTTGGAATGTTGAACATGAAAAGTGGTGTTTTATTTATCATATTGGCCATTAATATGATTGCAATTTTTCTATTCCCTTCATAATACAGCACTAATATTTTGTCGGTATATGAATATAAATAAAATAATTGCACAAGTCCAAAAAAGTCAATTTTGGAAAAAATTGCAGTTACCATAGTATTGTGCCAAGCCCTCGATTTGCAGTAAATGTTCTGCTAACACTTCAACAATTGCTAGTAACATATAAAATATTCTAGTTTTTATCCAATCATTGCTTTCTGATATCACAGGTTTAACTGTTAACATACAGTACACGCCGAGTGAAACCCGCAAAGATCGCGATATGCAACGAGCCGATTTTAGCACACGCGCAGAGCGCTCGCTCACGCTGTCACAAATCTTTGCTAATTCTCGCAAAGAAAATTCACATGTATTCATGAACTTTCATGGCAAAGGATTTTGTCGCGCCACAAATCGCGATGAGAAAGTAATTAGTAAAAATGCACACCTGAACGCAATATTTTCACTCAGCGGTCAATTTTTGATAATTCGTTTTGAAAGAACTTTCTGGAATAGTTATATAAATGTAATAATTTGAATTATTTACAGTATCATTTAAACATACATTTATGACAACACAATTACGACATTTTTGTGAAAAGAATAATTAAGTTATATGATAATAAAGAGTAAAATGACAAAAGCTGAAAGTTACAACAAAGAGGTGGTTGCTCGCTCTTCATTTTCACGACCACTGTTGATTCCCAGCCCGGCCACAACTTGTGTGGGGATTGGTCATGAAATTATTTATACGGCCATTCTCCCCCTACCTCTGATTCAAGTAGGGCAGTTGTCAGTTACTGGCATAAGTATGTGCACTTATTACTGGTAAACCAGCTTACCCAGGAAAAGTGTGAGTAGGTTAACTGTTCGCAGTTATATGACTGAAATACTGTTGAATACGGTGAAAAATCCCAAACAAACAAACAAACAAAACGGTTGATTAATTAAGCGGAGCTATTGCCGATCAGTCCACGGGTTGGATATTGACACCGATTAGCACATGAAGATTTTTAAAATCTATATCTTGTTCATCAGAAACCAGCGTTTTGAACACGAGTAACAAAATATCAAATTTATAATCATCCTTTAAAAAGACTTTTGATATAAAGATTGAATAAACTATTGCTATGTACTTTCATCTTATGTAGACTATATGTAACTACATCAGGGTTGTGAACATTAACTAACACTAGAATATTAAATGACTATATTCGATAATCGATATCAGTTAATTGTAACAACAATCCGTGATTCATAATTTTAAGTGGAGTTTAATGATTTTTGTCCGAATAGTAAGTTTTAACTTAAACGTATATACGATATGAAATCAAATGCGTTTTCTAAGACTAATACTGTCAACAAATAGTGCTTTATTGTATAATTATTCATTAATTGAACATGATATTAAGGTCATAAAATTTACATTTCTCCATTTAACATACACTATACAATATGCAATGTAGAAAGACCGTGAAACTGTACAACTTTGATAGTCTAGAGCAGATGCACATGTACCTGTAATTTTCATTGCGAATCGCCATGAAATTTTGTGACATTTGTAGCGAAATTGTGCCCGCTATTTTTTGCAGATCGTCGTGAACTTTCGTAACTTCTATTCGCGAATATTGATCGAGGGCTCGTCACGACATCGCAAGTTCTGTAGTTTAAACAAAAAAGCACATGGTCAAGCTTTGTGAAACTAAATTTTGATGAATGGAAATGAAATCCTTTCACAATTGCTGGGAAAGCTGGCTGCAAAAACTGGAAAGACACCATTAACTTTCTATTCTAAGGCACCAACTTTTGATATTACTCATATTTACAGAAATTTCATATTATGAAAATAAATCAAAAAAAGACATAAAAACAATATTTTGACATATATGCTGACCCTAATGATAATTTCTTTTTCTTGTTTTACAGCACCTAGTCTGGATACTGGGACTGAAGCCATCCGGTGGTGGAAGTCTGAAGGCCAGCCAGCCCGATTCCTCAGGGGCCGTCATCACGACTGCAGTCATGACAGAGTTACCTGTCTTGTCCTCCATGCTGTCTAGGCTGTTTGAGAGCTCGCAGTGAGTTGATTTCGGTGTAAACATATTTATCTTAGTTGGATTGTGTCGAAAGCCAGAAGCTTATTGAGACACTTGCATCCATTTACTGGGAAGAACCAGTACTTGAAGTCTTTTTGAGAAAAATCATTTAAGAATTGAATTTTAAAGGATCTTGGAACAGCAATCCGGTCACCACATACATTGCACTACAATGACTGACAGTGAGTTGCATATTAAAGCATATCTGTTTACATCTATTTACATGAAAATGTCTTTAATAGATATGGCCTTTTTTTCTCGCAGAAATGTCATTCATTCGTACAAATTAATTGTGATATTCTTCATTGGTGAAAACTTACAAATAATGTTTCGGAATTGTTTTCATCGGGGATTTATTGCATAATAAAGAATAGTAAATGGGTTTTTGGCACGGCTATTTTTGGCGCAGAACATGTGCTGATAAAAAATATTACGCTTCAGTCTATATTGCATGATGACGTTTCCATTGACGCGTTAATCGGGGCTGAATATTGTTGGCACTGAAGAAAATCGCGTAGGGTAGTGATTTTTCTCGAGTTTTGGCGCAGAAAATGACAAAAAAGATGGAAAAAATGATGTAAATTCCTCGATTTCCTGGTCAGTCAACAAGATCAGACCATTATATAAACAAAATTTGAAATAAATATGAAGTTTGGTGTGGAAACATATGAGAAGCTTATAAAGCTGGTGAAGAGTCATACATGTCTTTTTGATACCTCCTTGATGGAATATAAAGACTGTACAGAAAAATATTTAGAAAGAAATAGCCAAAAGATGAATGAAGAATCCATGATTTGTAAGTGCCATGGCTGTTTTCTCAATAAAAGGTTAATAAATGCACAATCATGCATTTTTATTCGATAACCGCGTTGGGTTTCGGCTACATGGAAACAGTTTTTTGGCGCGTACTTGGCGCGCATTTCAGCCCCTTTAAAATCTGTAGGCTTCAAGGAAACCCAGCCTTTGAAATTTGTCCTTGGAAGAATCGCAAGGGTCATGCTTGAAACATCAGCAGAACATCAACACAAAACAAACAAATGCCATCAACAATTTTTTATGACAGATACGGTAACAAAAAACAACTGAGTCACAATTTGAAGACAATTGCCTTGCTGATTAAATGTCTGTTTTCTAACGTTTGTAGGGTCAGTACACATTGTAAATAACCCAATTAATCTTCAGCGTGATGGTATATTATCAGTATTGTTTAATTTTGTGTCATTGATCTAACATACTCTAGACATCTATGATTAAATTTCTTGACATTTTGTTACATGTATTATGATCCATTTTATTTTCTTAATGTTTACGACATAGAGGAACTTGGTCAGTCTGGTTTATTCTCCAGACATATGACTCCCATATACGCACATTATAACTTGAGTTTTCAAGTATAGAACAAACTCATTGGAGTTCACACCAGTTATTTTCCCCAGAACTCAATATTGTCTACAGAATTTTAAAATTGTTCAACAATAATTAAATTTGATGTGTGGTTAGTGAGAGAGAATATTTCATTGACGTGTTTACAAACTGTTAAAATTTCAATGGAAAACTATTCAGAGAACATACAAGATGATGTTTTTATTCAGTTTTAAATAAGTATGAAAGGAAGTTTGGTATTAGCTTTAACAATATTTTTGTAACGAGCCAACATAAACATCTGTTTAAACTGTTCAGTTCCAACAAATGTTTTTATTCTTACATGTTTTTCATTGAAATTAGGCCTAAATCGGAAGACAACTTTTTTCTTTTAGTATTATTAAATAGTAAATTGAATTCGTTATGCTATCCAACTCTGTTATTCGCTTAATTCACATAATGAAATTAAGTGAAAATTTGGTGATTTTTAGCTCGACTTTTTGGCGTCCGAGCTAGGTTAAAGTTTTTCTGTAAGCTAGTTTCTCAGGAATGGCTTGAGGGATTTTATTCAAACTTAAAACATTTATTCCCCACGTTAATATGAACCTATAGGCCAAGTTTGGTAACTCTAGTTTGAAATTTGTCAAAATTATGGACCTATTTACACTGAGAAATTGTACATATAAGCTATATGGACGGGTTAAAGTTTTTTGGTAAGCTGGTTTCTCAGGAATGGCTTTAGGGATGTCATTCAAACTTAGAACACTCTTTTCCCTATAAGAAAATGAACTCATAGGCCAATTTTGATAACACTTATTTGAAATTTGTCAAAATTATGGGCCTTTTTACATTTTACATATAAGCTTTATTGACAGGTTAAAGTTTTTCGGTTAGCTAGTTTTTCGACTATTCGTTTCCGCTCTCTAACTCGGGAACGAATTCAGCTATTGTATTGAAACTTCAAACATAGATACCTTATAGCGAGACCTCGCTTGGGATTGCATATGGGGTGGGTGGGGTCAAGGTTACTGTTACTTAACATAGAAAAACGGTTTCGGCTCAACAACTTGAGAACGTATTGAGATATTTTAATAACCATTAATACATAGATACCTTATATCAAGACCTCACTTGGGATTGCATATGGTGTGGGTGGGGTCAAGGTTAAGGTCACTGTTATTAAAAATAGATAAACGATTTCCGCTCAATAACTTGAGAACACATTGAGATATTTTAATGAAACTTAATACATACATACCTTATATTGAGACCTCGATTGGGATTGCATATGGGGTGGGTGGGGTCAAGGTCACTGTTACTAAAAATTGAAAAACGGTTTCCTCTCAGTAACTTGAGAATACATTGAGATATTTTAATGAAACTTAATTCATACATACCTTATATCGAGACCTCGCTTGGGATTACATATGGGATGGGTGGGGTCAGGGTCAAGGTCACTGTTACTAATAATATAAAAAACGATTTCCGCTCAGTAACTTGAGAACGGATTATGCTATTTTAATGAATCTTAATACATACATACCTTATATCGAGACCTCGCTTGGGATTGCATATGGGATGGGTGGGGTCAGGGTCAAGGTCACTGTTACTAATAATATCAAAAACGATTTCCGCTCAGTAACTTGAGAACGGATTATGCTATTTTAATGAATCTTAATACATACATACCTTATATCGAGACCTCACTTGGGATTGCCAGTAGGGTCAAGGTCAAGGTCACTGTTACTAAAATAGAAAAATGGTTTCCGTTTAATAACTTAAGAACAAATTGAGATATTTTAATAAAACTTCATACATAGATATCTTATATCTAGACCTTGCTTGGGATTTAATATGGGGTGGGTGAGGTCAAGGTCATCGTTACTGAAAACAGACAAACAGCTTATGCTCAATAGCTTGAGAAGACATTGAGATTTGTAAGAAACTTAATAAACAGATACGTTATATCGAGACCTTGCATGGGATTGCATATAGTGTTAGTGGGGTTAAGGTCACCATTACTAAAAATTTTATGGATGTGCTGACTTTAATGCATTTTGTTCCATATTTCTTGTTTTAAAAAAAAAATGCCAGTAACTCTGACAAGCACAAGAAAAGTCGAGCACGCTGTCCTCCGACAGCGCTTGTTTTTAGCTCATTGGAGCACAACATGCTCATGGTGAGCTTGTAGGATCACCTTTTGTCCGTCGTTCGCTGTGCGTCGTGCGTCAACATTTTCATTCAAAGAACATCTCCTCCTAAACCGCTGGGCAGATTTTCACCAAACTTCACTGGAATGATCCTTGGGTGACTCTCTTTCAAAATGTTTCAAATCGTTCCGGTCCGCTGCATATGTAAGTCACAAGAGCTAAAAAAAAAGATTAAAAAACTGAAAACTTTAAAAATCTTCTTTTCTGAAACCACAAGGCTTGGAGCTTTCATATTTGATATGTAACATCCTCTAGTGGTCCTCTACCAAGATTATACAAATTATACCCCTGGGGTCAAAACTGGCCACGCCCCGGGGGTCATATGGTTTATATAGACTTGTATAGCAAAATGATTTTTAAAAATCTTCTTCTCTGAAACCGCAAGGCCTAGAGGTTTCATATTTGGTATGTAACATTGTATAGTGGTCCTCTACCAACATTGTTCAAATGATGCCCCTGGGGTCAAAAGTGGCCACACCCCAGGGGTCACATGGTTGATATAGACTTGAATAGCTAAATTACTTTTAAAATCTTCTCCTCTGAAACCGCAAGGCCCAGAGGTTTCATATTTGGTGTTTAACAATGTATAGTGGTCCTCTACAAAGCTTGTTCAAATGATGACCCTGTGGTCAAAACTGGCCACACCCTGGGGCTCACAATGTTTATATAGACTTAAATAGCAAAATGTTTATATAGACTTAAATAGCAAAATGTCTTTAAAAATCTTCTCTGAAACCACAAGGCCTAGATGTTTCATATTTGGTTTGTAACATTGTATAGTGGTCCTCTACAAAGATTGTTTAAATGATGACCCTGGGGTCAAAAGTGGCCACATCCCGGGGGTCACAATGTTTATATCGACTTAAATAGCATAATGACTTTAAAAATATTCTATTCTAAAACCACAAGGCTCAGAGGTTTGATATTTGGTATGTAATATTTTATGGTGGTCCTCTACAAATATTGTTCAAATGATTCCCATGGGGTCAAAACTGGCCACACCCCGGGGGTCACAATGTTTATATAGATGTAAATGGCAAAATGATTTAAAAATTCTTCTCCTCTGAAACGACAAGGCCCAGAGGTTTCATATTTGGTTGGAAACATTGTTTAGTGGTCCCCTACAAAGATTGTTCAAAAGATGCCCCTGGGGTCAAAACTGGCCACGCCCGGGGTCACATGGTCTATTTAAACTTAAATAGCGTAGCACTTTTCATTTCCGCTCTCTAACTCAAAAACGGATAGATATATTTTAATGAAACTTCATACATAGATACCTTATAGCAAGACCTCACTTGGGATTGCTAATGGAGAGGGTGGGGTTAAGGTCAAGGTCACTGTTACTGAAAATAGAAAAACGATTTCTGCTCTATTACTTGAGAATGCATTGAGATATTTTAATGAAACTTAATACATGAACTTATATCTAGACCTTGATTGGGATTAGTTTAGTTAAGTTTAAACCTATTTATTTAAGCTCGATTGCATCGAAAGCCTAAGGCTTATAGAGACACTCTCCAGCCCGTTTCTTGGGTAGAACCAGTACTTGGTGTCGTTGGGGGAGATCTTGAGAGTGGGGATCGAACCCGGGACCTCTCGATCGCTAGGGGGACACCATATCAACTACGCTACTGATACCGATTCGGATTGCATATGGGGTGGGTGGGGTCAAGGTCAAGGTCACTGTTACGTAAAATAGAAAAACGGTTTCCGCTCAATTACTTGAGAACGCATTAAGATATTTTAATGAAACTTAATACATAGATACCTTATATCGAGACCTTGCTTGGGATTGCATATGGGGTGGGTGGGGTCAAGGTCATTGTTATTAAAAATAGAAAAACAGTTTCTGCTCAATAACTTGAAAACGCATTGAGATATTTCAATGAAATTTTCTACATATGTACCTTATAATGAGATCTCGCTTGGGATTGCATATGGGGTTGGTGGGGTCAAGGTCAAGGTAACTGTTACTAAAAATAGAAAAACACTTTCCTCTCAATATCTTGATAACGCATTGCGATATTTTAATGTAACTTCATACTTAGGTACCTTATATGGAGACTTTGCTTTGGATTACTTATGGGGTTGGTGGGGTCAAGGTCCAGGTCACTGTTACTAAAAATAGAAAAACAGTTTCTGCTCATTAACTTGAGAATATATTGAGATATTTTAATGAAACTTCATGCATAGATATCTTATATCAAGACCTCGCTTGGGATTGCATATCGGGTGGGTGGGGTCAATGTCATCATTACTAAAAATAGACTTAAAATTTTTGTGCTGACTTTGATGCATTTCGTTCGAAAAATTTGGTTTTCGTGGAATTTCCACGTTTTTTGTACTTGGTATGTAACATTGTATAGTGGTCCAAAGTGGTACAAAGTTCTTGAGATGATGCCCCTGGGGTCAAAACTTTAAACAAATGGCCACGCCCTGTGGGTCATAGTTTATGTAGATTTAAATAGCAATATGACTTTAAAAATCTTATCCTATGAAACAGCATGCTCAGTGGTTTCATATTTGTTATGTAATATTCTATAGTGGTCCTCTACAAATATTGTTCAAATTATACCCCTGGGGTAGAATGTGCCCATGCCCTGTGGGTCACATGGTTTATATAGACTGTACACATTTTCTCCTGAAACTGCAAGGCCTAGATCTTTATACTCAGGTAAGTGCTTTAGTGCCATTTGACGCTCTTGTTATAAGCCATTATGATGCCTTTAACTCAGGTGAGCGACCTAGGGCCATCGTGGCCCTCTTGTTTTAATTATGACTGCTTATTTGTTGAAGTCATGCATGAAATTTAAACTGATTTGTTTAATATTGATACTTTCTGAAATTCCTTTAAATAGCTCTGGTGGTTTTGAAGTTCTTCAACCTGCAAAGACATGTGTTCCTCTACTCCAGACGAAGCAGAATAATTGCAAATTAAGTAATTACCTATATCTTTGGAACACAGGAAGTATGGCTGACATTTCAGCATTGATTTAAATTCGCAAGCAGTGGAAGGAACTATACTCTTGAAATGCACTCAGATAAACAAAAGAAATTGGCCATGTAACACTCATACATATTCATATAATCAGTATCCTAATTGGAAGCAGACCATCATTAAAGGAATCAGAATACCCTGGTTTTCAAGATCACATGCGTTAAATTCGATGGATAATTGGTTTACACTCCCATAAATTGAGAAGTTATGAATCAAAAACAAACTATAATCAATAAGCTCCTAAAAGGAGAAACAACAGAGCATTGTACTGTATATATAATTGCTAAGTATTGCATTGATATTTATAGTTTTAAAGTTTATAAGTTTGTAACAAAAAACGAACAAAATAATAATAATAACAACAACTGCAGCAACTACTTTTTGTCTTCTTGGTAAATCAATATTTGAGGTTTGTAGTGGGAAAACCGGGCTTATTGAATGTGCGTAATATGTGGTCCCAGATTAGCACAGGCTAATCGGGGACAACACTTTATGCCTACAGTAGATTTATGTTTAGAAGAGACTTCCTTGAAACAGAAAATACCATAAAGGCGGAAAGTGTCATTCCGGATTAGCCTGTGTCGACTAGGACGACACTTTACGCACATGAAATTAAGCCAGGTTTCCCCACGACACGCTTCATTTGAAGTTTAGCCCAAAATTTTCATATATTCCAGTAACAAAGATATTTGTTTCCTTGTATCCCAATTATCTTATTCAAACAAAATTACTTGGCAGTTTGGCCAAGCAAGCTCAAATTCTTATATGAGACGTGTCAAGGGAAACCCGGGCTTAATGCATGTGCGTTAAGTGTCGTCCCAGATTAGCCTGTGCAGTCTGCACAGGCTTATCTGGGAAAACACCTTCCGCCAGTGGATTTATGTTTAGAAGAGACTACCTCGAAACAGACAATACCATAAACGTGGAAAGTATTGTCCTGGATTAGCCTGTGCGGACTGCACATGCTAATCGAGGACGACACTTTACGCACATGCATTAAGCCCGGGTTTCCCTTGACACGCCTCTAAGTAAACTTGAGAGCAAGAAAATGTTACAAGTCAGCCTATATAAAACTGAGAATCTTTCCAGTACATGGCTTACGGGTTGTGCTAATTTTCGCTACAAAACCATTGACAAAAAAACAGTTTGTATTTTGTGAAATGTGCTGTAAGCACTTCTTCTGTTGGCAAGCCACTTCTGTCACAGAATTAGTATATCTCGATCAACTAGTCTCGTTCAATCAGTTATTAACACTTTGTCCTGCAATAAGTCTGGGGGGAGAGCTTAAATGAACTTCTTATAGTCTCTTTGTCTCAGGAAATATCGCTGCAGGATAGCATAGATAGGACTTTTCTTTGCATAAGTTGAATAGTTTCTTTCTTTTCCAGCTATTGCATAATGTCAATGACCTCCAAATGACAGCTGTATTAAATAATGTAGCTCTTACCAGGAAAGTCAGCTGCTGAATTTTCGAGAATTTATATTTTGTAATGCTTTTTTTAAGGTGGACCAAATACTGTTATGTAACCACAGTTTGTTAGAATTGTATTAAAAATGATAAAAACAGGAAATTTATTTTAAAACTCCCACTTATTTTAATGTGGCCCAATGTTATGTTGATTTATTAACTGTATGTCGGAACTGTGCAAAAAAACTGAAAAAAGGCTTAAAAACTGTAAATATAATTTATACTGATATTAAGTTTCATTAACATATATGCCGTGTCACCCTAATTTCGTGGGTCTTATTTACGTTTGTGACGCATGCGTGTTAATACATTGTTATCTCACCACTGAGTTGGATAACACACAATTTGCAATGTCCTCTTTGCAAACAAAGTGATTAAAAGACCGATATTTGTTGCTATTTCATGTATATATTATGTTATTTTACCTGACCCTACTGATCTGTATCGTTTGGAAGCTTCTCATAATTTCGTGGGTTCTGATTAGCCGGCCTACTTTGGTTGTGAAAGAGTGCTTACAGCATCAATTTAGTTTCTCTTTGTTTGTGCTGGACCCTGTGCTGATCAACAACCGAAAATCTTGGTGAAAACTAGTGTTTTTGAAAATTTTATCATTATAAATACACACTCCTTATCATATTTTTTTAAAGGTAACAATATTTGCCTGATGAAATCTACACACTTGTTCAATTTTCTTTGTGCATGTTTAACTTTAGGCTTCATGAATCTATAAATATTCTATTGTGTTAGTTATTGTTCTTAAATATTAAATAAATGATAAAATTGCACGCAGCGATTCGTGGGTAGGAATGCTCACTTCAAGTTAAAAGTTTGAAAATGTCAGTCAAATATAGGGAAGCGGGGGGTGTTTATAAAAAAAATTAACCGAAAATAGCAAAATTCCATGAGAAATAAACACAAGGGAGATAATCATACATTATGCTTGGAAAACTGTTCTAAATATACGATTTTTATAGAACGAAATTTCATGAATTTAATTCCAAAGTAGTTGTTGGGTAGTGAATAATTTGTGTATTTAATGTCATTAATTGGTGATTTGAATGACCAAATCACACTCTCTGGTTGACATTTAATATGATTTCCTTTTTAGATACTGCAAAAATATACAATTAAGTTAACAGTTATAGTAATTCGGACAATGCTTTCGGATGCACGAGCGAAAATTCTATTAGTTTTAAACAGCCACGAAATTATGGTAACCCACGAAATTATGGTAATTAGGCATATTTAACATGATAGTATGAGATGGCTGATTGTATTGGGAATAATAAAAAAACATAACTAAATAAAAAATACACCTGACACTTGCTATAAATAAAGTTGATAACTTTTCCTCTATATTACAATCATGGGAGTTCAGTACTGCTATACAGAAAGAGTATATCTGGGTCTTTGCAATGGCTTAATGGCTGTGAAACATCCCACATTTTAAACTTTAGTCTTAACTACAAAACTGACCAATGAAATGATAGTTACATATCAGCCTTTAATTTCATTGGCCAATATTTGAAGTTGGGACCAAGTTTTAAACTTTGATTTGCCATAGTCATGGGCCCAGATGTTGAACAAGTTATCCTTTAATCTCATTTTGCAGATACCTGAATGATGTAGCCTTGCACCATTTGATCGATGCTCTCTGCAAGTTGTCAACAGAATCCATGGAACTGGCCTACTCCAACAGGGTAGGTCAACAGGACATTAACATTATTCTTGCTGTAGTTGTTGTGTGCAGTCTATTTTCAGGCCCTTCTGATCTGAAGCAGGTGTAGAACTTCCCCATGTGGCCTTTCAGAGGAGAAAAGTGGGTTAAGTCAGAAAATGTAGGCCACATTTTTTTGGACATCTCCAAGGTATATGCCAAATAGAAAATTACAGAGTTGGAGACGCTAGAGCTCTGAGGCCAATTCCATTCTACTTGCTGTGATATTGGTGGTTTTAAAATAAACTTGCAAATACTTAGAAACAAAATAATCTTTGACTGTGTTTTATTTTTAGAGGAATTACACATATTTGACATTATACAGATATTTTATTGGCATTTAGGAACAGTCAAATTGTTTTCCTGAAGTAGAGGGGAGAACTTTTGAACTGTTGCTCAGAGGACGTTAGGTCGAGGGAAACTGTTCAAAATGTTGCCTCCGATGCTGAAGGAAAAAAATGGGACTGTTCCCAAATGCCAGTAACATATCTGCTTAATTACCTACTTTCAGTAATAAACAAAACCAACAACAACAATTAATTGTTATATTTTTCATGAAAACTAACATAATGATACACTCACCAAAACCTGAAAATAGAACAATCATTATAATCTGGGTCCTGCTTGTAACAGTCAGTAGCAGTCAGAGAATTGGAAATTCAATTTGAACAAAGCAAAACATGGAAAAAATGTCCAATGTAACCTTAATTAATAATAATTATTTTTTGTCATTATGGATGTGAGCATTGCATGCTTGCGATAAGAAAATTAACCATAAAGTTCTGCGCTGGATTCTCCCCTTTGAATAATGATGAGGTCAACATAATTAAACAAAACCATGAAACATTACAAAACGTTGCCATGTTCCAAGTTTAAATTAAAAACAAGTTAATTAAATTAATTTAGAATTTCCTCATGAAACCATTAATAAGTGTGTTACATATTATAATGGAGATTTGCCGAATTAATGGATTGGCAACACCCTATTAATAAGAGTTCTGTGTTGAACATGTTGGTCTTTTCACCATGATTTCAGTTTGTCTTTGTTATCCCATAAAATTTCTTGCACTTGTGCGAAGAAAAAAAAAATTATTAAAAAATTAGATTTTTTTTTCAAGACTCATTATTTTAAAATTAGCCACTGCAAATTGTTAAAACTTACTTGCACTCATATAATTCTTTGGTACTCTCCCGTGATATTTTTATCTGTAACAATTATGCTTTCAATAATGTTTAATGAGACGCATTCATACCTTAAATTTATGAGGCGAGTCGTGGGAAAACCAGACTTAATGCATGTGCGTAAAGTGTCGTCCCGGATTAGCCTGTGCAGTCTGCACAGGCTAATCCAGGACAACACTTTCCGCCTACAGTGGATTTATGTTTAGAAGAGACTTCCTTGAAACAGAAAATACCATAAATTCGGAAAGTGCCGTCCCGTATTAGCCTGTGCAGACTGCACAGGCTAATCCGGGACGACACTTTACACACATGCATTAAGACCGGTTTTCCCATGACGCGGCTCATATCTTCTTTATATACTTTGAATGGTAAAACAAGTTTCATGATTACAGCTGTAATTTATTTGTACACGCCATTGGCGCAGACAGATTGGGGACAAAATATTAGCAATTTGTCAATAATTGACATGAAAGTCAACCAACTTTGTGTAGACCTATCTTAAGCACAGAAGTAATAAATTCCACAAGATATGGTCCATTTGCCATTTTCTTGTCACTGGATTCCAGAAAAGTATTTCACTTCCCATTAACTTCATATTAATTGTAATTTATCACATTGTTTTCATTGGTATCTGGGAGAATTTCAACAAAAGCTGTGAGTTGGGTTTCTAGAGAATAAAAGTTTGTTGTTGGTATCAGCAGTGTTTTATTGGACACTTGTGCAATGTGAGCCTGAGTAATGTTCCAGTAATAATGGATAGAGCTGAAGTATAAATTTTTTTTTTGTTTTTTTGGTGGATTGTTTTTAATCAATTATGCTATTTGGTTTCCATGAGAAGACAATTAAAGTTGGTCTTAGGAAACTTATATTATATAATATTTTGTGATCAGTTTTTCTTAAACTAAATATTCCCAACATAGTTGATCATTTCTCTTTTCAAACAAATACTTCTTCCATGCACATTTTTTGTTCTGAACAGTTTCATTAACAAAATTAAAGGTTGTTGACATTTTTTGTGTGAATAATTACTGGTACATGGTTATATTTTTTGCAAGAAAAGTCAGTTTATAATTAACATCAAACTAGTTATTCTGAAAGTTAATTCAGCAATCTTGTATTGTAATGTGAAAGCTATTAAAGCCCTTCATGCAGTTAATTAGGATCATGAAACTTTCTTTGAAATGATACACTTGTTCTTGATTTACTAATAATACAGTCCTCAGGCACTGATTCAGTTGAACACCCAGTACTATTATCAGTGCACTTTTTAAAGGTCCTTTCTGTAATATAGTAGTGAAATCTTACTTTGGGTAAAAAAATCAAAACTCTGATAGCTTTAAAGCAACATTTTCAAAAATTATCAAGTATTCATATAACTTAAAGATGATACTTAAAAGTGCACATCAAAACCTTTGTCAATATGGGCACAATATTGCAGATCATTAAATTAAAAGTGTTCAATCCACGAACAGAAGCACTGTAATCTTGATGATTGTTGTTGGAAATTCTTCTCGTGCAATATAGTTTTCTAGACCTGAGTGTTCTTGTGAAAACTTGAACTGATGAACTGTTTTGTTTTTCTCAAAAGTCCATGATGATTTGTCCTGAATAAGTTATAAATGTTGATGTGACATCATGGAACCTGAGCCAGGGAGCTGCAAATACAAAGTATTAAGTCTATATTGTATAAGTACAAGTAACTTAAACATGATCATTGTTAACTACATACACTGAGAACATAGCCCCATTTATTAACTTAAGATGTCAAATTATGGATCATTTTGTTCAAATGTGAATCAGTAAACACACAAATTATAGGAATCCAATGCAATATATACAAATCAAAAGACATAAATGTGTTGTTTTTTTCAATAGAAAATGGTTTTGAATGAGATCTGAACAAATATATAACCATATAATTGTATTAATTCACTTAATATTGATGTTTATATATTTAACAAATAAAGGAATTCCAAGTACAAACACCATTGTCAAACAAACCTGTATGCAATGTGGTGCACATCAAGTCAGTCTTCTCTCGAATTGAACTTATTACATGGAGTTTATGGTTTATGATGTATCTTGCATTTATACAACACTATTCATGAGCCAACAGTCTCTATTCTGGCACCGAAGTAGCTAGTAACGTTCAAAAGAATAAAATGTTCCACACAATATTGTCACCGATACAAGTCCATGATAGCACTGTTTGTGATGGTAGATATTTTCAGAAATAAACACAACAACAAATTCCACAGTCCTTCATCAGGCTTCCACTTCAAAAGATTGTGTCCCGTAAACACATCGTTAATAATTACACCAGTATACTTAACGTATCTACACACTCACTTTGATCAGTTATTACATTCACAAGCCTTTTTTGTGGTTCACTGTTTGTGTTTAGACAGTATATTTCAGTGATTATAAACTGACAGAGTAAACGATCATGGCCGCCGCCATTTTGATAATCACGAAGCCAAAACGCAATATTTTTTATGAATACTAAACAAATGAAATATACGTTAATTCTGTCGAATAATTGCAGTTGCTAAGCAAAAGGTAAATGTTTCGTTTTAGTTTATGGTTTATTTACAAAATACACAATGTTTATTTATGTAACTTTTTGCAGTTATCGTCGTCCGACGATTATCTGAAATATACCGGAAGACACCGATACGTTACGAACTGAGTCGATAATACCCGATTAGTGTGAATACCTTAACAATAACTTACTTGTATAATTGCAACTTATTATTAGTACAATAAACACAGAAACAAAAGCCGTCTTGATTGGGCAATAACTTCCATATGAGGACCTCTTGGACAGAACTAATATTGTTCTTGAAACAGAGCCAACGCAGAGTGGCTGTAACACTTACATTCTGATCCCTACTAACATCTTGTCCCGATAGATAGAGTAGCAATTTGTCTGTTTTGTATCATATTTGCCAGCCAGTTTGTCATTGTTCACAAGGAGATCAATCAATCTGTACCCAATAATGGGACTTTATTGCTGCCATCGTGAGCTTTTTATTGCTACAACAATAAAAGCAGAATTTTAAGCTAGTCAGTTTTCTGTGTAATGGATAGCTTTCATAACATTTTAAGGAAATGCAAAAAAAATTGTTTGCAGAATCGGGTTTAATGTCATGTACCTTTAATTGATATCATGATTTCTGACCACATTTACAGTTTGTTGAACAAATTATAGATTGTCTCCATGAAAATTTAAGGTATCCTCATAAATCCTTATTCAAGGCTAAAAAAAAGGAAGATAATTATGTATGTGACATATTTATTATAGGGTAAAAATAACACAACCATGTTTAAATTTATTACCAACTTTGTGTTATGCATGTTATTAGTGGGAGGAGGGCCCATGTTCATAAAGCTTTTTTCTTATGAGTTAAAAACTTTTAAGTTAATGCCATTAAAGTGTTTGAGTTAAAGTAATGTTTGCATGAAGTCAATATTTTCGTACTGAGGGAACATGTGCCATTTTAAAACAATATTTCAAATATAGCTTGTTGATTTCCACATAGAAATTTTGATCTGAAATTTTCACTTAGATACACAATTTTCTGCAGTTGAAAAAAAAAAGATTTCCGTTATTGTTCGTGTGTATATAGCATAATGAGCTGTATGTAGGTCCTAAATTCTGTGACATAAAATTAAGTAGAGAAAACATGGTTTATTGTATTGTGCCATCGCCAGACAGGTTATATAATGTAGTAGAAGGCCAATTACCATTTATTGTGTTGTTGTTGAGTATACCCAACAAAGGTCATTGCTTCTTTGAAAAGGCTCTTGTTCGTTTAATATAATAAATTGTTAGTATCAACATTTTATGAGATAGATTTTTTATACAGTATTACTAATGTTTTAATCATGTTGTATACAATTATACTGCTGCATGTTTGTGTGACATGAGATATTGATAGGAGTTATGAATGTACATAGACATGGCATAATAAATATGAGGCGTGTCGTGGGAAACCCGGGCATAATGCATCTGAGTAAAGTGTCGTCCCTTATTAGCATGTGCAATCCACACAGGCTAATCCAGGACGACACTTTCTGCTTTTATGGTATGTGCTGTTTCAAGTAAGTCTCTTTCTAAACATCTTTCTAAACATAAATCCACTGTAGGTGGAAAGTGTCATCCCGGATTGGCTTGTGCATACTGCACAGGCTGATCGGGGACGACACTTTACGCACATGCATTAAGCCCGATTATCCCACGACATGCCTCATATGTATTGTTTCTGCATTTTGGCTACAAATTGTCAGTATATGCAACGTACTAAACGCATGTAGGTTTGCTATTGGTGGCATGTTATTTCTACAAGTTGGTTGCATATTTGAGGCATGGTGTTTTCTGTTTTCTCCCTATAGGGCCTGTATTTCCTGCTGGACAGTGTAGGTTACTCAGTGTTGTATGTCTGCACTTTCTTTGGGTTCCATTCGTTAATCTTTTCCTCAGTTTAGACATTTTCATGCTTAAAATAGCCAACTCTCATACCAAGTCATTAGCAATTAATTGTTCATGTGTAATTATAAAATAATGTATATTTAATCAATGTTATACATGTATGGTCTGTATGATGAGTTGTGAACATATGGCTGCTAAATGGCATCTTCTCAATTCTTGACTGCTATTTACAACTCTAAGACTTGAATGTGCCGGGCCCGGCTAGCTCAGTTGGTAGAGCGCTGCACTGTCAATCCGGGGATAGTGAGTTCGAACCCCAGCCCGGCCACATAACTTGTGTGGGGATTGGTCATGAAATTATTTCTACAGCCATTCTTTCCATACCTCTGATTCAAGTAGGGCAGTTGTCAGTTACTGGCATAAGTATGTGCACTTAGTACTGGTAAACCGCTAAGATCGGCTAAGCTTGCCTAGGAAAAGTGTGAGTAGGTTAACTGACCGCCATGATATGACTGAAATAACGTTGGAAACGGTTAAAAATCCAAGCAAACAAAAAAGTAATTGGGAATAAGTTTGAGAGCAATAATGATTTCTTTTGTCACCATGGTGTATTTTTTTATATGGGCAATACCTTTGTACCATGGACAGTTGTTGGTAGAAATATTATGACTACACTATGACCTAATTTTGAGGCATTTTCTCAGCACAGCGTTTTGAGGAGGACTATTATCTTGTTTACATGCACGAGTTTGGTGCATTATACGAACATAATTCCAAATAGAGAGAGGCGTTTCAGATTTAGTGTACGTTTGAAGTTCTAGCCTTGGTCTGGGTGCCTTTGACAAAATTTTATATGGAACATCACTTGTGTTTTGTGGCATATAATATTGTTCTGCTCAGTGGTGGATGGCAATTTTGAATGCTAATTTAGTATTTCAAATTGCAATTGACCATTGAGCATTGCTAAATCAAGTGGTACACATTTAACGGCACCTTTGCCTGGTGATCATAGTTGTATAGACATTGGGTTTTAGACTGTGGTGCAGCCTGCAGTATTTTGAACTGCAAATCCAGATAAGGTTTTAACACATTTTAGTCTTGAACAGAATTAGTCATTGAAACCTTCTATACTGTCATGAGGGCATGCCAACAAGATCAACAAGAGTTATATGTCCCTTTATTTTCCATATTCTATGTATGACTCCTGTCTATATCATTTCTTACATGTCCTTGTTGTCAATTGAATCTTCATGTTAAGCTGTTAACTGATATGTTAGTAGTGACTACACAAAAGTCATAACCATGACCTTGCTATGACACATAATTGAACTTACGACGAAGTTTGATTGACAATTTGTTTAGCAATTCAGAAAGCTAGGACTTAATTGTTTGACGGACATGTCTTGTAAAAACATTCGTATATTGTCAACGGTTTTTGACTGACTTTATCCTAGGTAGGGGTGGTTATAAATTCCGTAGGGTATCGTCAATTCTGATGATGTAGCCCTGCGTTCTTTGTTGTCCACTCTCAGTCAATTCCAGTAACTTTTAACTGAAATTTTTTACCAGTTTCATCAAGATACTATAATTACCATATTGCCTGGAGTTGTATATGTTTAACTAATTATACCAGTAGCTTCAACCCAAACATTTTTACGTGTGATTAAGGAGTATAGGCCTTTTTAGGAAATTATAAAAGATGCTTCTTTTACTACCAGTTTCATTGATTGCTAACTCTAGTTTTAAATCAAGCATTCTCATAATTATGTTATAAAACTATGGCACACTAGTATATATTTTATTGTTAGCTATTATTTTTAATGACATTATTTGCTTTGTTTTATATGTTCATTCCACATTTGTGTCTTCTGTTATAATATTATGTTAAGCTGTGTGACTTGTTCGGTGCCGAGTGATTTGTGTGAACATCTGAAACTTGATTGAACGTGTTCTTTAAATTATAATTTTTGTATACACGTTTCTTTGTACTATTTTGATGTTGCTTTTGGAGACGTCCAAAAATGTAATGCTTTATATATCTGTCAGTTATGTATGCACAATTCTAACATGTTAGTTATTGTGTAGTTCTGTTTTGAATTTTGGTCACCTCGACATAGGTCTTTGACCTACATTACGAGGGTCCAGTGTGAAACTATTGTATCTGATATAGAAATGTTAAGCAGATACAATAGTTTCCCACTGAACCCTCGATTAGGTCTTTGACCAACCTTGCAATATTTAATGGACACCTCTCTGAAGTAAATACCATATTAAATTGCCTAGACTTTTAATCACGAAATTTAAAACCCAATGTTCTGGTATCACATTTTATGTTTGTACTGCTCAGTTTCAAAGACATAATGATGCTTGGAATAATGAAGCAATTTTAGGACACTTCATTGTAATTTGTTGTTAAAAAAGATTGCTGTTTGGTCTAGTATCTATTTGGGGTTGTAATCAGAATAACTTCAGAAAGCCCCATAAAGGGACTAGACTATGTGTTGACAGATTGATGAAATTTTGAAACTTCTGTCACAAGTCCAAAAATAAAAGAATAGTGTATATAAAGGAGCCAAAATAATACGACTGACATAGAAATATGCTGTAAATACTGTTTCATTAAAGAGTAATTAGTCCCCTACCGGTGTTTTACCAGAGGGGACTATAGGTTTGCCCTCCGTCCGTCCATCCGTCCGTCTGTCACGCCGTCTGTCTGCAAAATATTGTTCCTGTGATAACTCAAAAAGTAATGAAGATACTTCGATGAAACTTGGTATACATATAAACAGCAATGTGAATATTATGCACGACCTTTTATTTTGCACCAGAGGTCAAAGGTCATGTGACTGTTACTAAAAATAGACATAAACTAAGACAAACTGGATCCTGCGATAACTCAAAAAGTACTGAAGATATTTTGATGAAACTTGGTATACATATAAACGGCAATGTGAGGATTATGCAGGACCTTTTCTTTTTCACCAGAGGTCAAAGGTCACAGGACTTTTACAAAAAATAGAAATAAACTAAATACTGTTATAATTCGAAAAGTACATAAGATATGACCATGAAACTTGGTACAAAGGTTGAACTTTAGGTTTGTGTGTCTCTCTATCTGTTCGTCCATATATTTGTCCGTCCGTTCGTCTGTCTGTTGGTCCCAAAACCTGGTTCTTGCAATAACTCAAAAAGTACTGAACGTATTTCAATGAAACTGGGTATACATATAAACGGCAATGTGGCAATGTAAGGAGTATGCAAGACCTTTTTTTTTCACCAGAGGTCAAAGGTCACTTGACTGTTACTAAAAATAGAAATAAACTAAATACTGTAATAATTTGAAATTGACATAAGATATGACGATGAAACTTGGTACAGAGATTGAACTATAGGTTTGCCATCTGTCTGTGTGTCATTCTGTCTGTTTGTCCGTATGTCTGTCTGTCCGTCCGTCCCCAAAACCTGGCTCCGTGATAACTCGGAAAGTACTGAAGACACTTTAATGAAACTTCGTATACATAGCAACAGAATTAATTATTATGGACCTTTTATTTTTCACCAGAGGTCAAAGGTCACGTGACTGTTACTAAAACTAGAAATAAACTTAATACTGTAATATTTTGAAAAGTGCATAAGATATGATAATGACACTTAATGAAACTTGGTACGCAGATTGGACTATGGGTTTGCGTTTGTGTGTCTGTTCGTCAGTCGGTCTCACTCTGTCTGTCTGTCCCGTCCCCGAAACCTGGATCCTGCGATAACTCAAAAAGTACTGAAGATACTTTGATAAAACTTTGTATACGTAGAAAGAGCAAGGTGAGGATTGTACAAGACCCTTTATTTTTCACCAGAGGTCAAAGGTCACGTGACTGTTACTTAAAATAGAAATAAACTTAATACTGTAATAATTTGAAAAGAACATAACATATGATCATGAAACTTGGTACACAGAATGGACTATATGATTGCCCTCTGTCAGTTTGCTAACTCAAAAAGTAACTCGAATGTCTGGTTATGAAACTTTGTACATCTACAGATAAAGGGCGATTTGACAGTAATGCACAATGTTAAATTAGAAGGGGTTTTCACTGGTAGGGCACTCCTGTATTGCTTGCAATACTATCAAAGCCTTGTTATCAGTTGAAATGGATAAAATTATACAGTGTTTGTAATGTGAAACATAGGAATAATTTAGAGGGTTTTTGTTGTTTAAGGTGAAATTGTTGAACACTTGCATAAAGTAAAAAATACTCGTACAATTATATAAATCAGAATGGTCGTGAGGTAAGCGTATTAGAATTTGATCTGGAGGTCTGAGGCTCCAACCCTGGTCGGAGCAACATTTTTTACTTTTCTTTTTTTTATGCTTTCTTTGTCATAATACTTAAGCTAAAGATCAGATGCATACATCTTTCAAGTTAAGACATTTAATGGCATATTAAAAAAAATACAAACATCTGTGAACAAGTCCCTTTAAGGCCAGAATATTCAAGTCTTGTTCTGTTGATTTACCCAATTTAATGTTTGGAAGAAAAAAGTCAAAAACTGAAAATGCCACAGTTTTCAAGATTTATCAGTCTGTTATATGTAGCATTACCAGTATTTAGAACTTCATTTGTAGCCGGCTGCCAAAACAGGCAAGGAAAGACTGTGTGCTCAATAAAAACATCTGCTAGTCATCATGTCTCTGTTGTCCTATCTGAACTTATATGGTATGTCTGTCAGAAATTGATAAAATCTACATTGGTATTGCAAGATCTACCCAGCAATCAGTACCAAGCAGGTGGTAATTTCTGTGTGCCATTTTGTCCCTAACAGTTTATATTTGGTTGCTTCCAGTAACCACTTGAGGGTCCTTTGCAAGGATTTTCTTACATATAAATAGTTAATCTGTATGTTTTGTTTATGATAGATTAACTTATTTACGACGTTTTTATGAAGGGGAGAATCCAGGTTTGTCTAATTTTAAAAGAGTGCTTACTGTACAAATAAGTCTTTCAACATTGTAAACCGTGTGTTTATTGCATGAACAATGCAAAAATAGTCCTCTTTGACATTTGCCACAAAATGTCATTGTCTACAATATTATTTTGCTAATTACTTCTGTTGGAGTAAATTGTCCTTCCAACCACCATTATCTTAAATATAATGGTAGACTGGCAGTCAGTATCTGGGGAATTTGCAAGATGGAAATTAAGTTCAAGTGTAGAAGTCCTTTTCTTTTTGAAAGTCCATATGTACATGGAATATTTAATTCTCCTGAGAACTACATTAAAGAGATAAATACTGTTATTGATGAAATAATAATATACAGATATATAAAAGAATCTAGATCAGAATCTTGTCCATACTTTTTAGTTCATTTAAATTATTATACTTCACCAGTATCACACTTAACCATTTCGGTATTTTTGTTTGGCTAAAAGAAACTGTATTGGTATATATGAGGGATGGGACCGAATATTCAAATATCGGATAATATTCGAATATTTAAAAAAACGAATATGAATATTCAATTTTCAAATTTATTTGAAGAACACAATTTCTTTTAAAAAATCATTTTTTTCCAGTTTGATTGCAAAGTTAACATGAATTCCAGTCGTATTTTCTGCCTAGCAGGTGGGCGGGGGCAGTGTAACGTTTTTACAATACATGTCAAACATGAAATTATTTTTACAGCCTTTCTCTCCTTTCCTCCATTCAAGTAGGGCAGTTGTCAGTTACTGGCATAAGCATGTGCACATAGTACTGGTAAACAGCTAAGATGGGCCTAGCTTGCCCAGGAAAAGTGTGAGTAGGTTAACTGACCCACTGTGATACAACTGATTAACTGATGGCTGTGATACAAGAAGGCGAAACATCGAAACAAACAAAAACAAAAAGAATGGCATTTTCAGAATAGTATCCCAATTCTTCATTTATTATCAGTCAGATTGATTCACCACATAGGAATTATTATTGATTTTTTTGGTACGTAAGTTGGACCATCTTTTTTTTTTTAAAGTGGCTGTCTGGCTAGCACAGTGTTTGGTACACTCGCTCATTCTATACATAGAGTGTGACGTCACTGCTTTCGTCTAACCTCTATACTGGGGACTGATAACTATCCATATTTGGCTAAATGGTACATACACTGTGATTTAGTCCGCGGATGAATGAAATAATTTCCAAACAATTTCCGTATATTCTTATTAAAACCATGTTCAACCATGATAGCTATATCATCATTATTAACTTCAAACACTCAAAGCATTGTGTTTATACCTGTTCGTGCAATAAAATGCGTTTTACTTGCGTTGTCATGCAGTTTATACTTTTACTTGTGTACACTTTGTACAAGTGAGCAAATAGAGATAAAAACTTTTTTATTATTGAAAACAACTGCAGATTATATTTTCAAATTGAATTTATCGGTGCACAGATAGAGTTACTTGCACCCAGTTACGTCCTACAAGACTGTATGACAATTTTGCTAATCTTTAAGAGAAGCGTCTCATGCTCCCGTTGGCGCCATATGAATATAGTGCTTACCCATAATGCACAGCGCGAAATCACACAGATTCGTTGCGAGGAGCGACACCTGGTGTACACAATGACACTCGCTTCTCACCTACTTGATCGGGTTCACTTTGAGGCCCCAATGCATGTAAGTTTAGTTGGTGGTCAGCATACTGGGCAAGTTGGGTTTTCTGCAGGTACTTTGGTAGTCAGCATACTGGGTAGGTGAGGTTTTCTGCAGGTACTCTGGTGGTCAGCATACTGGGCAGGTGGGGTTTTCTGCAGGTACTCTGGTGGTCAGCATACTGGGCAGGTGGGGTTTTCTGCGGGTACTCTGGTGGTCAGCATACTGGGCAGGTGGGGCTTTCTGCGGGTACTCTGGTGGTCAGCATACTGGGCAGGTGGGGTTTTCTGCTGGTACTCTGGTGGTCAGCATACTGGACAATTGGGGTTTTCTGCAGGTACTCTGGTGGTCAGCATACTGGGCAGGTGGGGTTTTCTGCTGGTACTCTGGTGGTCAGCATACTGGGCAGGTGGGGTTTTATGCAGGTACTCTGGTGGTCAGCATACTGGGCAGGTGGGGTTTTCTGCAGGTACTCTGGTGGTCAGCATACTGGGCGGGTGGAGTTTTCTGCAGGTACTCTGGTGGTCAGCATACTGGGCAGGTGGGGTTTCTGCGGGTACTCTGGTGGTCAGCATACTGGGCAGGTGGGGTTTCTGCGGGTAATCCAGTTTCCCACAGCACAAGACCAGACCAAAATTAAATATACACTCAACAAAAGTTAGCATGAACCAAATGGATATAATTGGAAAATAAGTTGTATTTTCTTTATTTATAAGAATTTCAGCTTGAAATGTCATCTATGATTATTTGAGTTACACATGTATGTGTTCATACCGAAATACTTGAAAAAATACACAAGAATTTTGTATTTTGTATTTATCTTGGCGCAGAAGAAATTCTATAAATAAAGAAAATAAAACATTTTCCATTCGGTGTGTTATAACTTTTGTTGAAATTGCAGCTATAATTCAAAATTCTTCTCAACTTTTAATGTGTCTCTAGTAACTAAATTAGGTAGGAGTGCTGGGACACACCTCCAAGGTCCTCACATAATGCAGCTTCAGCATGGACGGACATCATTAATTTCAAAATATACACATACTTAAAAAAAAAACACTAAAAATTGTTACTTGCATGTAAGTGGGATGCTTACTATTTTTAACTCTCCTGAGCAGGAAGTGTTCAGTGAGCTATTGGTAAAGGGGCCCTCTCCGGCGGCGTCTGTCGTCAAGCGTGGGTCGTCCGTGTGCAGTCAACAATTTGGACCCTTATCGCCATAAAGACTACATTTTATATTCAATTTATTTAAGGACATTTTGGCGTACATTCCCACATTTGTTCAAGCCTGTCACAACAGTAAGGCCTTCATCTTTGCCAGTACTCAGGTGAGTTCTTTGGGCCATCATGGCCCTCTCATTCTTCTTTGTCCTGACAGTTAATGGCAAAAACTGAATAATCCATTTACATTATTTTAGAAGAGCATTGCCTGAACAGCATGCCTTTAATATGGGTTTATACTAGCATGTAACATGCAAATTAGTATTTATAGCTTGCACTGAAATGAAAATCTCAGATTTTTCTTGCAGAAGAAAGAAAATACTAGAGACATTACACATTAGTATTAAATTTTAAGCTTGCATTAGAGCATCTGAAAATGTAATGGAAATTGCATTTTTGTTGGCATTACAACCCAATCTTTGAAGATTTATCAACTTTCATTGGTTATAAAAGTGAACTTAAAATGCTTTGAAAACTTAATCACTAGTTAAGATAAAATCTTTAAATGTTCAAGATCATTACTCTATGATAATAATAATAATGATGATCATTTATAAGATTTTGTTCCCAGATCATTTGCATATTGTTTCACAATAATAATGAGCCTGTATTTAATTTTGTTCACAAATCACTTGCAGATGTTGCTTAATTGTTTCAGAATCGAGCCTTAATTTGGAACTTGCAGGCTGAAATTGTGCATATATAAAGCTTTAAGTTCAATTAAAATAGATTTTCTATATAAGACATTTTATTCAATTTTAATGTGATAAACATGTCAGGTGTTGCTATATATTCAATTCTGAACCATTAAAAAACATAAGGAACAGAACATTTTCTATAAAATAATATGTATTAAATTCCAAGGGAACATTATTACCATCCTTGGCTATAACATTTATAATGTTTAAAATGTTGTATTACCTGGTAATGCATTGCTGCATAAAGTATCAACCAGAACACTTTTATGATCACAACCTGTTAATTGTTCTCTCCAGTGGTGTTTAGTTTCACAGTTGTGCATAAAATAGTTTTATTTCCTACAATAAATGTTGAATAATGACAGCAGTTGTAACAAGGGATGTGGTGCATTTTTAGCTCACCTGAGCATGAAATGCAAGTGCTCGGTGAACTATTGGTATAGGGACCTCTCCATCGTCGTCTGTCGTCCGTATGCCGTCAACAATTTGGACTGTTATCACGATAGAGACTATATTTTTTATTAAATCTTGACCTAACTTTCTCAGTTTGTGTATGACCATAAAATCTCAGATGGGATTGTTATTTGGTCAGATCACACAAGTAACACCAGAGTTATTGCCCCTTTTTCATGCAAAAAAAGTGCAAAAATGCCCTTTTCCAACGTATAGACTTTATTTTCCATCCAATCTTAACCAAACTTTCACAGTTTGTGTATGACCATCAGATCTCAGCAGACGCCAAAAATGGGCCAGATCGTGTTTTAAACACCAGAGTTATTTCCCTTTGTTTATTAAAAAAATATACAAAAATGGACATTATTCAAGATAGAGACTTCATTTTTCATCCAATCTTCACTAAACTTGCACAGTTTGTCTTTTATCATGAGTTTACAGTTGAAGTCGAATATAAGCAAGATCGGACCAGAAACACCAGAGCTATTACCCTTTGTTTGTGAAAAAAATATGCAAAAATGGACATTATTCAGGATAGAGACTTCATTTTTCATCCAATCTTCACCAATCTTGCATAGTTTGTCTATGACCATGAGATTAAAGGTGAAGTCGAATATAATCAAGATCGGACCAGACACTTCAGAGTTATTGCCCTTTGTTTGTGAAAAAAATATGCAAAAATGGACATTATTCAGGATAGACATTTTCATCCAATCTTCACCAATCGCATACAGTTTGTCTATGAACGTAAGACTACATGTGAAGTCAAATAAAAGCATGATAGGGCCAGAAAAACCAGAGTTATTGCCCCATGTGTTTGGAAAAAAACATCAACAAGTTATCAATGATGTGCTTGCACACACGATTTTTGATTCTATGTTGACCAAACTTACACAGTTTGCTCATGACCATAAAAATTGATTGATAAAATTTAATTTCCAACAGTTGCAAGACTTGCATGCAGTTATTTGTACATGCAACATTGATGTCTTCAGAGCCTGCATTAACATCATTTATCATCATTGGACAGAAAATTATCAAAGAAAAAGCAAAACTTTACCTTATAGCATAACCATCGCAATTATCGCATTGCAACTAGTTCTCCAAAACCGTTTGCGAAAAAGACATCAAAATCTACGGTTTCTGCATTTTCCAGAACTGTCAATGACTAAATGAAAAAGGGTCAGGTATGAATATCGAGAAAAATGATTTGAGAACCATTAGCAAAAAAATGCACATCCACTACCCAATTCATACTTTAATAAGCCCATTGCACTAACTGATGTTTTAAATCAAAATTGATCCTGTCCCCCTCTGCGTATTGTTCAGATACCTTAATTTTCAAACCTGTCACAACAGTGTGGTCTTCATCTGTACCAGTTCTCAGGTGAGCGCTTTGGGCCATCATGGCCCTCTTGTTTTCTCCTGCATTTCATTTTTCATTCTAAGAAAGGAAAACTCAGTGGTTGTCTGCCAATAGGAGTTGTGTCCTAATAATAAGCTGTGAAATGGGATTGCTAGTGTGATACCACTAAACATTATGAACATCAAACTTTTGAATTTAATGTGTTGAAGGTAAAAAATAATGTATCAGCAACCACAAAACATCACAATGTACATTTTAATTTTAAAAGCACACCAAAAAAAAATTATGAAACAAAAACCTGCAACAATATGCATATTTGTAAGCACAATGGCATACACTTTTGGTTATCTGTGTGTCCTTGTTATATACCTTGTAATGTTTTGTTTGCCTTGTCCTCTTTCAGAGTTGTTAGATCAGGTCGATCCTTGTGTTAGTCTGGCTGCCAAAAGGAATAAAATATTTTATAGAACCATGTGTTATTTGACAAGTGATCCTGTGTTGACACTACGCTTAGAAAACATTTATTAAAAGAAATGGTTTATTGTTCTTTAATGCAGTACTGAAAACATCAAACTTATTCTTCAAATATACATATTGGGGATTGAGCGTGTAACCAATGTATCAACTTACCATTTCTATAGTGGATACAACATTTTCACATTTGATTCTTGATATTGCTTAATTTGGAAATATTTGGAAGGCATTTCTGCACTGAACTATCAGGACTGCACTGAAGAACCCCAATGTTGTTCACATGTAAAATTAATGTTGTCAAAACATGGTTGCTATGGCTTCTGACTTTACTTAATAGGTTCATTTTCATGAGAACTTGAAATAATAACTTCCACACAAATCTAGACAAATATGCTATTATTGAATTGGATAAAATGTTCAGGAAATAGGGCAAAGCAGCCTACACAATTCTTCACATTTATGTGAAGGGTGACCATTTTGAAGACCATGGTAACAAATTATAAAACGCTTAAGGTCTTATTTGCAGTGGAAATATGATAGTACATTTGGAAGCTGTACTAAGGTTAGCATTTAAATATTTTAATGAGATTTTGGTCCTTCTTTGCCTGTGATCACAGAAATGTTGGCTAAATTTCGAGGGTTGAGCGTGAAACTGTTGTATCTGCTTAACATTTCTATATCAGATACAATAGTTTCACACTGAACACTTGTTATGTGTAATGTTGCTTTACTTCTATAATTACATGTAGTATTGGAAAGTTTGACTGAACTTCCGGCATTTGCTGAATGAGTTGCTGTCATGGCCAACTTCATTTCCTGATACCTCACAAACTGTCATGCCCATCTTCTGTTTTATGCCCATGTTGTTTTGAAGCAAATTTTCAGCTTGATAATGGCCATGTGTGCATTGCCTCCTGCTGGCCATATCATAAAATATGTTCGAAATGTATGTTTCCTTGGCATGGATTATATTACATTTGTTATGTGTTTCTTTTATCCTGATGGGTTTCTGAGACACTGTTTCCTGTCATTGTTCAAACTTTTCATGTGAAGGTCTCGAAGGGGCAAGATATGTGTCAAATGTATTTACTATTTAGTGAAAATCTTGAAGTCCAGAGGACTCTGACAAGCCACTATTTGTTGTGTCGTTGATTTGTGTTCTGTCAGTGTCAAAGGATTTCCTGGCCATATTGGGGATATCATACAAGATTTTAGTCGCCTTTTTTGTCATCTGCCACTTCATAAGAAATCCTTTTTCCTAAGAGATGGGTCTGGCCATGGGAGCCATGATGTTTAACTAATGCTTTGTGTCATCTTACAGGATTGTTATATTCTCCTGAAAAAAAAAATCTATTTACTATTAATGCGTATGATTCATAACATTGTTCTAACAGATTAAGTAACAATTCTGAAAAGGATAAGTACGTGTAATGTTATTTCAATGTTTATAAATATTATAGGAAGTTCATACAATATCATATTTTATATATTTATAATATTGTTTGCTATTATAAATGTATGTTTTCTTTATGTCAACCAAAATTGTTATTGATCATTTAAAAGGTCTTGATGATGTCATTCCCAGTAAGTCAGCAGCACCATGTTATACCACAGTCACGGTTAATCCTGGCTGGGTTCACATTAAGTTTCCAGCATTTTTTTGGACACTCAGTCGGGGGCCTTTCTGGCATCTGCAGACTGTCAGGTCATTTTTGGGCATTGGTCAGGTGCCGAGTTTATTTAAAATCAGTACAGACTTCAGCATCATTTTGCCATTGCCTACAGATCAACCAATGTCCTGCCTATGTCCACCTGGACATCTGAAGCCATTGGTTGCGGGCTGGATCAATTTAGGGTCGAATATACGTAATTATATATCTGACGGGCACCAGGCTGGCACAGGCTGGGTCTCGGCAAAAGTTAATAATTTCTGACATCCTGGTACCTGACCGGTAGTTCGGCATGTTTACCGCATGAGTTTGCCAAAGCATTGTCAGGACATATAGTGAGTGCTGACCTTGCCGGCCACATCCAGCATCATATAGATTGTGTTCAATATCGGGGGATATGTGTCCGATT
Source organism: Congeria kusceri (assembly GCA_027627225.1). Classification (NCBI taxonomy): domain Eukaryota; kingdom Metazoa; phylum Mollusca; class Bivalvia; order Myida; family Dreissenidae; genus Congeria; species Congeria kusceri. The sequence continues at coordinate 25,304,058 of CM051035.1, forward strand.
TATTTAGGCCAGATGATGCTTAAAAATTGGACACATCAGCTGACATTTGGTTAAATGTGCCATAAAGATAATTCAATGAATGTTGACAACATTTCTGGAATAGTTATTACAAAATAATCTATAAAACAAATTGTTACAAATATTATTTTCATGGTTGTATATAACTTTAAGGTATTTTACAAATAATTTTGACATGTTATTCCTTCAGGAGCCCTCGCTGTTTGCTGTTGCTAAGTTACTGGAGACTGGTTTAGTGAACTTGTCAAGGGTGGACATTCTATGGCGACCAGTCACAGCACATCTGTTGGAGGTAAGTCTCAGATGCCATAGATACAAAGAAAATGTTCTTCAGCAGCAGTGTTGTGATACTAACTCTTTTTAGTGGATTTCCTCCATTTGAATGCTAGATTTTGTATACAAATAGTGCTCAGATTTGCTGGGTCTGTTTAAAAATGCTGAGTTTGGTGGATGATTAGATTGCGTGTGGTTTTAAAGATCCTTTCCTTCCCTGAAATATTGCTGAAATCAGATCCCTGAAATAGGCATGGACTGTAGTCAATGCTGAAGTTTAACCTTTAACACAGACATTTTCACTGTTATTTCTTACTTTCTGGAATTCAAACAAATGCTGTGTGTTAATTGAACAATGACAGCAGATGATTCGTGGGTAACAAAGCATTTATCCACGCAGCATTGTTTGCAATTCATCTACGAAACTGCATACTTTCTGCATAGGAATGAAGACAAGAATGTTAGGTAGATGGCAACTTTTCAGGAAAGAATGCATTTTGACATATATAATGAGTTTTGGCAAGTAAGGCATATGAATTAAATATTAAATGTTCAGTCTGAAACTTGAGTTTTGGTTAAGATCAGTTGTATTCCAAACTGCTGTTTTGCTTAATTACCTTGTTTTAGCCACATTTGTCAAGTGTACATCATTTGTAATACTGCAGCTGTTTTACCAAAGTAAGTATTAAAAATAATTTCAGTTGACTATAGAGTTTGACTGTTTACCGCATTAATTTAGTTGGACATTTAATTGTATTAATTCCTTTTATTCAACAACTGTACCATATTGCTATTTTGAACAAACATGCATAGACATTTTGTGTGCATATTTGTTATATAAGATAGGGTAAATCCCTGTTTACTTTGATTTCTGAAATACATTATTATACATAATTGTATATAAAGTTAAATGTTCTCATACTTATGTCAAGTTCTTGATGTATGTCATAATCTTAGTGGGTTCAAGAAGTCATGGAAGTCCCAGATGGGTTGGACCTCAAGGACATACCCAGAGACAATCTGGAGTTATGGTTGCTTCTAATGTCATTTCTCATGAGTTACATGATAATGGAATAGAGGGGAGGAGATATTTGGCTGTTTATCTGTCATATTATGTGGATCATAAAGAAGGTAAAGAAGATTATAATATGGTGTTAATGACTTAATGATGTGTGATATAATATCAAAAACAACAGCGACAACAACATTCAACAAATATGCATTAAGATATATCTATACCTTAAGTCTTATGTCCTCCGTTATGGTGAACTTTAGTGGTACATTAGAACTAATAGGCATTTTAGAGTGACTGTCACATGAAATGTAAAGGTAGGCAGTTGGATTAAAGGCATGATTTCTCTGGTTAGGCGGGGGTGTAATTTAAAAAAACAACAAAAAACCATAACTGCTAATCAACTGTAAATACTGCTATTATGTTTTTAAGCACGGGGTCCTGCAAAATTAAATAACCGTAAAATACACAATGCACCCTGCGCCACACTGTACACAATTTAGATGATCGGGCATTTTGAAATGCGTGATTATCATAAATAATAAATCTTATGATCCAGTTTGAAATTGGAAAGCCAGATATTCAGTTTTCTATGTAAAGTTTAACTTAAGCACTTGTTTTCAAAAGTTATTTCATTGACATGGTGGAAAGAGGAAGTTAATTAATCAACAAGGGTTTTATGTTTTGTCCCAAACAAGAATACCCAAACAGCTAACAATGTTGGCATACGGGTTTGAAAGAATCCAATATATGTATTGATCTGAGTGGTTAGTCAAATTATAGCTCAAAGCATTGTCCAAATAGTGTTTGTCAAGAGTAATTGTCTGAAAAATTGTTGTTAAATTAGCCTACTGCTACCCCATGAGATTTCATTTTATACATCTATATTTGGTGGCTTATAATCAAAGTCTTGTGCGGTACATTAAGTAAATAATTTACTTTATTTCTTCTTGGAGATTTCAATTTTGTGCGAAGATTATTTTTTAAAGGGAAAACATTATGAGATGTGCCTGGTCAAGTTTTAGTGTTTAAGTAAAGCCATATATGCCATAATTTTTTCAGGCAAAAACGGGAAATTGACAAAAAATCGGCGGGACATTTGACATTTTATCGGGACCCCTTAATATTGTTATTTTGTCACAGGGTCCATTGACTGCGAACGCAATATTACATACTTGTCATATCATTCATGTATATAATACATGTACATAATACATGTATAATTGCTAACTAAGGCTAACTTGTTTTAATTTTTTTAACTTTTAAACGAAATAAAATAAACGAAACGTCACCGTTCAAAGGTATATGCTAGCCTTAAAAGCAAAAGCGTCATTGTTGTTGCGAAACTGAAAGTCAAAATTATAACAGGATGTTTATGTCCATTGTGCATCCCATTCACGCCATGACGTCAAATTCAAACCCACTATTCTCGTCGTTCTCGAATCATAAGGTTACACTCAATCTAGTTATGGGGCCTTTTTTATTCAATAAATATTGTTCTTACGAGCATTTGTTTAGTTTTTGAACTGTTTTTAATCGTTACCAATGTTGAACTTGTAGTACTGATTGGAAAATTGATGAAGTATGAAAATATTGATTTAAAAACATGTATATTATATATGCTTTGTTCTTGCAAAAACGGCAGATTTCCTCGTGCACGTCGTGCCTACGTGCGTCAAATGTTAAAGACCTTCTGCACTGAGGATTATTTTCTGTGATAAATTGTTTAATGTTGTATAGTTATGAAACACTGTAACATTACTGTGTTAACTTGTCAGCCAATTGATTCATAAGGTCATTGTAAATAAGTGTTGTCACAGTGGTGATAGACATTAAAGTGTGGTTTGGGTTAATTCTCTTCCAAGTGGCATATTTGAATGTCTAATTTGTCTGACTTTTGAAAATGTCCACATTGGCAGCCTAAATGAAATAAAGTAACAAGCTATGTGGTGTACATTATTGGTCCCAGGGGTAACATAGTTTCTTTTCCTGCTCACCAGACTGTGGCAATAAACCTATACTTTAAGCCATGGGTAGTGTTCTTGCATAACAATTGTCTGAACAGCAGCATAACTGGTCTGGCTGGGGGTTTGTTTATTATCAACATTAGCAGCACTTTTTGCCAAAAAAATTTCTTTTTCCTTGTTTTTTTATAAGTTTTGTCTTTTGGCATGGGTTTGTGACCTTGATTACAACTAAAGAAATTGTCAGCACATTATGTAATATCCCTCCTTCAGCAAAGGAATTAATTGTGTTGACTAGTATATATATTGTTCTAATATATCTGTATAGTGCAAAAAAAGTTTCAAATGTATATGTTTGGTACACACAATGGTGTTGACCGTTGGTATATGTGGCGCGTCGTGGGAAAACCGGTCTTAATGCATGTGCGTAAAGTGTCGTCCTGGATTAGCCTTTGCAGTCTGCACAGGCTAATCTGGGATGGCACTTTCCGCTTTTATGGTATTTGCTGTTTGAATGAAGTGTCTTCTAACCATAAATCCACTTAAGGCGGAAAGTGATGACACTTTACGCACATGCATTAAGTCCGGTTTTCCCACGACGCGCCACATATTGTTCTAGTTCTCAAATTGGTTCAAATGTATCAATATTTTGCACAAAAATGGTTCAAGTGTATCTGTACAGTGCACACAATTGTTCAAGTGTATATGAATGAGCACAAAATGGTTGAAGTGTATCTGATTGTGCACAAAATGGTACAAGTGTATCTGTATGGTGTGCAAAATGGTTCAAATATATCTGAATGTGCACAAAATAGTACAAGTGTATCTGTATGGTGTGCAAAATGGTTCAAATATATCTGAATGTGCACAAAATAGTTAAAGTGTATCTGAAAGTATATCTGAATGTGCACAAAATGGTTCAAGTGTATCTATGTGTGTACAAAATGGTTCAAGTTTATCTGAATGGTGCACAAAATGGTTCAAGTGTATCTGAATGTACACAAAATTGTTCAAGTGTATCTGTGTGTGTACAAAATGGTTCAAGTATATCTGAATGTGCACAAAATTGTTCAAGTATATCTGTGTGTGTACAAAATGGTTCAAGTATATCTGTGTGTGTACAAAATGGTTCAAGTATATCTGAATGTGCACAAAATGGTTCAAGTATATCTGTGTGTGTACAAAATGGTTCAAGTATATCTGTGTGTGTACAAAATGGTTCAAGTATATCTGTGTGTGTACAAAATGGTTCAAGTATATCTGTGTGTGTACAAAATTGTTCAAGTATATCTGTGTGTGTACAAAATGGATTAAGTATATCTGTGTGTGTACAAAATGGTTCAAGTATATCTGAATGTGCACAAAATGGTTCAAGTATATCTGTGTGTGTACAAAATGGTTCAAGTATATCTGAATGTGCACAAAATGGTTCAAGTATATCTGAATGTGCACAAAATTGTTCAAGTGTATCTGTGTGTGTACAAAATGGTTCAAGTGTATCTGAATGGTGCACAAAATGGTTCAAGTGTATCTGTGTGTGTACAAAATGGTTCAAGTGTATCTGAATAGTGCACAAAATTGTTCAAGTGTATCTGTGTGTGTACAAAATGGTTCTAGTGTATCTGAATGGTGCACAAAATGGTTCAAGTGTATCTGTGTGTGTACAAAATGGTTCAAGTGTATCTGTACAGTGTACACAATTGTTCAAGTGTATATGAATGAGCACAAAATGGTTGAAGTGTATCTGATTGTGCACAAAATGGTACAAGTGTATCTGTATGGTGTGCAAAATGGTTAAAATATATCTGAATGTGCACAAAATAGTTAAAGTGTAACTGAAAGTATATCTGAATGTGCACAAAATGGTTCAAGTGTATCTGTGTGTGTACAAAATGGTTCAAGTGTATCTGAATGGTGCACAAAATTGTTCAAGTGTATCGTTATGGTGCACAAAATGGTTCAAGTGTTTCTGTATAGTGCACAAAATGGTTCAAGTGTATCTGTATGGTGCACACAATGGTTCAAGTGTATCTGTATGGTGCACAAAATGGTTCAAGTGTTTCTGTATGATGCACAAAAAATGGTTCAAGTGTATCTGTATGGTGCACAAAATGGTTCAAGTGTATCTATATGGTGAACAAAATGGTTCAAGTGTATCTATATGGTGAACAAAATGGTTCTGAATGTGAACAAAATGGTTCAAGTTATCTGTAAAGTGCACACAAATGATTCCAGTGTATCTGTAAGGTGCACAAAAAGGTTGAAGTGTATCTATATGGTACACAAAATGGTTCAAGTATATCATTATGGTGCACAAAACGGTTCAGGTGTATATATATGGTGACCAAAATTCAATTTAAGTGTTTTAGCCAGATTTTATTCAGAAATAATTGTCAAAGTACTGTTAACCAAAATCTTGAATCAGTCCTTTTGAAAACAGGAGATATTCCAATTGTTTGGCTTCCAAACTAGATTAATTTTAAATGTAAAAACAAAATTAATTTGTGTCAAAAGTTTTTGGTATACCAGTGATGCTGTTGGTATGTATTTTTGCATAATTTGTTAAATTTTTCGCCGCAAGGATGTAACCTTGGAAACTGACCACTGCAACCAGAAAACTGTAACCTCATTTGCATAATTTGTAACCAATGCTAGGAATTGCATTTACATATGGTTAGTCAGCCACATTGCAATCGTTTATTTGCAAGTTGCTTGTAGCGAATCGTGTTTGCATAACAAAGTAGTTTTTCTTTTGATACTCCTAATGCGTGTTTGAATTGGCTAAGGGATGGTAGCATTTTTCAAAAGATAAATAACATAATGATGTGCATGTCATATATTCATCATTGGCTTAAGTGCTGAGAGTCGTTAAAGTTTTTTTTAAATAGCTATAATGTACACATTAAGTATGTCCTCCTTAAGCAAAAATAAATATTTTTTTCTTACCAAAAATTCCTTCAAAATTATAGATGTGTATGAGTAAGAATATAATTAATTGCAGCAACTACACGGTAATCAATAAAAATACATTAATGAAGTGGTTATACATTGAGTTTTTCATAATATAGTAACAACACTTTGACATGAAATATAATTACAGACTAGTGGGGTTTACAAATATTGTCAAACTTTTCATTTTTGTGGATCTTCTGTTTCCAAAAAAAAACAGTATTTCCAACTTATGTATCACATGCAACAATCCCAATTAGTCTGTTCTGTGTTTTGAGTGGTTTATGCCCCAATTTAACTTCATAACTGTGTTTTATACCTTTTACTGATTAATACAGAAAAAAGAAAGCACCAGTTCACTTTACATACCTATAATATGTCTATTTTAATGCTTTTCGTAGCGATTTTACTAGGGAGTCATTGTGGTGTATCTCTATTTTACTACCTTTACTAAGGCGTAAAAAAAAAATGTTTGTTACAGGTTACCCGACCTACCCTAAACAAATGCCCCGACCCTAGAACATGTTATTGGGTTTGTCAGATACATTTGAGGCGCGTCGTGGGAAAACCGGACTGAATGCATGTGCGTAAAGTGTCATCCCAGATTAGCCTGTGCAGTCCGCACAGGCTAATCCGGGACGACTCTTTCTGCCTAAAGTGGATTTATGGTTCGAAGAGACATCCTTGAAACAGAAAATTCCATAAAAGCGGAAAGTGCCGTCCTGGATTAGCCTGTGTGGACTGCACAGGCTAATCTGGGACGACACTTTACGCACATGCATTAAGACCGGTTTTCTCATGACGCGCCACATTTTTGTTTTATTTACCTTTTTCAATAATAAATGTGTTTTTGGATAAATAGGTGTTTTGTTTGGATAGTATCCACTTATAAACAATGTTTAAGAATATTACTGATATGTTTTGAATATTTATTCAGTTTTAGAATCTTAAAGTTGTCCATTTGCCAAATAAATAATTTAAAACAAAATCCCGACCTACCTACCCTAATTTTTTTGGGGCATGTAACCTGAAACAAACATAATTTTTTTTTACAAGTCTATGTTTTTACATATTAAATTGTGTATGGAAATTGTTTCTTTCTACTGTCCACTGTCAAAAAAAACCAAACAATATACTTGGAATAGTCGAGTGAGCTGTCCTCTGATGATCTCTGTTTATTATTCTTATGGCATATTTTTTATTCCACCTTTTGAGAGGTTAAAAGTAATAAGTTTTCAGCATTAATTTTAATCTAATTTATTTATAGATCTGGTACCTAATTTGCTGGTAAGAAATTTGATCATCTTGTAAACCATTTAGTCAAAGGGAAATGCTTTTTATCAGAAATGATACCTTTAAGCAAGTGTTTTATCTTGAAACAAATTTTGGTTTAATCTGAATCTAAGGTGCAGTATTTCAGATCTCACACAGGTGGTAACATGCTTCACAGCTGATAGCTAAGGTATTTTACTAGCATATCATCTTAACAGTTTCTGTCAATACAAAAAATTCAAGTTAGCAAAATACTTCAACAGACACCCTTGTGCCAACAAAAACTGTGTTCTCTTGAAAATGGTTTGCTATCAAATCATAATGAATCTAATTTCATGGTTGAAAATCAAACAAATTTCGGAAAATATTAATGAAGATGATTTTCCATTTAAATTTGTATCCCTTATACTTTGCACTAATCCAGACACTGAGTTAACTGTAAGCAATGAGTTAACTGTAAGCAATGAGTTAACTGTAAGAGCAAACTATATACCTATTAGACTAGGATGTAAAATTGAAATCATTATTATATGTTTATTAATGTAAGGAAAAATAATCAAGTTACTAAACTTCCAGTGTAGTGTAGCCCATTTTGTACAAGAGTTGTTTCCCCTGGGACTGCAATGGCCATTAATTCCAAAGATTGACAGACGGTAAAATATTTTTGCTGTATGTATTAACAATTTCCAGTATCAGAGATAAACAAAATTTCATTAAGAAATCAAAAACATTTTAGTATAAATACGTTTGCAATGCACATAACATAAGGAATAAGATTTTAAATATGATAGAATTGTAATATTTGTGTACATTTAATTCTAGTGGCCATATTTGTTTTCATATGAAAATACTTTAATATAGATGGTTGGTATTTCATTATTTTTTTTTGTTATAAATAAATTGGGGGTTATCAAAATCTATGTGTCTTCTTAGCCTTTTTCTATGCTATTTAATTGTTTTTGCTATTTCATCAAATATATTTTCGTAATATAATTGTAATTTTTTGCCTGATTCCTGATTTTACAAGTATATTAATAATAATAGTTAGATAATAAAAGTAACAAGTAACAAATAAAATTTCCCGTGGATAAATTATTCTCAGTAGGACATATGGATAACCGTAACATGTGTATTGTAAATTAGAAACAAATAACTGTTAACGGGTTCCGGACAGAAAAGCAGTAAATAACAACAATCTCCGTAAAAAATGACAGAATATTGGCACCCGTAGACACCAGTTCCTGTGGTTAACATATTGTTTGAAAAACTAATGTATAACCTTGATTAACCAAGTGTTACGACAAGAAAACATATACGATTCTAATTTCCAAGAATATGTCAGTGTCTTTGGACGAAAGCAATGGAAATATTTTGTTCGTGCTAAACTGAATACATTTAATGGAATGCTGTAGATTTTTTTCTTCAATGTATCTTTGTATCTTTTCTCTAGGGGACTTTATAAATATTTTCATCAATATATTTTGTTCATTTATTTGTTATGGTTGTGCTGATTCTGAAAATGTTTGCTTTGCTATACAATTTATGATAGGTCTGATTTTTAAAGGCCAATTGATCATGTTTGTACAGCATGCCATTTTTGACTGCACTTCAGATATATATATAAATTTTTATAAAAACATAAGATGCCATTGTTGTTTGATGTTTTGCTGTGCCAAATTATAGCTGAAATAATGTAATTTTCGTTATGAAATGAGTGTATATTTTATGGCGTGGTCTATGATGTAGATAATAAAATCAAGATTGCTAGAAAGTGCAATAAACTTCAGTTTTACATTTGCACCCCACAGTGAATAATGAATTACTTAAGTATGACCAGAATAACCTAAGCCAATTAACTGCTAATGTGGTAGCTGCTGTGTGAAATTTAGAGAATTCTAATGTGCCACCAACATAAAAAGGCAGTAGATACAGCAATAAAAGAGATTAAGAAATGTGTTTCTAAACAGATATTCATGTAAGTTTTTTGTAATTCTACCAAATATTTGTTCATGCAAACAGTGATACAGCCATAAAAGAGATTCAGAAATGTTTTTCTAAACATATATTCATGTCAGTTTTTGTAATTCTACCAATTATTTGTTGATGAGAACAAATGATTTTTTGCATGAAGTTTAGTGTAAGAACTGTATCGTGTTGTATAAAAATTTAAGTTGTTGCATTACACAATATTTTATAATTTGTTAGACTTCATATTTATTATGATTGCTGATAATAATAATAATTAATAATAGTAATAATATTAATAATAACAATAACATAATAATAATAATAATAACATAATAATAACAATAACATAATAATAATAATAATAATACCTCAATTCTCAGTTGATGGTTGTATTAGCTTTTTCAGTCCAACCATGACATGTTGTTATTATAAAAATGGCCATGAGAGATTGGCCCAATTATCAAAATGTATGACGTCATTGTTACTGTAAGTATGTTTTTATACCTGCAGGTATATTAATGTGTAGCTAACATATTTCTTGATTTTTATCCCATATGGTATGCCATGGCTGTAAACTGTAGAACATTTTGTGTTCTTTTCATTTCCAAGAACAGACAAGCTGTTGGCAATAAGACATGGCGTTGACATCTTGTTGAAGTGTGGAGGACAGCAAGTCTGTTTATGCTGGACCTTTTCCATCAGTTGGTGTTAAAAACTATGTATATGTTGAGGCGATGATAGAAAAGTTGTATTTAGTGGTAAAACTGGTGCTAAACAATAAAGCATTGCAGTGCCTGTTAGCTATAGCATGTCTTGTACTTGTTATAGTTACAGAAAAACACAACACTTGTTTGAGGTTGTACCATCGAATGGATTTTACTAATGGTCGTTATGGGAACAACTTCTTCAATCGTGTGAGACATTATGATTTACAACAACAAATTGCATCAGAAAAAAATCCAGTTAAAAGCTTTTCATAATTCACTTAAATCATTCCACTGTCAAGAGAATGGCAGGTGTGGGTAGGCAAATAGAAGAAACTGTTGGAAATTTCTGAAAGTCTTTCATTCATGCAATCTGTCAAGATTCTGACAAGTCTGTCGGCATGTTTTGACATTACTTAAAGAATAACAGGTTGAGATATTAATAATTTGTTCCAACAGAACTTGTAGAGATTTAATACTGAAAAATATCAGGTGTATGATATGGGTTAATAAAATGTTTACAAAGAATTCAGGCAAAAATTATGGTGAGGCACCTTTTTGAAACAAAACTAAAGCTCATGATTTTGCTCTTCAGGTCACTGCATTGTTATTCTTATGGTTTTGCCAAAAATTACATTATCGCATTCATATCAAATAACATCATTTTTACACTTTTGTATTCACAAACATAACCGATATTTTCAAGTGAACCATTGTTGCAATTATTTTATAATATTACAAAAATTTGAAATATTGTCGATTTGGCAGTTAAAACAAATTTGTTTCAGTATGTAAAGAACAAATATACACTGCACACTCCCCAAAAATAGTGCTGAAATTCTTATTGCCATTGAGACATTTCTAACCAAATGAATTCACTTCAGTTATTTTAGACAATTTTCAGTTTTTGTTATTATGATTAATTTTATGAAACAGTAAAACATATATGAGATCACAATTTTGTTGATTTTCCATTGAAGTCTCCCATGTGTTTGTGTGGATGCCATAACAGATTCCACCCCAGTCAAATAAACATTGATTATTTAATCATTTCTGTGTCACTTGTGAAATTATTGTATTGTTTTAAGCTAATTATCTGTTTTGGGCCCAAGAAGCTGAAGAAATTGAAGAAAAAAGGCTTCAAATCTAAGAATGTTCCAAACACTTTCTGGTCGATTTGTCTGTTGTTTGTTCAATTAGGAAAGGTAACACGGTGCATGCTTTTTCAATTAAATATTTCAAAGAAGATAATTAAATGCTTTTTCATAGTTGCTTTGTTTCTAAAATACTGTAATTTAAGTGCATATTAGTATAAGGGTGTGTGTTTGTGTTCGTAGATGCAAACACATGCAATGGGCAATTTTGTTTACAATTATCATGCTTATTGCAAAGTAATACATATAAAGAGGTAAATCAAAACTGTGTTGATTATAATTAAAGTGATAAAAGTTTTTTTCTGAAATTGTTCAGAATTGCTTTGTACAGTTCATGTAAAGTACAATTTGTTTTTAACATATAACATCATTGTTATGTATTTTAGTCTTTGATTTTGGTAATGCTTTATCAATGAAGCCAACAATGTTTTCATCCTGTACCCTGTTTATAAAGTTTTCTTTAAGCTATAAAAACTAGAAAAATGATTTTGTTGATGCTGGAGCATTTTCATGTAGAGGAGTAATATATAAGCTTAAAAAGTGCTATTTAGCATGGATTGTCAATCCATCTCGATGACTCTTTTGGTAAATTGAAGGTAGTTAGCATCTTTCCTTCCCAAGCTGGTCTCACCTTGCTGTAAATCTGGCAATGTTGAAGATGTCATGTCTGGTGTTGACCCCTGGAATGGATATCAGAAGTGTTGATTATTCTCTTGCTTGCCATATCTTCTTACTTATTGATGTCAATTTAACAGCAATAACACCTACCTGACATTAGCATTCATGAATTTGTAGCTTTTAAGGTCAGTGGTTGTTCGTTGTCAATCGTCGTCAGCAATTTTCTTCACAAATCTCCTCTGAAACCGCTTGGTGGAAACCTAACTTGGTAAGAATGTTCCTTGGGTGGTCTTCTGCCAAAATACTCCAAATGTTTGATGAAATATTGAGACAGGTAACTTTCTTTGTTACAGACAATAAGTCATTTGATAAAGACATGGTAAATGTTGTGCGACTGAGTCAATTTAAGGGATGCCAAATGTCTTTGCTAAGTTTTGTGTGTATTCTGTTTTCACTTGAAGCTGCCATATTGGCAAGTGGATACTATTTCAGAATTGGATATATTTTTGTATATTTACCATAAAAAATGTTGCCATAAATTGAAATACACAGTGAGTAATTGAAAGAATTCACCATATGGCCATTGAGACATTTCTAACCATATAATGTTTGATATCACTCTCCTAAAACACAATTACTTCATATTATTTGAACCCTTATAAGTTATAGCTAAGTCCCAGCTGTGACTTCAGATAATTGTGGTTTTACTGTATTTATAATGGTAGTATAATCTGGTGGCATTCCATGTACCTCACACTTGTCATGTCCATGGTCAAAAGGCTAATGGCATCCGACATCATTGACATATGTATATAAGAGCAACACCATTATCCTAATAGCATTAACTTTTGTTTATGGCTTTGTTTGTTTGCAACAGTAAAACCAAAACGGAATGTGTTTTCCGCCTTATATTTCAATACAAGATGCAGCTCTTTTGCTTTAATCCCAGATGTCCCATTATTTGATTAACATGTAGTGTTTTCAGTTATTTATGTGTTACATTAATAAGCATTTTCTTCTTGCTCATTCCCCTTATTTAATTTTGGTAAAAAGCAGCGTTTTGAGACACAGGACAAAGTTCTGAACTGATTCTCTAGAAGACTGAAAAAATGTTGGGTACCTTTTTGTGTCGCCTGAAAAAGCAACATATAGGGGTTACTTTTGGCGGCAGCGGCGGCGTCCCCTTCAGTTTGTGCAGACATGAAACTTAAAGTTTTTGTGCTATTATTATGAAACTTTATGGAAGTGTTAGTAGGCATTAAAGGAAGGTTATGTTCAATTTTCGGCATAATTGCTCTTATCGTACTTGAGTTATACCCTCTTTTTTTAATTCGTTCAAATAAGGCTTGTGCGGACAATAACTTAAAAAGTTTTTGCTCCAAATTTATTATCATTTTTCTTTTGCATATTAATATTTACATATTAGAAAATATTGCAGATACTGTATTTTTATGTAATGCATGTTGCAAAGTTGTTGTTAAAGAATTGAAATTTTATTCCCATTAAAATGGCCTACAAGATGCACTAAAATTGGAATGTATATTATTTAATATTATAATGAATATTCATTTATATTGCAATAATATTATCATTGTGATATTTTAGCATCAAACAGTCGTGAAAATTAACTAGCATTTTAACATCACTTACATGGGTTAGTGTTGTAATCATTAATGTTCGTATATAAATGAAAACATAAACAACAATAAGTGTTAAAAATTAACCAGTCATTTATTAGCTATTGCAAAAATCAACAACTTTGTAAGAGTTATAAAGTTCACTGTCTGTAACTATATATATATTAGAATGCGTATTATAATATTCAGTAACCAATCATTGGCTTTATAATATTAAATATTTTGAAAAATTTTATTACTAAAAGGAATGTAAAATACAAAAATAAATCTGAACAAAATTGTCAAATAAAAACAATTAACTGACTTTGTTAATTACAGTATACATACAAATCATATAAAATCTGTTTAATATTAATAACAGTCTTGTAAGTTTAAGTGAACACATTCAGCAGTCATGCTGGTTAGAATAATAGCGCACAACATTCATATAAATTTATAATGTAATATTCTACAATAATCATGAAAATTAAAGTTGTTCTTTAACAGTCAAGCATGTGCCTTTATTATGCCTTGAACACAAGGATATTGTCATTTCTGAACATTCCTGCAATCAGTGAAGATGTACGTTCACTATAGTAGATTGATTTTGGTCTTTTCATCTCATAGTCACCAAATACCACTTTAGCCAAAGTCTGTCTCAAATCGCTGTCCACCTGGAAGACTGTGTTGGATGTGCATCCACATACCAGAACTTGGCCCAAGTGTGTCACATGCAGATCAGAGATGTCAGTCCCTTGAAGTGACATCAAGGCAAGGACACGACCATCATTAGACAGAGTGAGCAGGTTGTTCTTGTCCCAGTTAGCCACATATATTTTTGTCCCATCTGGACTGACAGCACATGCTGAAACTGCATATAAAAGTATAGGTATATGTTTGGATCATTATGAGCGTTGAAATCTCGTGACCTGTATATATGTTCATAGTGAAGCAGACAAAAGATAGAGGAAAGAGGTTAAACTGAATTTGTGTCTGTCTGTCCGTCCATCCATCCATCGGTCTGTCTTTAATTCATGTCTCTTGGCATTGTTTAACCTAGTTTTTTGCATGGAATAACTTTATTATTTATGATTTTAGATGTTAGTTGAATTACATTTTAACTGATCAAAACTATAATAACTCAGATGAGTTTAAAACAAGTTTCTGTTCATTATTACCGGTTTTGTCATCCGACATATCCTCATACATCTTGTGTATAAGGTTTCCATCCACAGTGTAGCGGTACAGAGCTGTGCCTGATGTGATGTACAATTTTCCGCCATGGTGGGCAATACCCCTGCAGGAATGTTGGAAGGTTATTGTAAGATCCTTTACTAAATGACCGTTGGCTATTGTGATGAAAAGGATCTGATGTGAAGATCCATTCACAGTTACAGCCACCTGATTGCCACGAATGTGGCATGTGGACCACGGCTCACCAGACAAATCACAGTGGGCCACCACATGGTATGTCTGATCCAGCACCTTAACTTTCTTGTTCTTCCAGTCTGTGATGACTATTTGCCCACTAGCTGTCTCACAGATACCTGATATACAACATGTAAATCTATCTTTATTCTTTTTTACTCTATGACTCGCTTTTTTCTTCACTAGGAGAACCTGGTTTGGATTCAGTACTGTGTTACTTTGGTTTCCAGATCTTGTTTCATTTTCAGGCGGACTGCCTTGTGAGCTTGGTCCCTTTAACTTTGCCTGACTGGTTCCTACTTTTTGCTCCCTCGATGGCATAATAGCTTGTGTTTGACCTTCAGACTTCCCTAGAACTGGGAAAATGGACAATGTGACTGCAATGTTTGTATCTGGACAGAATGACATTGTGACCTCATCATGTGAAGGCATGTCTGGCAGAAAAGATTCTTTTGCACTGGATAGCTCTAGGCATTTCTGGTAAATTAACAAATAATTTGTGTCACATTTGTCTTCCATTTTATCAATTGTATCATGGTAACTTTGGACTTTACTATAAAGCCTAGTATAATTTTTAATATCAGTCTGTATAGACACCTTCAATGTGGCCAGCAATGTATCCAGTTGTTTGACTGTGTTCCTTTCCATTTTATCAAGAACATCATTGATTTTCTTGCGTAAAGTGTTGATTTCATCTATTATTTTATTGTATGATTTCTGTAGTGACTCTAAATTTTCTTCCTTAATATGTATCTTCTGAATCAAATTTTCTTGTATTTTCTTTATGTCTTTGAGCATTCTCTTGAATTCTCCTTTCTTGTGCAGTTCTTTTACTTTGTCAGCAATGAGAACCACTTCGGTGCACTGGCTGTTGAAAGAAATTCAGTTTAAAAGACATATGAAAATACTACTATTATTTAAAAAGAGTAACACAACTATTCAGGAAACAAAATGTAACTCATCATGTTTATTTATTCTTTTAAATTGATTTTTTTATTGTGTTCAGTTATAGCTCAATCCATTTACCAAAGCAAAAAACAACTCAGAAGCAAGCTTTTTACCGATGAAATGAGACCAGGCAGTCATGGCATAACAGCTCGCTATGGTCCTCACAGAACGATTTCAGTGTCTCATCCTTATGTTCTTGGCATTTCACAAATGCATCCACTGTTGCCTTGGCAGCCTTCCACTTCTGTGTTTCTTGTTTACCCACAAGACTATGCTTGTTGAACATCTGGTTGTGAAGTCCCACACAGTTTTCACAGTAACACTTTGAGCACTTTTCACAATAGAACTGCGCCTCCTTGTTCACCTCATTCTCCTCACAGATATTGCAGTCAAAGTCATATATTAGGTCTGATCCCTTTTGCAGAGAGAATTTTAAACCAGTTGCCATATTTAAAAGTTTTCCAGCGTTTTTATGTAGTTAATTATGCGTTACCATCTGACAAGTGAATATTTGTTAGTAAATGTTATAGACTTTGGTCATTTTAAACAGAGTTTATAAGTCAGTATGCAGACAAGATGTATGATAGCTTATGATGATGAGTAGATAATTGAAGATAATGGACAATTAATCTTTGTTTCATTGATAAATACTATGTGAGTTGATTGTTTAGTAAGTTGTACTTATTTACCCTTATTTACAAATTTCAAGATAAAAAGTTTATACACATTTATTTTTTATGTAGGTTTATAAACATTGTATAAAATCATTGTTTATTCAGGCTTTTGATATGTTTCCTAATAAAAAACTGTTTGCTCTCTACAAAGCAGTTTAATTACATCATATTTCTAAAGATGATTTTAGGACAAACTGTTGGAGATGGTTTAAAGTCAGTTTTCTTTTAATGCTTCTCATAGAGTAAACATTCTTCTTAGCAGATAAACCTCTGGAAATATCAGAGACTTTCCAAGATCAAAAGTGGAAATCAATCAGGTATATAATGTTTGCAAGTGGTGAGGCAGATTATATTGAGTTGTGTAGGCAATTGTAAGCTTTGAAAACCCATCTTGTAATTGCCTTTCACATTCAATGTAAACAAATGTCTGATGGGTTATGACTTTCAGCAAATGTTTGTGATAGCCCTATCAGAACGCCAGAAATCGGTTGGGCACCACTGGCTGCTACCAAAACAAAACATGGGCAAAGACAAAATACTTAGTATGCCGTTGTTTCGTTGGGCATTTCACTTGGGAGCTCACCAAACACATATTACTTAGAAAATTATTATTAATTTATTTGGACTGGTCTAATATATGGCAAACCAGATCGCTGTTTTGTGAAATTCAAAAAATGTAGTTTAAAAATGCTGGGTTTATACCACAGCAAAGTTAAAACTAATGAGTTACTTTCTCGGCATAATTAACAAGTGACTGTAAAATTCATTGTAAATAGTA
Organism: Congeria kusceri; assembly: GCA_027627225.1. Taxonomy (NCBI): domain Eukaryota; kingdom Metazoa; phylum Mollusca; class Bivalvia; order Myida; family Dreissenidae; genus Congeria; species Congeria kusceri. Next base: position 25,321,434 of record CM051035.1, read on the forward strand.
CATATTTTGAAACATTTTGCTATTGTTAAATAACCTTAACAAACCCAGAGTAGCATTTTGACATTTACAAAACATGGAAATTGTAGAAATTTTGTTAATGATAATGACAAAAATTATAAAACAAATCATAGTCTACTATCATTTTATGAAAAAACAACAACAACATACCCGTAAAAGACCATGTATAACGTGCACCCATTTTTTTCAGTGAAAAATCGGGAAAACAAGTTTTATTAAATTTTTCATAGGTTTCAATAAAGAGTCGCCGCTTACCAACACCGAGCAGAAATCGCCTTCGTGACGAAGAGCGATGGTTAAATTACACTGATTTGTGACAATTTTTTAGACATTTCTTTCAAAACAAATGGGTAACCCTGATAATGGCCATTTCTTTGCTAGTGATCTGGTACATTTATATCGGTCTTCTGTTGATGTCAGATGAGTCAAATCCCTCAAATTCTTCTTCCTTGCCATAATTTATAATGATCATGGGCAAATGTTCAATATTTATACACAACATGTAAATACTTAAGACATTTAGGACATATTGGTCATTTACTATTAAATTTTCTTAACTTAGTCCATACCAATTTGATTCTATGTTTAGCGTCCTCGGGTTGGTAGGTTTTTGGATGCCTGAACGAAAAAAAAAAAAAAAAAATTCACAGTGTGAAAAATCGAGTTGAAAAGCATATAAAAAATTGAAAACGACAACACTTTTAGGTGTTTTTACCAATATTTGTAAAAACAGTGTAAAACTAGTCAATTTACACAGTTAAAATGCTGTGTTAAAGTAGGTTCCCAATATGAAGATGATATATAACAGTTTTGCAGGTAAACATTTGCTTTAGCTTGTACCTTTGACATTAATAAGGCCAGAGTTTAGTTTTTTTTAGATTTACGGGAACTTTTTCAAAGCTGAGCACCAGGAAGAGGGAATAAAAATAAAATAGAAAAAAGTGAGCATCAGAAATCATATGATTAAAACAAAAATTATTAAAACTGCACCTAAATTGAAAAATATATTATTACAAGAAATGTTAATCTAGAATTAGGAGTAAAGATATTTTTCCATATTGTTTGAGGGTTTTATAGCTACTATTTGGATTTTCCAAGTTATATAATTTTTTTGAACACAAATATCCCATCAATCTTAAATTTATAAAAATCTGGCCTAAATCAATTTAGAACGCATATTCTGTATTGTATTCTAGAACATTTTTTTGCATTATGTGCATGTAGTACATTGTTGTTGATTCACATCGTTTTTAAGCTGAAATTATAAAGAAAAAATATACAAACACAGTTGTTTATTTTTTTTAGCTCACCTGAGCACGAAGTGCTCGGTGAGCTATCGGTATAGGGGACCTCTCCGGCGTTGTCCGTCGTCTATCGTCTGTCATCAATGTGCCGTCAACAATTTGGACCGTTATCACGATAAACACTACATTTTTTATTCAATCTTGACCTAACTTGCGCAGTTTGTGTAAGACCATAAAATCTCGGATTGGATTGTTATTGAGTCAGATCACATCAGTAACACCAGAGTTATTGCCCCTTTTTCTTGCCAAAAAAGTGCAAAAGTGCCATTTTCCAACGTATAGACTTTATTTTCCATCCAATCTTAACCAAACTTTCACAGTTTGTGTATGACCAGCAGACGCCAAAAATGGGCTAGATCGTTTTTCAAACACCAGAGTTATTGCCCTTTGTTTATTAAAAAATATACAAAAATGGACAATATTCAGGATAGAGAGAGACATTTTTCATCCAATCTTCCCCAATCTTGCACAGTTTGTCTATTACCATGAGATTACAGTTGAAGTCAAATATAAGCAAGATCGGACCAGAAACACCAGAGTTATTGCCCTTTGTTTGTGAAAAAAATATGCAAAAATTGACATTATTCAGAATAGGGACTTCATTTTTCTTAAAATCTTCACCAATCTTGCACAGTTTGTCTATGACCCTAAGTTTAAAGGTGAAGTCGAATATAAGCAAGATTGGACCAGAAACACCGGAGTTATTGCCCTTTGTTTGTGAAAAAATATGCAAAAATGGACATTATTCAGGATAGAGACTTCATTTTTCATCCAATCTTTACCAATCGTGTACAGTTTGTCTATGAACGTAAGACTACAGGTGAAGTTGAATATAAGCATGATCGGGCCAGAAACACCAGAGTTATTGCCCCTTGTGTTTGGAAAAAAAAAACAAGTTATCAATAATTGGCTTGCACACACGATTTTTGATTCAATGTTGACCAAACTTACACAGTTTGCGCATGACCATAAAAATTGATTGGATAAAATTTGATTTCCAACAATTGCAAGACTTGCATGCAGTTATTTGTACATGCAACTTTGATATCTTCAGAGCCTGCATTAACATCATTTATCATCATTGGAAAGAAAATTATCAAAGAAAAAGCAAAACTTTACCTTATAGCACAGCCATCGCAATTATCGCATTGCATCTAGTTTTCCAAAACTGTTTGTAAAAAAGACACCAAAATCGACTGTTTGTGCATTTTCCAGAATTGTCAATGACTTAATGAAAAAGGGTCAGGTAAGAATATCGAGAAAAATGATTTGAGAACCATTAGCAAAAAAACACACATCCACTACCCAACTCATACTTTAGTTAGCCCATTGCACTTACCGATGTTTTAAATCAAAATTGATCCTACCCCCACTGTGTTTGTTCAGATACCTTAATTTTCAAACCTGTCACAAAAGTATGGTCTTCTCAGGTGAGCGCTTTGGGCCATCGTGGCCCTCTTGTTTAAAATTTGGTACGAACCGCACTAGAACAAAACATACATTCGTACCCATTTCATACCCATGGAAAAATATGAAAATATAAATATTTTAAACACGAATACTTTACATTCGTTGCATGAAACAACATATAAAATTATATTGTTAATGTGAGAACTTATTTGTGTATAAAATGTTTTAAATGTGTTGGGTATATGAATAAATTGGTTTCGCATTTCGGGCACCTGCTAAATCTTTCGTCCCATACTGCTTTCTGATATTACAACTATGTAACTTTATGATTTTAATTAATTCGTTGTTTTTGATAGCAATTTTAAAAAACACAGCGGTCGCCACCGCCATTGCTGTTTTTATTGTATCTAGGTAGACTGGTATCCACGTTTTTACAATAAAATATATGCGAAGAACGCCAGAATATAAGTTAATTGGTAAAGCAGTCTACTGGCGCGCGAAAATTACTGCGAAATGACGTTGTTGTGAAAAGGTTACACAACACCAATTTATTTTATAATTCGGGAAGCAGAGACGACCGGCGGATAATAAAAAAATATATATACAATTTTGAATTTTATTTTTATTTGGGTTTTGCAATATTTAGGACCGGCGCTCCCGTAAATCAATAATATAAAAACTCTGGCCAAAGTTGTGATAGAAATGTGTTTTTTTATAGACTCATTGTTTGCTTTCTCTTGCCTGGTTGGTAGGTTTCGAAAAATCATGGGGACGCTAAACATGGAATCAAATTTCTATGGCCAAATTTCTATCATTGTATCACCAATATGATTAGAATTGTCTATGCACTCTGCATTTCATTCTAAGTGAAACACATTATTTCTTAGTTCTGAAAGGTGCTTGCAGTTTCTGCTCTACAATTAATTAAACTGAAACTAATGGCTTAATAATGTTTGCAAAGTGTGCTACTTTTTCTGTAAATTACCTAATAAAAGCTGTCATTGGATGTGATAGTTTATGGAAAGAAATAAGAAACTGCATTTCAAATACCCAAGTGTACTTAAAACACAATTGTAATGTATTTCCTGACAGTAAAATAAAAATGTTAGAGATTAGACATTGTTGTTAGATGTTGGTAACAGGCACATAATACAAGGTCCCCTGTGAGCTGCTAAAGTTAGATTGCATCTTTTGATGTCTGTCAAAATGTGTTCAATACACTGCAGTGTCTTGCAAATTGTCTTAAAATGTAAATGGAATGTAAAGAAGATTTGATAGCTTGTCATGAGGTATAACAAGAAATGTCTTTAAAAAAGACAATCAGCGTTGAAATTAATATTGAGATGTCATTTTTTACCCGAAACATACAAGAGGGACAAGACTATCGGTTACGTCACATCTCGGATCCCAGCTTGTTTAGTCCCAACTAAGGAAACTTCTTGGACTGTAGATTTTTCGGACACCTTAAGAAAACTTATCGGACCCAAAATTAATTTGAGATAAATTCAAACATTATTAATATCTGTACCCTGAATAAACCGATCATACCTTCCGTGTTTTCACCGGTGATAAATGAATAACCTAAATGTTAGTAATTTTTGTTACCATAATTGATACATGAATTTGTAAGGCAAATTTAACAAATTAGCATTGTCAGAAAATAATTGCGGGAATGAATGAAATTTATGATATATCAGACAAGTGTACATAGTTATGTTAAATAATGCACTATAGGTATCATAATTTTTGCAAATAGTGTATTCATGCTAGGCAAATGAAGTAAAGGTAACTTGAACTCGTTGACATTTTGACGTATTATGAGACTTCTTTCACCACGTTTTATTCATAGAAAGATGTTAAATATTTTGAGAGATTGAATAACAGCTACTGGAGAAGTTGATAGAAAGGTGCAGTTATAATTAATTCTTAATAAAACGCAACAGCCATTCAAATACAAATTAACATGCACAGTCAGTTTATAAATATAAATTCCCCGTTTATTAAAACTCTCGGGTTTATGATTCTTCGGACGCTAATGGATGAATGAACATTAACACAGCTATACTGCGCGCTATTTTTAGAATGATTCACCCTTGGAATACGCTATAATAGACCATTTCATACCGATCTTCGTCGAATATCTTCATATAACTCCAAAACGTTTCAGAGCACAATCATTCTCAGATATCGGTCAACCAATGGGATCATTGTAATTCCTATTCATAGAGCGTGCCGCTGATTTAGGCTAAACAAAATAATTATTTCAGTATGTGAATGAATATAACATTCTGTGACATCCAACGAGTAAAATTGTATAAATTATGTTCAGTTCTAGAGTGTATGTCAAAGATATGTTTATAACTTTATTTTAACCGCTTATGTAAACAATTATGTAAATTTTAATCCACAAAGATATGCAACAGTTATTGGTAGACATCAAACCATTGTTGTAAGTTTGCATTCCCTAAAATTAGAAAATTTGCCCAATTCTATTGGCATTCAATTTTCCCACTGCATAAAATTATTGCAATAAATCTAGGTCAAAAGTGATCTTAGACAGCTATGCTGAAAAACATTGCAATTGATGAGTTTCACCTTCCTGGCACATTCTGAAAATGGGATCATGAGAGTTGTGTTATCATCTCCACGGTTATGTCCTTATACCTCAGGTAACTGTAATGGAGAAAATATATAATTCCCAGTCCAAGGTGATTGATTCTTTCCCAATTTTGGGATAAATAATTGGCAGAAACCGGTGTGTGTTTCATTTAATTCTGTGGTTCATTTATATTTTATTCAAGAAATGATCAAATAAGTTCCAGATTTCTTCCTAATGACTTGATAAAAAAAATGACCAAAACACCAACAACAGTGCTATGGATTATAATTCTGTGGGAATATGTATGGTTATTTCCAAATTTGATATAAAAAAAAACAGCCACTGCATCATCTCGTGAGTGTTGTTAATAGTTAAGTGTTCATAGCGCTGGTATTAAATTGATTTATAATGCTGTCAAGGATTTTAATTTTGCCTCAGTGCCTAGTTAAATGAATTAAAGTCATGTTTTGTCACACATCCAAATGTCAAAACAGAAGAGTGTTGTAAATTGCATTCACTTTTGGGTTGATTCTGGAGGCATGGGTTGACAATGGAAACTTTACTTCATTATTGGCCTTATTGTCACAAATATGCAATCAATTCTGACAACAATATGAGTAGGACAGAATATCATTTTCCAATACAAATTATTTGCTACTTGTATGTTATACTATTTATGTGTTTCATTTATATTGTTCATACATTTTACAGCTGTAGGGTTCTGTTTATTTTAAGTGCTTAAGTTTGTATAACTCATTTATGTGAAGTAAGAATAAGACACCAAACATAGACTGGGCATAAAATGTTGCTTTTTTCCCCATAAAATTGCACATGTCATGGTATTTAAGTATATTGGTTATATTTTGTCAATACTTATGGTATAATTTGCATTTCCCATAATTCTTTTGTAAAAACTTATTGTTTTTTTTTAATCATTTTTAAAAATGTTTTCAAACACGCATGGACATGGTTTAGATTTTATTGTGAAAATTGTGTAAAGGCATATAAGTACACACTTTTGTGGCAAAATCAATTTTACTGATGCAATTATATATACAGGTGCCTATTGAACTAATTACTGTGGAAAAAATTTGATTACAAACAGTTAACTGCAAATAAAACATTCGTATAATAATGTAGTTTATTCGATGTTTGACGTCTTATTCTAACTTCACATAATAGTGCGTTTTTATGCACTTAAATTATTCTAATGGTGGTCATGTGTTTCATGCAATTTATTGCCAATCCTGCTGAGCAATCACTTAAATGGGGTGCAAAGAGCTAAGACATTGGAAATTTGTTAAAGATAATTTCATCAAAGAAATTTCTTCTTAGATCATTCTTTTTGGTGTAAGTGGTGCCACTTAGGTATGTGGAGTATTTCTATTTTCTGAAAGCGTTATTGACATACAAAGTCAATTTGTTTCCAATTTAACAAATGTGTTTTTGCACCATCTTGGTCAATTGCTATTAAATAAAAATTATTTAATGTAGATTGAATCACCCTAAGAAAACTCACCAGTTCACCAAGTTTGATGATGTTAAGAAAACAATGATGTACAGCTCCCAAGAATTAAAACATTATTTAGATTAAGATCTACATACAAAATGCATTCGAAAGAAATTCCAAATGTTGGAATATTGCTTCCATGGTGATCAACGCATTAGGTTATCAATGTATCATTATATACGTGGCAAGGAACTTTATTAATGTATTTCTTTAATGTTTTACAAATATAAGAATGTTCTATAAGTGGACTATCTATATGTGACATTTCTATGTTATACATAGAAAATACCATATTTGGTCATGAACTACAAGATGAAACCAAGTACTGTACACTTTTAGAAACAATTTATGACTGAGATATAAGTAGTGTTTTTAAATTTTCAAGTTTTCTAGAAAAAGTCGCCAGATCTTGATGCAAGAAAATCATGTAATTAAGTCAGTTTGAGTGAGTAAAATTAAAACCGTGGTTGACCTTGACACCTTTGTATGACTGCTCTGTGAACTGCATTACTCTCAGGAAAGTCGTTTTATGGTCCTTTCAACATGATTATACATACAAAATATGTGAAGTAAATGGCTAACAGTTAGTGATCCTAGACATGGTTGTGATACTTTGTAATTGGCACAACGATAATCCAGTCTATGTTACTTTGCACCAAAACCAAAATCCATTGTTATTCATGGCAATACGACTTTGTAATTGGCACCACAACCAGAATCCAATGTTAACCATGGTTATGCTACTTTGTAATTGGTTCCAGAATCCAATGTTAACCATGATTATGCTACATTGTAGTTGGCACCACAACCAGAATCTGTTTGTTATGCTACTTTATACTTGGCTCCACAACCAGAATCCATAGATAACCATGGATATCACTCACTATCCTCGCACTCAGACTTTTCTTTGCCATCTGGTGCTTGAAGTGATGGCAAGGTAGCCCCACTTTGTTCTGTCAGCTGCTGTTGCAGGGGGGGGGGGCTGTCTACACACTCAGGCCTCTGGTCCTAAGCTCTCGCTCCATGGTCCCTAGCTCTTACCCTATGGAGTCCATCTGAGTGCACCCTTAGTAGGGAGTCTGGTGGCATTCTGAGAGCATGGTTAAGCCATCTCCATCAACGTGTTCCAATGGTCTCAGGAATGGTGCTGGCGTTGCTCTATGCCGCAGTTCCTCTTCGAGATCATGTTGTTTTGCCAGAAGATCGTCATGATCTTTCACAGGCACTTGGTTTATAAGACTTCCAGCTTTCTCTCGATGGAGGCAGTGGTTTTCCGGCAATCTGACCTGTACAACAGGACACTTGAAGATCCTGATCATTGTGTGGACGTCGCGACTTGTTGTCCTAAAGATGGGCTTCAGCATGGCGAAGGCTTGGTTGGCTTTACTAATCCTGGTGTTGACCTCCCTTGTGCAGTCTCCATCTGTTGTGACCTTGATGCCCAGGTAACGAATTCGTCCACTTATTCTATCCGCTGGTTGTTAATGGGGATTTGGTTGCCTACTCTGCTGTTCTTCCTCGTGAGGTGAGTCTTCTCTGTGGAGTACATCTGACTGCCACCCTTGGTGCTTGCTAACTGTGCCAACAGCTCTGTCTTCTGCTGGATGTCCTGGTCTGCCTGAAAGCAGTCTGATGTCATCAGTGTAGTACAGGTCATCCACCATCGAGGTCAAAGTGCACTGTATGCCTTGCCTGCATTCGGAGTTCTTGTACAGGGACTTGTTGATGTTGACCAGTTTCTGGGGGAATCCATAAGGACATAGTATCTTCCACAGGGAGAGCAGGTGCAGGCTGTTGAAAACTCTCTCAAATTTCACAAAGACTATGTAGAGGGATCCGTTGCACTTGTGGAGCTGCTCAAGGATCTGCCTCAAGACAAAGTTGTGGTCAATGCAGGACTTACGCTTCCTGAAGCCTGCCTGTTCCTGGCAGAAAACGCCATTAACTGCATCTGTGATCTGTTGGAGAATAATACGTCTGAAGATCTTGCTGGTTACAGAAAGTAGGTGATGCCTCACCAGTAGTTGCAATTCCCCAGATCTCCTTTCTTGGGTAGCATGACGATGATTCCAATCTTCCAGACACTTGTTGTTTCCGCGCTGTCCAAGATCTTCTGTAGAATCTGGCGGAGAAATTTCGGCGTCTCTGTGTCTTCTGCTTTCAACATCTCTGCGCACATTCCATCATCGCCAGGTGCTTTCCCGTTCTTCAGCTTGTGGATGGCTTGCTCGACTTCCTCCAGACTTATGTCTCTGAGGTTGATGTCAAGGTCTTTATCCGCTTCAGGGATGTCAGCAAGTATGGCACAGTTCAGGATGGATTTAAAGTGCTGCTTCCTTCTCTGCAGCTTCTCCTATTCTGATGTGACATTGTTTCCAGCCTCATTTTTCACTAGCCGGGCCCGGCTAGCTCAGTTGGTAGAGCGCTGGACTGTCAATCCGGGGATCGTGAGTTCTAACCCCAGCCCAGCCACATAACTTGTGTGGGGATTGGTCATGAAATTATTTCTACGGCCATTCTCCCCCTACCGCTGATTCAAGTAGTGCAGTTGTCAATTACTGGCATAAGCATGTGAGCTTAGTACTGGTAAACTGCTAAGATCGGCTAAGCTTGCCCAGGAAAAGTGTGAGTAGGTTAACTGACCGCCATGATATGACTGAAATACTGTTAAAAACGGCAAAAAAATCCAAACAAACAAGGAAACAAAACTCATCTTTCACTGGAAGGTCGTGGTGTTGCCTGTACTTGCCTTTCAGCTTCTTGTTGATCTGATACACTGTCTTCATGTCCTTTTGTGCTGCTGCTGTCAGCGCCTTTTCTTGATGTATTCTCTCTTGTCCCTTCTTGCTGATGTCTTCACCTCCTTATCCTTCTCTCTGTACTCTCTAGAGACCCTGTCCTTTAGTCTTGCTGACTTGGTGTCTAAAACTCTTTTCTTGATCTGTCTTCTTACTTCTATACTTTTCCATGTGGCGTCTGAGATCCACTCTGTCTTCTTACTCTTCCTCTAGCCTAAAACTTAATCATCTGCCTCCTTCATAACTCTGTTGAAGTTGTCTATGGTCAGCGCTGTATCGTCTTCTAAAACGCTAAATCTATTCTTGAGGGCCATCCTAAACTCTTTGAATTTTGGAATTTTCAGTATTGACCTCGTCATAGCCCTGATTCCTGGTGTCTCCTATTCTAACTTTCCTCAACTTTAACTATAGCTTAGTCACCAGAAGGTTGTGGTCGCTGCTAATGTCTGCGTGCCGCATCACTCGCACATCCTGCAGAGAGTGCTTGACCATTGACCGTTTAATGATGATGTGATTGATCTGGTTCTAGGAGATCCTAGCCACCATGGTTGTGATACTTTGTAATTGGCACAACCAGAATCCAGTCTTAACCATGGATATGCTACTTTGTGATTGGCTTAACAACTGGAATCCATTGTTAACCATGGTTGGGCTGATTCGTAGTTGGCACCACAACTAGAGTCTGTTTGTTATGATATTTTTAATTGGTACCACAACCAGAATCCATGGTTACCGATGGTTATGCTACTATGTAATTGGCACCTCAACCGAAATCCATTGTTAACCATGAATATGCTACTTTGTAAATGGGACCACAACCAGAGACCATGGGCACATAAATATTGCACAAATTCACTGGCCGAGTCCTAGCTATGATGTAATGCCATCTATTGTTTATGTTTACAAAACATGGTTATTCAAGTTAATGTTTGTTAACATTACTTGTAGTCAGAATGTTTTGTTAATTACTTTACTGCTAAATCTGTCTTTCTTTGCCCTGGGATTCCCCACTGAGAGTATTTGATTAGTATGTTAATTCCAGAAATTTGTGTAATATATATGCCACATACTTTCTGCCAAATTGTATGTGCCTGTTTTCTGACAACTGATGTCAGAATGCATGGTTTGGCTTAATTCTGCGGTATCTGATACTGAACTAGTAGCTGTGAAGTTGATTTTCATTAGTATTGCAAGTGCAAATGTAAATAAGACATCATATATGCTTAAGAAATATTAATATTAGTTTAACAGCCACTGCTGGCGAATCTATGTTTCTGCAATTAAGTCAAGTTTGCTCAGATAAACAATGCATCGGAACTAAAGTTAGCAGAGCACATAAAATTATAACTTAGAACGCTTAAACTTGTTTTTCACTTGTTTTAAAAACTGTAGAAACCTTGAGTTTATATAGTTTGGAACACATGTTTCTTCACTGGAAATTGTTAACTTGAGAAAATATAGTATGTAGCACCTGTTCTTCTGGGAACTACACTTCGAGGACATATGGACCACTTATTCTTCCTAAGGAAAATAAAGTTAAATAGAATTTGTACAGTAACACTAAACTTTGTCTTCCTGGAACTCAAAACTTACCTAGAGTCAAGGGCTGATATTCACAAAGCTCCTAAGTAAGGGAAATCTTAACTGAAGTTGTAGTTAAGTGAACAGTTCAGATCACATGTGAAATCCAATGATTTTTATTTACAAAAGGGTAAACTATGAAATATCTAAGCAATATTTACAAGTCTGAAACATTTTAGTGTAAAATGACCTCTACATGAAACAGCCACAGACTTAAGGAATTTTATGAATTTAAGCACTTATTGTAAGAAATCTTCAGTTCTTCCCTCGAACATTTAACTGGAATACATAAGGTATTAGGAGCACTTAAGTTCTTTACCAAGGGGAGTTTATTAACATAGTTTAATTAACATGATTAACAGTTGTAACTTTGTTAACATAACAAAATTAACATATTTTAACTTTTCTATATATGATTAGTACTTAAAATACCAGAACAACTATCATAAAATATACCTGTTGAGAAGCGTTGATGCACCTATTAATATTTTCCCCCAGGGGGGGAGTGGCAGGCAGACCTAGGGGAATTTGACAAATGTTTTTTTGGGGTGTCTAACTCCCCACTCTAGGGCCAAACATATTTGTCTAAATCCGCTCAGTGGGAGATGCTATATATCTATCAAATGGCCCTGGGCATATATTACCGGGATCTAAATTCCGACCAAAGTCTATTTCCCCGGGACCCAGAATCATTCGGCATGTCAAATTCCTGCCTGTTGGGAATCGCTTGCAGTTGAAAGTCCCCTATATGCCCGCTGCTCCCCCCCCCTGGGGGAAAACATTGATAGGTGCATGATTATTCAATGAATTTATCAAACATGATTGAGCATTATTCCAGACTAAACTTATGGGTCAGTTGAAGTAGAATTGTTTATTCGGCAAATCTGTTCTACATCTTTATGTGTTAATCCTGTAACCAAAAGGTTAATGTATGTTAATACTATTACCATTTGTCATATACCAGGCAATATGTATGGATAATTTTGTTTGTTCATGTTTTCATTTGTGCATGATAAGTAGATTTTATAGAGTTTTGTCAGACAAATGTTGTAAATTCTGGTTCAGATGTACTGCTAGTAACAGCTGGAATAGTAACCAACAGGAAATATTGCCAAAATTGAATTTAAAATTTACAAGTGTGAACATCCAATTAAGTCAAATAAATTATTATTAAATAAACAATTAAATTATTATTAAATCAACAATTACCGCATATGGGTGCTGGATGCTCGACATTCTCATGCTTGATAGTATTCTAGGCTTTTGTTTATAGAATAAGTTTATCAATGTCATGAAGAATTTTGAATTTCAAGTCAATACCTCTGATAGATATTGACCTAAAGCAAAAATATCTAAGTTGAACAAAGGGCAATAACTCCACCAAATCCTTGATATTGTTACCTTATCTTGTCTACAGAATGGGTTCATAACTGTGATCAAGTATTTTGTATTTCAAGTCAATACCTCTTATAGATATAATGAAATTTGACTTAACCAAAATTAATTTTCTAAGTTGCAAAAAGGGCAATTACTCAAGCAAATCCTTGATAAGAGTTGCCTCCTCTTGTATACAGAATAAGTTCATCACTGTGATCAAGGCCTTTGAGTTTCAGGTCAATACCTCATATAGGTATTGAGAAATTTGACCTAAAAAGGAAAATTGTAAGTTGAAAAAAGGGTAATAACTCCAACAAAATCCATGAAAGAGTTACATCCTCTTGTCTGCAGCATGGTGTAAGCACCATAAATTAGTACCTTGAGTTTCAATTTAATGTCTTTGAAAGTTATTGGGAAATTTTATATTTACCAAAAAATTGTAAAAATATGCTAGGTTGTAAGACCAAATAACAAATAACTGGAAATATAAATCACATGGTTACCTGCCGGAGTACCATTGTGATAATGAACAAGTATTGAAAGTTTCAAATGAATACCTTTGATAGTTTTTGAGAAATGGACTCGGACAAAAAACTTAACCATAAAACTTAACCAAAAAACTAAACTAACGCAGACACTGACCCAGACACTGACACAGTCGCAGACGACAGGGCGAGGACAATAGCTCGACTTTTTTTCTTCGAAAAGTCAAGCTAAAAATGACTTTACGAGGGTCGAGCGTGAAACTGTTGTATCTGCTTAACATTTCTATATCAGATTATATTTATGCCACCGGCATCGATACTTACACAGTTGTTGATTATGACAATTCCCTATCCATTCATATCACCCAACCTCACTTTGACCTTGACCTAATTTGCATTTAGAATAATTCAAATGGGCTGTATCTTGGTTAACTAGATTTTACCGTTTCGTCTAGCACCAACACTGCTTGCTACAACACTTGGATACTTGCACAGTTGTTGCTTATGACCATCCCCAATCCACCCTTTTGCCCAACCTCACTTTGACCTTGACCTTGAACTAATTTTGAATTATAATAATTCAAAAGTGCCATTTCTTGGTTAACTAGATTTTACCGTTTCGTCTAGCACCAACACCGCTTACTACAACACTTAAATATTTACACAGTTGTTACTTATGACTGTTCCCAATCCACCCATATCACCTAACCTCACTTTGACCTTGACTTAATTTGGACTAAGAAAGGGCTATCCATCACCAACCAGGGACATGTGTGTTTATCAAACACAGAATCTTGTTGTTACAGGAATTTAGTTTTATTAAAACCAATTTTATCTTTCAGTTAAAAATATTTTGCACTCATTTTTTTTCTTGCTTTTGATTTAACTTTCATTGTCTTGTCAACAGTCTTCCTGCTCTGTTAGCGTTTTGATTTCTGGGTAATGCCAGGGTTGATGTAGTGATGCCAAAGGAATTCGTAGACAGAACCCTTGTAAAGTTACCTAATAAAAGTGTTGATACTTGGACCGGAAATAATTCTGTAATGTTCGCATAATTATTACTCACTTGTGTTTACTCTGTTATTGTAATCTAAATAAAAAGATTTATATTACAAATAAATATCTGTTAAGCAGCTGTATTCCCCATAACACTTTCCTCTATGACTGCCGTAAGAATGCACATGGGGTTTCGATGCAGCAAATAAAGATGTACTGATCATGTTAATGAGGTAAATATCTCGTATTCCTGTCTGCGATATCTGCATTGTGTACATTACTGCACTACCCTTGTGAATAATAATGTGCATCAACCTCATTCATCAAACTTCCAAAAAAATAACAATATTTCTGCAGAAAATTGATGTTAGCAGCTTTGTTTTACGGATTACGCCCAGAAGAAATACGGCATATTTGACCATGAACTACCTTGGTTAATATCAACCGTGATAGTTCATCGTTCTGAATGACCATTGTCAATGCTGAACTAACATGGTCAATATCAACTGTGATAGTTCATCGTTCTGACTGACCATGGTCAATGCTGAACAACTATGGTCGACCATTTGTGTAATTAGCACCGAAGTTCAAAATGTCAAGAGTGTAATTTCGGCTATTATGATCACTACTGGATAGTACATGGCACTGTTATGGCTTCATTATGATTTAAATATATATGCAGTCCACCCAGGCTAATCTGAGATGGCACTTTCCGCTTACAGTGGATTTACGTTTAGAAGAGACTTCATTGAAACAGAAAATACCATAGAAGCGTAAAGTGTCGTCCCAGATTAGCCTGTGCGGACTGAATTAAGCCCGGGTTTCCCTCAACACACCTCATACATATATATATTGTCCACACTGTTTGATTTGTGACTCTAAATATTTTGTTAAATGTTGTTGTCATGTCAAAAATACCATGCATATAATTTTGGAATTTATTTCCTCATTATTTGTAAATAATGTTTAAAATGTCAACATTCAGTGGATTTTGTTGTGAATACCCAAACATTTTAGTTAGGAGACAATAAGAATGGAGATGTCCTCTTGTTATGTGGTCAATGTTCAATGGTCTCAGTACATCGTTATTTGCTGCATCGAAACCCCGTGGCACAAAACACCAACGCTGTTAGAACTTGTAATGTATAATATATATCATTCCATCTGAATTGGCATGGATTGGAATGTGGCAGCTATATGTGCCTTTGACATTTACATTAAACCCAGATAAATGATTCAACAGTTGAATTTGCCGTTTTCTAGGGATAAACTTTTGCAAGCAGGCTTTACAGTGCACAAGGGTCCCAGTGGTGGGATGCAAGAGGTGTCAAACATTCGTTAATGAGTGTAGAAGGGCGGCCTGGTATCTACATTACCGCCCGCGTGTGTCATAATATGCATTGAATACATCGATAAAGACGAGATAAACAGTTTTATCTCGTTAATAAGTAATCCATGAGATATCATTGAGATCATCTTCATTTTCATAATGAAATATTAAAAATTGTTCAGTGATCAACTGAAGATCCATTAAAACCTGAAAGAAGTGTTTTATCTCATGAAAGCCAAACTAATTATGCCTTAAGCAGTTGATTCAGGTGTTACATTTTAATGTTTTGTTCAGATAAGTATTCGGTATGTTCTTGTATTTATTGATATTTAAAATTCTAATCAGCCTACTGAAATGCTGGTGTCATTACATTTACAATTTTATCCCATCATCCCGGCATTGACGAAATAACACCCAGTGATCAACTTCGCTTTATTCAACACTGTGCGATAAAAGCAAACGCGCAATATATATATAATGACATCATCTTGTTGATTTGTGTGACATCATTTTATGTTTTTCATAATATTTAGTGTGTTTTCTTTAGTTTATTTTCAAAATAAAGACAGAGAAAATAGAATATTGGGATAAATAGAATACTAGGTAAGTGTTGTATAAAGATAAGTTTATTTGCTCGGCATGAAAACGTGTACGACTCGCCAAGGCTCGTGGTTCAGTTGTTCTTAGAAGCCTTACTAAATAAACTTATCTTTATTTAACACTAAACTAGTATTCTTTATATTCATACATACTACTAGAAAAAGAAGCAACAACAACAAAACATATAAAAGTTATGAACTGAACTACAATACAATTAAATAAAAAAATATATATATATATATATTTCAAACTTTGTGTAACTTAATTTGTATGTAATCAAGTTTCACCAACAAAAATAGATAATATGTGTTTAAAATTAATATGGTGTATCAACTCTTTAGTATGTTCAATGGTGTCAATGAGTAAAGAAAGACCATTAAATGTTACCGTTCATTTTTATGGATACAATACCAACTACATCAGACTTGGCGGAAGCCTGCAGGCCCGCCGGACATTGCCCCTAAAAATATCAAAAGGCCGGACTTACTGTCCAGTAATTTTTTTGTATCCGTACAAATAATATGTATTTCAAACTCGATATAGGCCGGTGAAATTTACAACTGGTCTGTAATTTTTTCCCTTTCGTAGGACAGTCTGGCCTGCAAATTTTGACAGTCTTTCGCCATGTCTGCTACATTGGATATCATATTATGTCCGTTTGTTCCATTTATAGCTTAAATAGCTCCTATCAGCAGATTTGTGATAGGAATTCAGCATTGCGCAGTTGGCGAAGGCATCGTCCAGACTAATATTGATATGTAATTAGAAATACTATATGCTAACTTATTACCTTATTATATGTATGAAATATTGTACATTCCAAAGGCATGAATATTTTATTGCTACAAAATATTTCAATGCATCCATTCTTCAGTATTGATATGATGTACAATATGTTATACATATATTTGGACATAGGCAAATGAATCTGGAATAAAAGCCGAATATATTTTGCTTAATTACCTTTCACCCCTGATTTAACAAGAAAGAGCCGTTCGGGATCAGCTGTTGCATATTGGCAGTTTGTAGATTATTTCTGTGGCTATTTGTCTGATTTCAGGGGTATTTAAACTGTGACATATTATGCCTATATGTTAATTAATAATTCCTGATGTAACATATTGGAAATCGTATTTATTTTGTGTCATATTGTAAAGTACATGCTGGATGATACATTGCTATTTGGCCTTCTACTAGTTGCCCGGTCAAACCATGAAATGCAAATGTTGTGATATAGTTGGTTTCTAAATAGTCCTAATCCATTTTAAGCTCGACTATTCGAAGAACAGGTGAGCGTTCCTTCTACGTCTGCGTCGGCATCCGCGTCTGAATTGGTTAAAGTTTTTATTCAAAAGTCTTGTAACTTCAAGACTACATAAGTTATTCATTGGAAACTTGGAATATACCTTTGTCATCAACTCCAGAATCAGGGGCAACATTCCCCATAACTCTGGTTTGTATTTGGCAGAGTTATGCCCCTTTTTCACTTAGATTTTCTGGTTAAAGTTTATATTCAAATGTTTTGTAACTTCAATACTACATAAGCTTTTCATTTGAAACTTGGAACTAACCTTTGTCATCAACTCTAGTATCAGGAGCAATATTACCCATAACTCTATTTTGTATTTTGACAGAGGTATGCCCCCTTTTCACTTAGATTTTCTGTGTTTATATTCAAAAGTTTGGTAAGGTCAAAACGGCATAAGTTATTCACCTGAAACTTGGAACTAACTTTGTCATCAACTCTAGTATCAGGGGCAACTTTTCTGTAACAATGTTACTGTGGAACGTTAGGCAGTGTCAATGTCTCTTTGCATTACTCTACTATTGGATCATTAAAAAACATTAGTTTAGGTCGATTTCACTCAACATCTACCATTTGGTCAATCAAAAACATTTGGCAAAGCCAATGTCACTTAGGAATAATTTTGTTTCAAAATAACTCAGCATTACTCTATTATCATGCCATTCATGAATATTTGGCAATTGGGTCAATCATGAACAGTAGGCGAGGTCATGGTCACTTACCATAGTGTACTATCAAGATCACTCGTCAATAATCTACTATTAGGTCATTCATGAACATTAGCCAAGGTCAAGGTAATCCGGCATTAATCTACTATCGCAGTCATCTAGCAGTAATCTTTTACTAAGGTCATTCAGCATTAATATACTATCAAGGTCACTTCTGAGCATTAATGTACTTTGAAGGTCACTCTGCATTAATCTTCTACTAAGGTCACTCAGCATTAATGTACTATCAAGGTCACTAAGCATTAACATGCTATCGAGGTCACTAAGCATTAATCTGCTATCAAGGTTTCTGAGCATTAATCTACTTTCAAAGTCACTCAGCATTAATGTACTGTCAAGGTCACTCAACATTAATGTACTTTCAAGTTTACTCGGTATTGATCTACTATCAAGATCACTGACAGCAATAACCTGCTATCAAGGTCACCCAGAATAAATCTCCTTTTAACGTCACTCAGCATTAATCTGCTATCAAGGTCACTTACCATTAATTTTCTATCAAGGTCACTCAGCATGAATCTGCGATCAAGGTCGCTCAGCATTTATGTTCTATCAAAGACATTCAGTATTAATCTGCTATCAAGGTCATTCAGCATTAATGTTCTATCAAGGACACTCAGCATTTTAATCTGCTATCCAGGTCTTTTAGCATTAATCTACTACCAAGGTCATTCAGCATTAATGATATACTATCAAGGTCACTCAGCATTTATCTACTATCAAGGTCACACAACATTAATCTGCCATCAATATCACTCAGCATTAATCAGCTATTAAGGGGTCTCACCATTAATGCACTATGAAGGTCTCACAGTTATTAATGTACTATTATGGTCATTCAGCATTATTGTACTATCAAGGTCTCTCAACATTGATCTGCTATCAAGGTCTCTCAGCATTAATCTACTATCAAAGTCACCCAGCATTAATGTACTATGAGTTTCTCTTAGCTGTAATGTACTATCAAGGTCACTTAGCATTAATCTGCTATCAAAGTCACTCAGCATTAATGTAATATCAATGCCTCTTAGCTTTTATGTACTATCAAGGTCACTCAACATAAATCTACTAACAATGTCTCTCGGCATTAATCTACTGTCAAAGTCTCAGTTATTAACATACTATCAAGGTCACTTATCATTAATCTACTAACAAGTTATCTCAGCATTAATCTGCTACCAAGGTCTCTCAGCATTAATTTACTATCAAGGTCTCAGCATTAATGTACTATCAAGGTCTCTTAGCATTAATGTACTATCTAGGTCACGCAGCATTAATCTACTAACAACGTCATTCAGCAATAATCTGCTAGCAAGTACACTCGGCATTAATGTACTATGTAGGTCGCTCAGCATTTATCTCCTATCAAGGTAATTGACAGCATTAATGTACTATCTAGGTACCTACACTCAACATTAATCTCCTATCAAGGTCACTCAGCATTGATCTACTATCAAGGTCACTCAGCATTGATCTACTATCAAGGTCACTCAGCATTAATGTACTGTGACGGTCTCCCAGCATTAATATACTATGAAGGTCACTCAGCATTAATCAACTTTCAAGGTCACTCAGCATGAATCTACTTTCAAGGTCACTCAGCATTAATATTCTACCAATGTCACTCAGCATTAATATTCTAGCAAGGTCACTCAGCATTGATCTACTATCAAGGTCACTCAGCATTAATATCCTACCAAGGTCACTTAGCATTAATATTCTTCCAATGTCACTCAGCATTAATATTCTACCAATGTCACTCAGCATTAATATTCTACCAATGTCACTCAGCATTAATATTCTACCAATGTCACTCAGCATTAATATTCTACCAATGTCACTTAGCATTAATATTCTACCAATGTCACTTAGCATTAATATTCTACCGATGTCACTTAGCATTAATATTCTACCAATGTCACTTAGCATTAATATTCTACCGATGTCACTTAGCATTAATATTCTACCGATGTCACTTAGCATTAATATTCTACCGATGTCACTTAGCATTAATATTCTACCAATGTCACTTAGCATTAATATTCTACCAAGGTCACTCAGCATTGAGCTACTATCAAGATCACTCAGCATTAATTTACTTTCAAGGTCACTCAGGATTTATCTACTTCCAAAGTTACTCAGCATTAATGTACTATCTAGGTCACTCAGCATTAATGTGTACTATCAAGGTCACTCAGCATTAATTTACGTTCAAGGTCACTCAGGATTTATCTACTTTCAAAGTTACTCAGCATTAATTTACTATCTAGGTCACTCAGCATTAATGTGTACTATCAAGGTTACTCAGCATTAATTTACGTTCAAGGTCACTCAGGATTTATCTACTTTCAAAGTTACTCAGCATTAATGTACTATCTAGGTCACTCAGCATTAATGTGTACTACCAAGGTCACTCAGCATTAATGTGTACTATCAAGGTCACTGGCAGCATTAATCTCGTATCAAGGCCACTAAGCATTAATGTATGATCAGTAGTCCGGGTGGAACAATACGGCAAACCCGTATTGCAATATATTGCAATACATTAAACCCGTATTGCAATACGTATTGAATACACATTGAATACATAACGATGAAATTAATAGACAATACAAGAACACCTATCATTTACATCTAGTCCATGAATTTACTCAATTTTACTGTTTGGTATCTTAAATACGGTAAATCAGGTAACTGCATCAACACCAAGCAGTCAAAAAAGATTATTAAATGTCCAGTTGCCAAACATCAAACTGTATTTAACATATATTGAATTTCTTAATTTCTTATTTTAATTTTATACAAAGGGAACTGCAGTAATTGAACTAAAGGGCATGATCTGGTACTGTCAACAGTTAACTATGTAACATTGTATTCAAATGATACTCTTTCAGAAAAATAAGCATTTTTAATTATATATTAATTATATTTTGTTTGTAACTAATTCATAAAAAAAAAATTATCAATAAAACAAGTGCATTTAATTACCATGCATTTATTTTTTTCCAATTTGAACAAACAATAAAATCTGTTAAAAAACACAGATAACACCTGTTAAAACTAAGAATATTGACAACTGGTGTGAAGTCATAAATTAGCTGGGCTTCCAAATCTGCAAGCCTTCCTTAGCAGCAATGGTGTGTCAGTTTGACTTCAAAAGTCTTTGATGTGACTGCAGAACTCCACCATTGTCTAGCAGTTGGTAATAAGTGTGTAACACATTGAGTGGTGTCCAAAAGCATCAATCATTACTACTGTACCTGAACAACACAAGCAATGTTGATAGAGCATTAATAAATTAAGTGTTCTAGGGGAAATGACAAGGGGTGTCAAAAAATCAGAATGTTGTTTTGCTGCAGTGGATAAATTGGAGATTTAAATCAGGTGATGAAATAAACATGTATTGGAATTAAAATGGTAACTGTGTTATGAGGGAAAACTTATTGAATATTAACATGAATATTTACTTTTAAGTTAAATTAATGTGTTTTGTGTATAAGGTATCGTAATTTACAAATTATTTTCATATTTTGTTAAATGGTGTTTTGTACATAAAGTTTCTATAAATATTGTGGTACAGCAAAACTGTATCGCAATACGATATTGCAATTGCATGTAGCGCGATATACCGGTATATCGTTGCACCCCTATTCAGTAGCAGTTCTTCCTTTCCACTACAAGTCTGGCCATTCGTTCCAGTGAAAAGTGATAACAGTTGTTTCAGCATGATACAATAATTATTCAAACAATGAGCAGTGACTGTTTATTGTATTTTATTCAGTTCTGATTGTATTTGCAGATGATTCTCTATCACGACAGGTTCATTCAAACAGGTCACCCTCATCTACAGAAGGCAGTGTCCTAGAAGAACTGGTTTACTTCCAGTTTCAAAGGATCTGTGGTACTGAGCGGTGATTGCCATATTGATATGTTTACCTTCATAGTTTTCAATACACTATCTTATTAGGTTTCTTGATCCAATCTGGAATTAACAGAAATTACAGATTTTCTAATTTTCTTCAGAGATAAAACATTTTTAGTAGCTTTGATAAGGATAATGCTGTTTCCCAGAGGAAAAAAACATCTACAGGAGCATTTCAAAGTGCTTGTGTGTGATGACAATAACTAAAAGATGTATTTTCCAGCTTTTGTGTTGCTTTGGATGCTAAAAGCATTTTTACAATCCCTTCTACAAAAATGGTAATTTGATTTGTTTTTATGGTATCATTGAAAGAAATTATTCTATTTGTGCATTCTTTTTATGATAGTATAATTGTTATTGGTACCTTGCAAGCTGATAGTGTGGCCATCTGTTAAATTTTATTTCAGCAGTTTGCATATTGATGGTGTTTTGACCTTGGATATGATATTATTACACTTTACAGAATACTAATTTAAAGTCTAATAAGCATTATAATAGACCTTTTAATTTCTTCTTAAAATGTTTATGGTCATGCATGCTAAACTTGCCAAATAGGAAAACATATGTATTAGCTGTTGTGTAATGTTGAATATGTCATTATTTGTAAAGTTGTGCAGACTCAAGCTCCACAATTGATATATCAGATCATTTTCGAACTAAACCCAAGCTTTAGGATTTTGTGTCCAGGACATGCACAATATTGACTAATACAACATTTTCAGAGAATGTAAACTGTGCGTTAAAAAAATATAACTTGAGGCCTTACATAACTCTTAACTCGGACTAAAATTAGAATGTCTTTATTTGCAAAAAAACGATGTTGTGGCTCTAATTCAGTATTTCAGCTTTTAAATTCTTTGTTGAATAATGGAATCTGTTCATATTTCAGGCATTATAATAACTAGTTCTGTACTTTTGCAGTTATTTGAAAGTTTAAAATTACAATGGCCATGACAATTTATTAATTATATTTCTGGATCCCCCAAAACAAGTTTTTTACTCTTTTTTTCTCAACAAAAATATTTGCTGTTTAAATTCACATGTAGATAAATTTTGCCCTTATTTTGTTAGTTTTCTCAATATTTCTTTTCTAAAAGAAATAATCTTTGAAAATGCACTAATGTATTGTTAACTGCAATGTGGGCCTAACATTCAATTAACTTGTTTGTTTTGCTAGATAGCTTATGTAGCACCATATTTTTCACAAATAATATTTTTCTCATCTGTGAAGAATAGGATCCCATTCTTCACAGGTGTGACAATTGAGATCTTATTCTTCACACACACCAGTCTTTTTCTTCACATTTTCTTGCAAGTGTGTGATTGCATCCAGTTTTTGATATGCAATGAAATCATATTCTTCTGTGTTCCTCACGCACATCCCGTTTTTGGACACTCACATTCTTCGCACTTAAAAATGGGACAAATGAGATCCAATTCTTCACAGGTGTGTGAAAACATGATTTGTGAAAACATATGTTCTTACATTTCTATTATAGGGACACACTTGCAAAACAAGGGCTATATATATATGTTTGTTTCAATTTTCTGTGATTTGTCTATAATGATTCCATGAATTTACATATTTTGGGGGCATTTGCATTAGTCCAATATACATTTGCAGCAGCAAAATGTCAAATTGGTATTAAGTGTCTGTCACAGTTATTGAGAATATGTCAGAAACCAGCTAATTTATTACAGAACAGTTTTCATTTGAGCATTTATATTAGTCAGCATGCATATACATCATTTTTATGACCCAGGAATTGAAGGTCATTTTCATATATTTAGAAATGTATAACAGTAGTCTAACCTCTTTGTATCTTAACCAATTGGTTTTAAAATCTTTGTAATATTTGTAATAATTTTTATAATAAAAATTCATTTGAAGGTTTTTTGAAAAGTCAATAATTTTAAAGTATTAGTGGTTAATTTAGACTTTCATTTGGTCATGCACACATGTATAAAGATGTCTTCTACCATGGTCGACCATGGTCAAATATGACTATGGTCGTGAACCATGTTGCCAATTACCGTCCATGGTCGACAATTGTACTTCATGGTTGATGGTCTCAGACCCATGAACTGGTCCATTGTCAAAAACCGTGCATTTCATTTGGGAAGGTTGCCAGGGGGCGGGGCAGTTTCACCATATATGGTTATGGGTGTTGCTGGTCCAATATTATCATATGTGTCCACATTTAACTTCAAACATATATGTACCAGCTATTAAATTTTTAAAGCCATTATGATTCCTTAGACTCAGGTAAGCAACCTACTGCCATCATGGCCCTCTTGTATAATATAAATGTCTGTGTTTTTAAGTTTCATAATTAAAACAAAAACCTTAAAACTATGTTTGTTGAACTTGGTTTAGAGCAAATTTAATATTGACACAATTTTGTTACCAAACTCTAACGTCAGCTTGAACTTTGTAGACTAATTTCGAAAACTGACAGTTTTATTAAGTCCAGGCAAATTTATGATCAAATTAATCCTTCCTTGGCTTCCTTTTGGCGTTTCTTGGACATAATTTTATCCACGAGTTACAGCAGATATGTCCTTTAAATCCTGTCTATAGCACAATTGGTGTTCTATTACTATCTCCAAATAGTCATTTCCATATACCAGTGCAATGCAGTCTGTGTTTTAATATGTCATTGACAATGCGGCCGGTTTTACTTGAAAAAAACATAGTATTTTCAGCTTGGTATTATTTGATATATGCTTGTACAAAAGAAATGGTAATAAAATGTATTATTTAAAGGCATTAAAACAAGACTGTTGACAGGGGGGGCGGGGAGTACAATATTAAATACTAATAATTTATGGCTAATAATTGATAGTATAGTGATAGAGATATAGATGTTTATTAAATAAACATAATGAAAATATGATATATTGGGGATCATAAATAATTGTTAGGTTTATCATATTACCATAAACAATGTTATTATATATCTTGTACATGAAATGTGTTATAGCAACCTGGTTACAATTTACTAAGTCATGTTACATATTTGCGTGACATTGCAGTGTATTATGTTGTTATGAAGCTGGTGCTGTTAAGGTGACATTTAAAAATATGTAAATTTATTGTTAGTGTATGAAGTTTATAAAGGTCGCAACAAAAAAGTCAGTAAGCCCCAATGACTCAAATTAGCCATTAAATAATGCTGTTTTCCTTTTTCAAGATTAATGTGTAATGAATGTAAAGCCTTGACATTTATTATTAAATACAAAATAGTGCAAACTGCTGCAACACAATGCCAACCTAAAGCTTCCCATAATGTTTAGTATACATCGAGAGTTCTTCCCATAATGTGTAGTATACATCGAGAGTTCTTCCCATAATGTGTAGTATACATCGAGAGTTCTTCCCATAATGTGTAGTATACATCGAGAGTTCTTTTTCTTGTATTGTAAGTGTCACTGTCAGTGCCCTATCATTCTTAACATGTAAACAACGTATTATTTAGCTGCATGTTATTTCCTAAGAGGTATTATTTAGGCCATTTGTGACATCGGTGCCATATGGTGAACACTGATGGGTTGTACTTTTAAGTGCCTGTTGCAAACTGTTTTATCACTGTCTGATTCTGTGTGAAAAAAAGCTGCTTTCTCATTTTGTAGTGAGACACAAAAATATCCAAACAATATTGTGATATATAATATAGTGAATCAGCATAGACAGAACAATATTGCTATTACTGCAAAAGACGGAGCATATCACATCTGTTATCCATCTTTTAATATTGTATGTCAGTTATTCAGCAACAATTCTGCAGTGAAATAAAGTAATGTGTTGTTTAATGGGGGAAGCCACAAATGGTGATATTTTTTGTGTAGAATTTGCAGTCGCAAGTAAGTCTTAAAGTGCTTTAAATGTCAATGTGAAATTCTTGCCACAATTGCTGCACTTTGATATCCATCATAAAATGTTTAAAAAGTCCCAATGCTTTAAAAGTTGTAATAGCAACATTAAATATCTGACATAACAAAACAATCAATGTATGTTGTTTTTGTATAATGGCTAATAATTATAAGGTTAACAACAAGCATTGCAAGATGGGCATAATTTGAATGCATACTTTTTCTTGGTAAGATGAACATTTAAGTCTAACCTTGACATCAAATGTATACAAGTGTCTTATTTTGTTCTGTGCAAGCACTTGTACTAAGGGCCATAACTTTGCACGTTCTCAGTCTTTAAATCTTAGTCTTAACGCAAAATATCAGGCAATGAAACTGGTAGTGATGTTAATGTCTGCTTTTGATAACATTGTGTAAAATTTTAAATAAAGACTAAGTTTGACTTAAACAACTTTCAATTAAGGCCAGTATATGTATATGGCACTTGAATTCTCTGTGGTAGAACTAGGAATTTATTACCATTCATTTTTTATTCAAGATTGAAGTTTATGAGAGCTGGTCCCTAGTGACCTGGACTGTTGAATAAACATGCAGGGACTTTGCACCAACTACATAAGCCTTCAGACCAAATTTTCCTTGCCAGTGACATGTATGATATTTTGGATTAAAGTTTATTGAGAGCCAATGCCCCCAGTGTTCATGATCCATTCAGGACTGTTAAATAAACATGCATGGACTTCCCACCAACTACATAAGCATTTATGAGAGCTTGCTCCTAGTGTTCATGATTAGGACTTTAAACATGCATGGACTTTGGACCAACTACATAAGCCTTCAGACCAAATATTCCTGGCTAGTGACATGTATTATATTTTGGATTCAAGTTCATGAGAGCTTGCCCCTAGTGTAATCAGGACTGTCAAATAAACAGGCATGGACTTTGCACAAGTTTTAGACCTACCGAGCAGGACAATGTTCCTTCTATGGCTGCCGCTTGCTGGATTTCGAAGTTATTTCACAGAAATGTTTTTTTTGGTTTACCTGTAATACCTCCATTTACTAAATATTCCTTGGCAGAGACATGTATGATCTTACCCAATCCCAGGAATGACCTTTACTGGGAATGGGATATTTCTCTGGCCACTGTCATTACCAGCATTAAAGAATGTGATGAATGGTCAGGGATGGAAATTACCTCACTGGTGTTGTGTCAGGCATAATGTGACTGGGGTTTACTAGACTCCATCATACTTAATATGACCAAATAGTGTCCACGGATGACATTCTGTTTTCTCTTGTACTTCTGCTGATAAAGACTTTAGGACATTTAGCAAGCAGCTGCTCGTGACAGTAGATAATGCTCTTTATTATGTCTGGATATATTATTTGTAGCTTAAATGCTGTGTTATTTATTTGAAGGTTGCTAAGATTTCATCTTCATACTAAACTTCAGAATATTAAGTTAAATCCAAACAATTCTGATAATGTGTGTTTGGAAGCCCATACTACCATTTGGCAACAGACATTCTTTTTCTTTGTATCATTGATTTGGTTGTATTCAACTACACCAAAATAGTAACTAAATTGGCAAACATAGAATAATTTTTGTGTCGCCTAAAAAGGCGACATATGGGGCTACTTTGGCGGCGCTGGTGGCGGCCCGTTTAGTTTGTGCAGACAATAACTTGAGAAGTTTTTGTGCAATCATTATGAAACTTTAGGGAAGTGTTAGTAGGCATAAAAGGAAAGTTTTTGGCGTAATTGTTCTTATCGTACTTGAGTAATGCCCCATCAGGCGACACATCTGCCTTGCGGAATTCTAGTTTTATACTATTATTTTATATATATAGATAATGATATCTCATGAATAGACTTCACATGGTTACATTAGATGCATGCAATTTGTCATGCGGTCTCAAAACCGTGTTGTTGATCTGCGTCCCAGTTGGTTGTGACCATGGCTTATTAGTTACAAAAATAAACATGGACAGGACTTGCATACCTTTCCAAAGGACAATGGGAGGTTGTTGAATTATGGTTTGCAGAGTTTTGAGCTGACCGTCTAGGTTATTATAATACCATCGTGTATTTCTGTGACTCTGAATTCTGCATCCTTATTAACGTCAGCTTTGACCTTCACTTATCATGGTGCAATCAACCCTGTAGGACAACTCGAGTTTTTCAGAAACAGTTGCAACTTCTCAGTCATACGAATCACACGCATAATGTATGGAAAGATCTAGAGGGAAATAGAAGGGCGCTGCACCCTGCTCCTTTTTGGTTGCCCCCTGCTGCCCCTCTGAGCTGGTCAACACATACATGTTGACTATCTTTTGAGATTTAATATATTATTGCAAATATTCAATGACAATTGAATAGACTATGCTTTAAAACCTTAATTAGAAGCATTAGACTCATAAAAACCCTGGATGAAGAAAATCATTATAAGATGTCAACAAACTTGTCCAGTCTCCACCCTGCTCCTTTTTAGGAGCACCCTGTACCTTTTTTTTTATCCTAGATCTTTCCCTAATAATGCAAACAGTATTGTTCATAACAAAATAATGTCATGGACGATACTGCCTTTCCCCTGTGATTCTCAGTGCGTAATATCCCTGCGATGATTTTGTTTTTATTAAAAACTTTGTTTACTGTTTGCAAATTCCAGGGGCCCATAGATTATATAATTCTTTATTTCGTTCTGCTATTATTTTTTTCAAAGGCGTCAAAATTTGCAGCTGTGACATTAGAGTGAATAACATTAACGCCTTGCTGCAAACGCTGTGGACAGATACAATATCGCATCCCATGAGGTCCCATGAATTCTTTCTCGTCTGCCAAGAAATGTTCAGAACCTAAAGCTCTCTAGTAGATTTAATAATAAAATATTCCAGTCGTAGACACCCCAGATGCTGGGAATCAATATGTATTAAGCTGCAAATCTAATTCCCGACTTCTTTGAAAATGAATGTGACATGTCATAAAGCCTATTCTCTATATACCAGGCCTGTTATTAAGTTGGATCGCTTTGGATGACATTTTTTTTTACCGATTCTGGGATAGTTCATGCCCTGATACCTCCCTCTCAATAATAAAATTGCCAGTTTTTATTTATCACAAATTTATAACAAATGGTAAATATATTTTTTCAGCATATTTTTTTGGCGTAGCTGTCTAAGATCACTTTTGACCTAGATTTTTTGTGATAATTATGCATCGGGAAAATTGAATGCCAATAGAATCGGGCAAATGTTCTAATTTTAGGGAATGCAAACTTTAAATAATCGTTTAACGTATACCAATAACTGTTGCATTCTTTTCGGGATTAAAATTTAGATATTTGTTTACATAAACGGTTAAAATAAAGTTATAAACATATCTTCGACATACACTCTAGAAATGAACATAATTATGAACAATTTTACTCATTGTATGTCATGATCAGAATGTTATATTCATTCACATAATGAAATAACTATATTGTTTAGCCTACATAATCGGCGCGCTCTATAAATAGCAATTATAATTGTACATTTCACGGGGACGACAGTCGGTCACAACGTACAATGTTGCCTGTTGAGCTCGCAAGCACAAATATAAAGTGGTGAATTTCAGGTATTTTTCTGATCAAAAAGCAAAACAAATGTTAGCACATTTGATTGAGCTTATATTTCCTATTATTTTATCATTGTGTAAAAATATCATTGTACGCTGTAACCCTCTGTCGTCCCCGTGAATTGGTACAACTCCAGCAGAAGAATCTTTCTAAAAATAGCGCGCGGTAAAGCTGCGTTAATACACACACATCAATTAGCGTCCGGAGAATCCTACACCCAAGAATTTCAATAAATGGAAAATGTATACACTTACTCCGCTTGTTAATTTATATTTGAAATTTGGTTGTGTAAATTAAGAATTATTTATAATTGCACCTTTCTATCAGCTTCTTATTCTATCTATAAAAATGTTAAAAATCTTTCTATCAGTAAAATGTGATGAAAGAAGTCTCGTAATACGTCGAAACGTTTTTCATGTTACTTCAACTTCATTTGTGTAGCATCAGTACACTTTGTGCAATACTAATGATATATATAGTATATTATTTAACAAAACTATGTACACTTGTCTGATATATATAATAATTTTCATTCATTCCCGCTATTATTTTCTGACAATGTTAATTTGTTAAATTTGCCTTACAAATTCATGTATCAATTGTGTCTACGTAAATTACTAGTATTTAGGTTATTCATGTATCACTGGTGGAAACATGGGGTGGTATTTTCATATCGGTTTATTCACGGTACAGGTATTAATAATGATTGAGTTTATCTCAAATTAATTTTGGGGCCGATATGTTTTCTTATAATGTCCGAAAAATGTAGTGTCCGAGAAGTCTCCTTAGTTAAGGGACCGAAAAATCTGGGGTCCGAGAAGTCACGTAACCGGTCATCATAGTTCTCTTGTATTATATTTAGGGCAAAAAATGACATCTCAATATTAATTTCAACGCCGATTGTCTTTTTTAAAGACATTTCTTGTTTTTAATACATTTGGTCACCTAATAGGTTAATGCATCAATTATAACATTTAAGTATACCGATAGTAAGATTGTTATGTTGTAAATGTTTATATTTTCCTGCTGCCCCTTTTCATCAGGTTACCTATCTTTCTCAGGCAGGTTACTTTGAACTTGCAAATTGTGTACGTTTTCAGGTATAATTTTGTTGCACTACTTGACTCATTTGAGTTATTTGGTACAATATGCTGTCGCACTTAATACCAATTTTCTGACTGAAGCTTCCAAATTATTATCATCTCTTTTAGAATTTTACAGTCTGTGATGAAAAGAAAATTATTTTTTAACTTTCTTTTGTCATATTAATATCCCAACTTTATGGCACAAACTGTGTGAGTGAGGTTTCAGTGTTTGTTTTTTGTGACTGTTGTTTTGTTTGAAGTTCATAAAGCCATTGAAACATCACACACGTTTTGTGGAATTTATGGCTTTAGGGCAAGTCTGGAAAAAGTTTGTAGCCTATTTGTGTGAACCTAGCAATTAAATGGTGCACATCTTTAAAAGTTTGTTATAATTCCTAGCTACAAGCTATCCTTTAAAATGTTGAGGCTTATTGAGTATATAAATGATAACAGTTTATTTATGTCCTTAACTCAATTAGCTAATAATTATCAAGTTGATCTATTCCCAATTTCCTTTCCGATTTTCATAGAAAACTAAAAAAAAAATATTGTAAAAAAACTGATATAGTTTATAGTGTAATTCTGAAGAAGTTTGATGTTTAAATTCCATTGAGCCATTTGTGGTTGAACATGAATTCCAAAGACTGAAGTTTGTAATTTTTTTATCTGACATTATTATTAAACTGTGACACTGTGCAGGAAATAAAGTGTAGTAAGTATGTATTAATTTGAAATGTTTTAATTCAGAAATATTCTTCATCTGTATAAAAGTCACCCAATAATTGGATGGTATGTTTACACCAACACCTGCATGACAGCCATGTGACTATAAGAATCTTGCCTGGAAAATGTAGCTGTGCAGCCACTGAGTGGTTGGTCTCTGTCTCTTCGTGTCCCAGGAACAATTGCTATTGATTTAATGTTGTCACAAGCAAAAGAAGCAGTTATGTGCCCCAAGAGACGACTTGCCTATTGTGTTTTAGCAATTATGACTTATTGCCGGCAGTTGAAATAAGCGTGTTGGCCCTTAATCAGGCAAATACACTGTGGGTGGGTGGGGTACTCTGTTCACTGTATGTGGGTGGGGTATATTGCTTCTGGATCAGTCTTTGCGAGTTGAAGTTTTAAAATTGCAATGGGCACCAATGAATGCAGTTTCTTGTGAGTGGCAATGGTATAGCTAAATGGACACATTAACCTGACACTGACCTTTATGCATGAATGTATAACAAATCCGTTACAATTAATATATTAGTTTCTGTACTGGACTCAAGTACAATCAATGTAAGCGTTTTTTACAGAAAAACAAAACAAAACAGTAAACACATGAAACACGTACAGGAACCGAGTATAAATATAGGAAATAATTAAAGTGTGTGATATATTCTTATAGAGTTCATGAGCTTCAGGTGAATGTGTCCAAGCTACATTGAATAGTCACTAGAGTTTTGACATCATTCTTAAGATGCTCATGTTTTAATGCAAATATCATTGTTAATACAGTAGATTCCGCTTAATTGAATAGCCCATTTGTCACGTCCGAATATTCAAATAACCAGAGTATTCATATATGCGGAATCAGTCATATTTCAATTATTTCAATGTTAATCAGATATGTTATGATCTTATTTAATCCATTTTGATGATATAATGTAAAACCTGTTACGTAACAAAATGTTTCATACTTTAGAATGCTAATAAATATGCAGAAAAGCGTTCATAGATGTTTGTTATTTGAAAAATAATTCACTTGTAATAATCACTAACAGGCTACATTGCTTTCTAGATGTGTATGCGCTGTACTTGACCTGCAAATTACACCTATTAGTCACGTGACATTCAACAGACACTGCATTCATGCGTGGTGTGAAATGATAACAAAGGCGGTCATAGAAGCGTGACTGTCAAAACTTGCGATATGATACGTATCCTCGGAGATTATGAGATTATCGAGCGGACTATACGCCTACAACTGATAATTGGCTATTCAGTTAACCGGAGGACACCATATTTTCTATCTGATTAGGCGGTGTTTTTACAATGGGAATGAATGCAAACGGTTTGGTGTTTTCAATCTTTATTCAATTAAGCGAAATATTCAATTATCCGATATTCAATTAAGTGGAATCTACTGTAACAAAAACATGGCATTTAGTATCACTGTCCTCTCGGATTGTCATTATTATTATAATCCCTATTTATATCCTCCAATCAGCTGTTGTGATTCGGACCACGTGACCGTCCAATATTTCATCATATTGGACGCGCATGCATGCTTACAATATTTTCCATATTTGACAGTCCCAGGATAAACATACGATAGTGTCCGAGTACTCCAAAAGTATACTTCATGAAAAATCAATACATGATGTTAAAAATATTGAAGATATGCGATAACACAGTTAAATAACAATTCATTATTTATACATTTAAAAAGTGCTTATATTAACTTTCTAAATAACCTCTTACTGCACATCTATCAATCAAGAAAACACATCATGTATACAGTCATGTTTGTTGGAAGTATCTTATCACAACCTCATATATTAATGATGTGAGCGAACATTTTTTTCCCCCGGACTTTACAGTGTAGTGCAAATTTTACGCAATAACAGGATTATATTATTATATAGTGTATTAGTGTATTATACGGTGATAAATTTGGACTGGTACACAGCTGACTTACTCACGTTAAACATGTTTATTGGCTTGTCCAATATGGTTTTGTCAGCTGTAAACTCGTCCAAATATATCACCGTATTGAACAGAAAATGTATGCTTAAATATTTTGTACACTGTAGTGTGGGTCATATGGTTTTGTGCTTTGTAGTATAAAAATTGTTTATTTTGTTTTCAGTATATTGTGATGATCCTATTTTCTTGGTCAGTTAGAAATTCAAATTGCATGCAATAACATTGCAGGTAAGTTGCCCCAGATGCAGTGTCTATCAGTCTTGTAAGATGAATTTAAATCACATCACTAACCTACATCAGTCCGAAAGACTCAGGTTTTGGGAGCAGTGCTAGATTTGGTGCATCTGTCAGTCAGTCTGATACACGATCCCTCCATAAGTTCATGGTAAGTAATTGTCTCATTCCCGCAGTACTAGTTCTACCCGTAATACAGGCTCGATTGCCACCAGGCTGTTATTTAGCTCAGTTTATCGGCATTCAGGCATTGAAGCACGCAATCTTTTTTTTTCTGGGATCAATTTAATATTGGGCTTGAAACACTGGTTCTACCTAGAAAACATAATTGTGGCATGTCGTGGGAACACCGGACTTAATGCATGTGCGTAAAGTGTCGTCCCGGATTAGCCTGTGCAATCCGCACAGGCTAATTTGGGACTGCACTTTCCGCTTACAGTGGATTTATGTTTAGAAGAGACCTCTTTGAAACAGAAAATACCATAAAAGCGGAAAGTACCGTCCCGGATTAGCCTGTGCCGATTGTTCACGACGCGCCACAATTGAAGATTGCAATAAGCCCCATTGGTTTTAATTTATTCCATGAAAGCTGAAATAATTAGTTGAGGACTTATAAACAAGGAGCAACACAATCTTTGCAGGCATCCGCTTCAGATTTATTGTTTCATAATTGTTTCATTAATAACAATGTTTACTGTAAAAATCATGGCACAAGAAGACTTGAGCACATAACTGCCCTGGGCCCGTATTCACAAAGCTCCTTAGGGAAAACTTAAGTAAATTCCTTAAATTCATTAAAGTCCTTAAGCCTCTGGCTGTTTCATGTAGAGGCCATTTTACATTAAAATGTTTTCAACTAGTAAATATTGCTTAGATGTTTATTATTTTAGCCTTTTGTAAACAGAAACTGTTGAAGTTCACATAGAAAAATTGATCAGAAATCAGAAAGTACAACTTAAGTTAAGATTTCCCTTAGGAGCTTTGTGAATACCGGCCCTGGTACATGTACTTAACGAATAGAACGCCTGTTGTGCGACAGTTATGCGCTCGAGCCACAGAGTCGTGATATATACTTTTTTTTTACTAATAAATCAGTAAACCAGTTAATGGTTACCACGCATGAAATTTAATTGAATATATACTCAATATTTATTTCAGTGAATATATACTCGACATTTATTTCAGTGAATATATGCTCTGCATTTATTTCAGTGAGTCAAACTATATACTATCTTCTGAGCATGTGAATGAAAAGTAAAATTATGTACCATAATTCATAATTTCTAGTTTTCAATTTAATTATGGGTATATTTCCAGAGAATTTCTCTCGTTATTTAAAGATTTACTTCTGGGTAATCTCAGCTAATGTTTCGAATGTCCATGTTTATGTTACTCATAAAACAAGAAAATATATTTGAGGCGTGTCGTGGAAACCGGACTTAATGCATGTGCGTAAAGTGTAGTCCCGGATTAGCCTGTGCAGTCCGCATAGGCTAATCCAGGACAGCACTTTCCGTATACAGGGGATTTTTGTTTAGAAGAGACTTCCTTGAAACAGAAAATACCAAAAAGGCGGAAAGTGTCGTCCCGGATTAGCCTGTGCAGGCTGCACAGGATAACCCGGGACGACACTTTACGCACATGCATTTTAAGTCCAATATTCCCACGACACGCATCATTTATATAATTTTCTGAGCAATAAAGATTTGTAGTTTTTACCAATGATTTTTTTTTTTAATTATAGATAATAATAATTTCATTTATACTTCCATTTTACTTATCAATTTACTTCACATTCAAATTATATATGAAGTTCAAAATAAGCTCAAGTAATGTTACTTTTTAGACAAAATTATTGTACAAATTGTATAAGTTTTGTTTTATAATTTCTGTCAGTTCCAAATTGACTATATTTTTTGCCATCTATGTCGGCTGAGAAAACGAAAGACATAGTGTGTAACTTAACATGTTATTTGATCAATTAAAACATAATAAGTTCACAAAAATGTATCATACAAGGTAATTTACCCGCAGAAAGACATTGTGAGACTTGTTACCCCAATGTGGGTGAGGTATGCGATTTATACATGTGTGGACAACACTGCTTTTTCTTCAAGTTACTGGCATGTACAAAAACACTAAAATGTGAACAAGTAAGCACAATAAAGGGGAAATGATTCAGGGATAATGAAACTAGTGTATTAAAATTTGGTTGTAATTAAATTTTGCATAATTTGATGTTGGTATGAAGATTGCGGTAAGAAGGATGTACTACTTACTTTATATTGGGAGATGTGTAAATAATCTGCCAAAAAATTTAAACGTATATACATTTTCTTGCTGCCAAAAGAATGCATCAATTTATCTTGCAGCTCTCAAAGAATAAAAGTGATGCTGCAATAAACATGCATTGTAGCATTCTTGTGCAGGACTGAAAAGATTTGACTGATCTGTCTGTAAACAGGAAATGTTATTTTAACTGTTGAGAAAAATTGATTTTATGTTGAAAAGGCAGGTTCCATGTGAATTTCTCAATTTTCAGGTGGTTTATCCATCAAAACAAATAAATTAACAGAATCGTGATGGCAGATGCTTTCCACATTGTTGGTATAGGTTGCAGTCTGTGGGATGCAAATTACATAGGGTGAGTTATTATTTACCCCCATGGTGAAACATTATTTTCAGAGCAATAGGAATTATTTATCTAAAGGTTAAACATTGATGTTCCTAATTAATCTAACTGATTTTTTGTTCAATGTTTGAATTCACAGTGAATTTTATTAATTTGCAAGGCTTAGGAATTAATTTTTGAGGATTCACAAATCATTTAGCCACTGTTCAAAATATGCCAAAAAATGAAAAAAATCATATTAGTCATAAAGTTCACTGAAAATCTTAAACACTTATGTTGCTTGATGTTAAGTCAATTTTCAGGATGCATTTCTGAAGATTTCAGAATAACAAACAAGTTAAAATAAGGAGCTTACATCACAGTTGCCCTTAACATAGATATATTAAAACAACATTAAATCAAATTACCACTCTAAGCCTTATATAAGCACTGTAACACTTGTTGGGAAAATCTGCCAATTGCTAAAATTGCTTTGAAATTGAAGTTGCTCGTAGGTGGGTAATTAATTCATAATCTAAGTCACAAAGTGGAAATATATTGAGCTGATAATATACATAGCCATTTGCAGAAAATTAATATGTCTGGCTGGTAATTTCTGAGGATGAGTGCTCATTTGAGGACTGTTTTTTTAATCATCAACTGAATCAAATGTATAATTAGCTAAATTAACAATTATCGGACTGTTGTCAGCATTTTAATGTTAGCCTTTTGTTAAATGTACATATTTTAATGATAGTATTCTGTTACCTATTTAATTATAATGTGTTGTTACATAATTTTGACAGCAGTTTAATTTCTTCACTATTATTTCATTGGAAACATTGTCAGATAAATTAATTATGAACAAAAACAACAATTTTATTTTAAATTCTATAGTTCTTCAGAATTCTGAATATTGTTGGGTTTCGTGTTCTGATATTTTATTATTTTTTTTGCTAATTATTTAAATAATAAAATATAGAGACAAATTCAAATACATGTTTTAACTATAAAATCCTTCAAATTAATATTTGCCAAATAACAATATTATTTATAAGTTTATTTACATGAAAGATCCTAATAAAACAAGTAAAATGACAGGGAAAATGTTTGTTTCATTATTATTAAATTTCAGTAAATAAAAATAAAGAAGATTATTATTTAAATTATTTTTTTAAATGTATTATGCGAGGCCTAAACATTAATTTCATAATAAAATATAAGTGAATAAATGATAACCAGTCTTCTGTTGAATTTTGGAAGCATTATATTTTAATAGAACTAATTACAAAAGTGACATTATATATAATTTAGAAAGTCTCCAAAAGTATGAACTGATGACAAGTTTAAAAAAAAAAAAAATTTCATTAATATGGCATAAATTATTACTATAAGTACATCGATCAACAGTATCAAGCAAACTCTTTACCTTGAATCATGATTTGCGCATGTCAAGTATCCATCCAGAATAACTATTTTATACACAATAAATTAATGCTAGTAAATAGTCATTAAAATACTACAAAAATTATCAAAATTTGATTTTGAATTGCACACTTTGCTACTAGTAATTCTATAGTGTCTAAAGCATGGTAACCTCAGTGTTCGTCGATTTGAAATGGGAATCACCGTTATGATGTCCGTTCACTTTCCCATACTGCGTTTTACGGCATCTAAAGTTTACGACGAACAAGTTTTTAAACGTGTCCCGAAACTGCTGACTCATGATACAGTAAAGCACGAAATTGACAGCAGAGTTGAGCAACACGAGTAGATCCATAACATCACCGAGATTGGAGTAGA
Organism: Congeria kusceri; assembly: GCA_027627225.1. NCBI lineage: Eukaryota > Metazoa > Mollusca > Bivalvia > Myida > Dreissenidae > Congeria > Congeria kusceri. The sequence goes on from CM051035.1 coordinate 25,359,314, forward strand.
CTTCCGTAAAGAAATATTCGTTCAGACCACTCACCATAGCAAGTATGCCCTGTGGCATCTCAGTTATCACAAAGAACAGGACGACGGAGACTAACATCCATGTGGTTCTGTTGTGCTCATGGTTGACGTCATGATCCGAGGACCGCGTCTGCTGAAGCAGACGGACTCGCCGCTTACTCGCCTGATGCATTGTAAGTATGATCATGCTACTGAGAAGGGTCAGCAGAATGCAGGGCGCTACCTTCATGATGACCCCAAAGAACCAAAATATCGAAACCTTGTAGAAATTGTGTTTTTGCACAAGGTGAGAGTCAATAATCCAGTATCCACTTACGTTGTATCCCATATCTGTTAGTTTTACGACACGGTACAGAAAGTAGTTTGGTATACACACAATGATTGTAGCAATTACGATGATTGTGATCGTTAGTATCGCTCGCTGCAGACTGCACAGCCGGTTGCCGATCACGTGGTGGCACACGAAGATGTACCGGAACACCGCTAGCGAGACCGTGAACCACATTGCCATGTTGTGACATGTGATTATAAAATGATTGTGCACCACAATAAAATACATCCAGCCTTGCGAATGGTCCCTGTCTAGTCGGGGCTGTTTGTAGATGTAAAAGTAAGTTGCGTACACGAGATATGTCAGCATTGTCAGAAAGTCGGCAATGGCCAGCGCTGTTAGTATGCAGTTAGTTGGAGTTATCATGTGCCGCCTGGTTAGCACAATCACGTTCAGAATGTTTGATATAACACCAAAGATGCAAACAACATTACTTACGTAGCCATGTACCTCTCCGTATCTGCGAAAAAACAAAGTCATAGGAGTTTCAGGCACTGGTAAAACCTGTTTTTCTATGCTAGCGTTTATAATCGACATTACTGTCGCATTTACCATTGGTAAAACCATGGTGGTCATGTTGACAATGTATTCCGTATTGTTTTTATTTTTTCAAGAAAATTTCACTGTTAAAATTAAAAATAAGATAAAATTTCATATTAATTGTACATTTCATGTTAATACAATTCACAAATCATGTTTCTAGAATGTATTTTCCTCAATAACAAGATCTGTTTGACACAATACAAACTTCTAGGCAATCATCCTAATATTCCACCTATTATCCTTGCATTGCTTCCTCAATCTGACATTAATTCGATGAGGACTGTAATTTTCTTGTCTTTCAAAATCCAAAACCATGTGGGTGCTTGCTACTTAGTGAAAAAAATGTCCCCGTGAAAATTAGATACCCTATATCTAAGTTGCTGGTAATAAGCTATATAGATGACTTATTCTAAGCCCTCATTGGTCCACTGCCATGCTTTATTTAACTCATTTACTTTCATCTGAAATTCCTCTCTCCATCATTTTATTCCAGGCTTTTAAATCGTTATTAGCACAGAATGAATTCATAATCCAATTTAATCCTGGTAGAGAACTGTCCTCAGAATCGTAGATAAAGAGATTGTGCTCCCAATGTGGAGCTGGTGATGTTAATACTGCTGCTGCTACCCACTCCCGCAGCTTTTATGGGCATTTCATAACGCTATTACAAGCACTCTGCTGACGGCACATATGTTGTCCAATAATTTGAGTTTGCCAGTCATATGGACTATCTGATGACCAGCCACTACTGTTTACAGTCCAAAACACTTGATTTCTGTATATAATTGCGCTGAAGTCATTACTGCCAAGTCCTCCTTGACCATGAATATGAAGCAGTAGTATGTTAAACTTTGTTTTCCACTCCTCATTTAACACAACTTGTGTTTCAACTTGTTATTGACAACTGTGTTTAATTTTTGTATTTTACTTAAAGTAAGCTCCAGAAATTTAGAGCATTTATTTCAAGTGTTTTGATCACTTGTTTCATGAGGTTTGTCAAAATTTACAGTAACTGTTTGAATGTCCATTTGACGTAAAGGAAGCTTTCAGTAGAATGTATTCAAAGTAATCTTATAATGTACATCCTTAGTAGTCTGTTTATTTAAACCTATTAAAGCTGCATCATTTATCGCGGCAATTATGAACTGCAGTTGTTTGTTCGTTTGCCCAATAGCACAATGGTTGTATGTGTCCTGCCTAATGTCACAGCTGTTCTATTCACACACCAGTCTGATCACACCATTCCGAAGAACATTGTTTTGTTGCCCTCGGGTTTTCTATTATACTATTACAATACAATTATTATATACGCAAATTTTTCTTGTTTTGCTAAGTTACAAGTTCAGTTCACAGTTGCCTCCTTTGTCCTGTATTTGAAGCAGTGTTTCATACAATGCTCATTTTATTACTTATTTCCTGTAAGAGATTCTTATGATAATGTTGTTACAAAATTGTAAATATTTGTTTCCAAATCATAATATTATCTTTAGTAGATTTTTAGTCATTTATCCTGATCAGAAATGTGAATGAGTTTTCATTTAAACAGCTGCTGAATGAACTTTAAACCTTTTCAAAAACTGAATGTAAAGTTAAGAAGACACTGTCATATTGTTGTCATCTGCCTTGTATCCACACTTGAATTGCTTGGTCTCACTGTTTGTAAACGAATTTGGTTTAATAAGTCCTCACTGCTCTACCAATATTGACTTGCCGATGATGCCAGTGTGTATGTGAGCGGAATAATAGGGTAGTCAACTGCGGCTAAATGTTCCGGTCATTTCGTCGTAGTTTGTTGTTTTTATTTTCCAGCAGTTCTTGCACACTAGTGTCAACAACGGATATTCATGTGGATGATGCAAGATTCTGAAAGCAGAAAACATATTTAGCTTAAAGTAATGATGATGTAAACATAATATTAGTACTTGTATATGACATGACAGGTCACAAAATATATGTATGGGACTTTTCGTAGATAACAATTATGCATCGTGCTATATAGTTACTGGGTTTATCTTCGAGATCCAGATTGGTTTTGTACCATAATTTGGAGTAACTTTATTGGTGCTTTCGTCATCAAGAAGTTTTTTTTTTGCACATGAAACAGTGTTTCCATAAAAACAAACACTTTCATCAGCTTTGGTATCTTTAGAAATTCTAGGTGTTTAAAATGGATGTTGCTCATTTTTATTTACAAGTTGCTGCTATTGGTGCATTTATCTTGAGTCCACCCTCCCAACGCCCCTACTGACAGTTTTATATTGCCACCAATACTTCCCCTGGGGATTTATTTCCCAGAAAGTGTGGTGTTGTACAAGTTTTACATATTGGCTGACAATTGTAGCAAGGGAGACCTTGCATTGGCCACTGTGACCTTGCATTGGTCAATGTGTGGCCTTGAATTGGTCATTGTGTGACCTTGCATTGGCCACGCTGACCTTGCATTGGTGAGAATTTGTCCTTGCATTGATGAATATGTGACCATGCATTGGTCAATGTGTGACCTTGCATTGGTATGTGACCTTGCATTGGTCATTGTGTGACCTTGCATTGGCCATTGTGTGACCTTGCATTGGCCACTTTGACCTTGTATTGGTGAGTATGTGACCTTGCATTGGTCAATATGCGATCTAACAATTTGGTCAGTATTTGATCTTGCATTTGTCAGCAGCATGTTAATTGAATGTCAAACGGATAACAAGAGTTCGATGAAATTGTTGTTTTACCAAACATGGGTTGTGGCAGTTAGTATGCTGGCAATTAAGTATTAGGAATTGAAAACCCTTAATTCTGAGCATTAATTTCTGTATCAAAACAGCTGATATGTATAATGTAGACATGTATTTAACTGAATATGTATATGTTATAAGTTTCGATGATAAAACACTTTGCACAAGCGTGGGATAAGGCACCAGTTTATGAAATAAATAATGAGTCTGTTGCTGCCCTTCAAAAATTATTGCTCAAGCGCACATAAAGGACAATTAAAAAAGTAGCTTTATTATTAAGTTTAGACAGAAATGGGATCAGTGGCTTTTATTTTGTTACATGATTATTTTATGACAGACTGCCTGCTAAATCTCTGCAACACGGCAGATGTACCTTTATCCATAATTTGCGTAACAATTTCTTTAGCCCTTCGTTTATAATCAAGTGTATTTCAAAAACAAATCTATACTAAATACTTTTGTTATAAGGCGTTGATGCTGATTAAAAATGTCTTTTCCGTAGGTATATTATCAAGCGGATTTTTAAAAACCAATCTTAACTAAATACCTTTCTTATAAGGCTGGCATCAAGGAGATATATCATTGTCTAGACAGGGTCAAAACTGTTCTAATGTACTTCCATGGTGATAGTGAGTTTAATGCCCCCCTCCTCCCTCAATCTAGTTAGTATTGATGACAAGAATCGGATTGTCATGCAAATTAAGCAACTTCTAACAGATAATGGGATGGACAAAGGTACTAACTGGAAGAAGAAATGAATGGCAATGGACTTGAGTTCCAAGATACTTGTTGGTGCTGTAGCCAAAGGTTCTTAAGATTTTATCGTGTACCCAATGTTGGTGTTTTTTTGCAATTTAAGTTTTCCATTCGTAGCTTTAAACATTTGTTACCAGATATTTTAATTAAAACATTTCTTATGGACAAATATTGGATAATTTATGACAAGTAATCAAAAATATAAGACTGGAATAACAAGAGGCAAACAACTAGGGACTATTTATTTCATGTTATGCGGTGAATTAATGGAGAATACCAGTGAATGATAACCCGATTATTTCACTCTAGGTCGAGTGAAATGATAACGTTTGATCATTTCACTCTTGGATATATGGAACTACTTTTAACTTTGTTTTTATGTTTTAATTTTTGAAAGTATGTGAATACCCTAATTGTCAGTGTTTACATCGGCCTTTTTAAACAACAGAAAACCTATCATAAAATTCAATACAAACATAATTAAGCGACAACAACCCAGTAACAGTGGCACTATTTTCCCACCACAACAGTGATCGACAATTTTGGAATCATAATTACGTCGTATTTATGACGTCATAATACACAAAACTTGTGATGCTTCAGCATATCTCGCGCATTTTTTAATTTATCTTTTAAAAGCATGAGATAAAAAGAAAATTTTTTTAATACAGTGTAAGATCGTATTTTATTTCATTCGTGGTCATAGAAACTAGAAAATATTGTTTCTATGACCACTCATGAAATAAAATATGATCTTATACTGCATTAAACAAATATCCCCTATATATTATATATTAAAACCATATAATATTTTTAATGAACAAATAAAAAACTACACACACAAAAGAACTACAGCAATGCACAATAACAGAAATTAATCTCTGGTACAAGTGTTTGACTGAGATAGCCAGTGTAATACAAGTTGATCAGTCTCTGTGTCCTTTCTAACAGATCAGGAGCCATTCTGACCAATTCCAGGCAACTGGGAACAGAATGGGAGACAGGTGGAGAATGTGATTGCATCTGTCCCAAGATGGATAGATTCAACTTGACTTTTATCAATTTTGGGGAAACTGTCTATGCTGTATAAGGTGGTCTGTTAGTTAATTGCTGGTTTGATATTATATCCAAGTTAATTGCTGGTTTGATATTTTATCCAAGTTAATTGCTGGTTTGATATTGTATCCATTAAAGGAGTGGTATTGCGAGTTTTGTTTTATTTTCCCTCTACAGTCAACTCACGATGCCTTGAACTCGCTTGTCTCGAATTTCTCATTTGCTCGAAGTTTGTTCGAGGAACTGATAGTTTACTGCTATATATTTATTTAAATTTCTGTCGATTGGCTCAAATTGGGGGGGGGGGGGCGTGTCAAATTTTCTGATGTCTCGAAGTGTTTGTCACAGTCTTGGTTACAGTTTTCACACACTTAATAGTTTGGCTCGAACACGCTTCAGTTGCATCAACTTTATTGATTATTGTCATGTGTTGAGAGAATGCAATAATTGATTTCGCAGCTAGCACATATTTAAACTAAAAAACACTAATAAATTATAGAAATATATCTTTGTTTAAATAACTATTATAGATATCTGAATACTGTTCAACTGGAGATCTGAAAATAACGCAGGCGGATAATACAGACTGTACATGTATAAGACCACATTCCCTGACTCCTTTTAGGCGATGTTTCGATGGCTCTAAGTTTCTTTACCAGTTACTTTGAGCAATAGAGAAATTGCCAACACCTTGATTGACATTCTGCTGCCACCTTGACCCTCTGTGCACTCAAAATCTTAGGTCAGAAGGTTGTAAAACTCAATTAACATAATACTTACAATCCAAGCTGCTGTAAAACAGGTGCAGGTAATTTGATTTGTATACAAACTGACCAGGCTAAGAAGTGGTTAAATATTTCCCATACAAGTTGTCTGCATGTTTACCTGGTAATATCAGCCAGGTCTAGTAACTATGTATCCAAGGTGATCTAGTCAACAGTAATAAATGAGCATTCCATGTCAGGCTTTACCTGTAACTTGTTTTAATGAAGATGAATGTCATTAGTTATCATTCATGTAAGGTTGTTAGCTTGGCAACGCAGAGAGGGGCTGCAGGTCTGCAGATTCGGAGGAACTTTGATACAACTTTGTTCTGAATAATGATGCATGGCTGCAGGTCTGCAGATTCGGAGGAACTTTGATACAACTTTGTTCTGATTAATGATGCATGGCTGCAGGTCTGCAGATTCGGAGGAACTTTTATACAACTTTGTTCTGATTAATGATGCATGGCTGCAGGTCTGCAGATTCGGAGGAACTTGGATACAACTTTGTTCTGATTAATGATGCATGGCTGCAGGTCTGCAGATTCGGAGGAACTTGGATACAACTTTGTTCTGATTAATGATGCATGGCTGCAGGTCTGCAGATTCGGAGGAACTTTGATACAACTTTGTTCTGATTAATGATGCATGGCTGCAGGTCTGCAGATTCGGAGGAACTTTGATACAACTTTGTTCTGATTAATGATGCATGGCTGCAGGTCTGCAGATTCGGAGGAACTTTGATACAACTTTGTTCTGATTAATGATGCATGGCTGCAGGTCTGCAGATTCAGAGGAACTTTGATACAACTTTGTTATGATTAATGATGCATGGCTGCAGCCAAGTTTTATCAACCTTTGAACAAATTGCGATGATTGAGTTGCACACAGGAATCTGTCTGGGAAATTAATGCAAGATTTTGAAGTACTGTGATGCACTTTGGTCTCGTTAGGTATCAATAAACAACATTGCATTTTTGTCAAACTTTGACTTGTATTTATTGAAAGGTATTGATCTTTGTTTAGATCCTAAAGAGGATGTTTTTGTGTTCAACAAAAATATTCTTTATGGATGTGTTTTGAGACATGTTTTGTGCATGAATTACGATGCATCTATTGGGAACTATTTTTGTAACATAGTCATGTTGTCTGAAAGCATTTATTATATATTTGTATTATTGCCATCAGTGGTGTAAATTGTCTATATCATTCATTGTGTTCGTCATATAATAGAACAATGAGGATCCATGAACAAATTGTGTTTCCCACCAGTTACAAAACTATCACCCTCCTGTTGCATCAACAACATGCTGAATGAATAATTTGTATAGAATGGCAGTTGTTGATTATTTTCAGGTAAGTAAATCAAATATGGTTATCAACATCATGTTAAGCTTTGATCTTGCTGCAGATCGAATGTTGTTGTATATCGTTGTTGTTGTTAGTAGTTGTTAGTTTAAACCTAGTGTTAGATAGATGGTTAGATAGCTCAGTTGGTAGAGCGTTAGACTGTCAATCCGGGGATCATGAGTTCGAACCCCAGCCCGGCCACATAACTTGTGTGGGGATTGGTCATGAAATTATTTCTACGGCCATTCTCACCCTACCTCTTTCAAGTAGGGCAGTTGTCAGTAACTGGCATAAGTATGTGCACTTAGTACTGGTAAACCATTAAGCTTGCCCAGGAAAAGTGTGAGTAGGTTAACTGACCTCCATGATATGACTGAAATACTGTTAAAAACAGGGAAAAATCCAATCAAACAAACAGTTTACACCTAGTGTTAGATTGATGGTGTCAAATGCCAGAGATTTATTGTGACACTTTCGAGTGTTGGGTTCCTGGGTAGAAACAGTACTGGTGTCTTTCAAGAAAAATCACTCAACGACTCCTGATTGCAAGATTGACTCCATATCCATTACTTACACAACTGCGAATAGTTGTTGGTGTGAGGTTGTTGTTGTTAGTAGTGGATATTGTTGTTGTTATTAAAGAAATGATGAATTACTCCGGTAGCCCTAACACCCCAGAGGAATGTATATTGAGCAAAGAAATCCAATGAATTTCCTCAGAAAACTACATTGGATGCTACCTTCCAAAGAAGTGGTATGACTTAATTCTTTTCAATATTGTCAGACATGATGGATGGACTGTTTGGATTTGTTAGGAAGCAGTATTAAATGTATTACATTGTTGGAGTGGTTGTGTGTCAATTTATTAATGTGTATTTGCATGCTCCAGAGCAACAGAATACAATCTTGTTTCCTCTTGTTGTGTCATAACAAATTCATCTTGGAAAAAAGTGGTTGTGTTTTTAATTATGTATACAAGTATTTTCTCATCAAAGACTCAATATATCAAAATTTGGATTTTGAAGCTTGGTAATTTCATTGCATCGAATTAATAAATAATTTTTTTCCCAATAATTAAAAAAAAGAGTTATAACTGTGTATAAAAGATGTAAAAAACACACACACTTTTTTAAATTTACATGCCATATATTTTCCCTCCTTGTAAACATTGGAAACTGACCAATCAGAAACAGTGTATTTGTTTTAGTACTGAAGGCAAACTTCCACTAACACTTACCAACACAAATCCTTGCAAGAAATATTAATATTTGGATCACAATCTTTAAACAATAAAATTTAATGTATCTTGGATTTCAAATAACTGTTGTCTGTTATATTTATCAACCAAATGCTCTTGAATCAGTGTCAGTGAAAGGCATGGTCATGACCATGGTTCATACATGCCATAATTTTTTCAGGCCAAAACGGGACATTGCCAAAAAATCGCCGGGACATGTGACATTTGACCGGGACACATTAATATTGTCAGTTTGTCTGAAAAAAAACGAGTAATAATAATAGTTTATCGTATCTAACCTAGGTCCTATTCCGTTTCGTGGTCTATATACTTATAGTTCAAACAATAAACACCCAAAATGAATAACACAAACATACACACGCATATATTTTAATCATATGTATTCAGTAATATAGATGATAACATGTATTTTTAATTATAACATCAAAGAATTTAAAGAAAGTAATGATTGTTTTTGCATCTTTAATTCTCGAAAAGTTCTCAATTTATTTTCATACTTACCTTCAAACGTTACCAAACTAATTATGAGATAACACCTATTCCATTTAAAATCAAAATAACAACAAACACAGTTCCTTTTTTATTCTGAAACAATGCAACAATCAGCAGCAATTAGCAACCGCGGATATATGACCCCCATCCCGCGAAAGTGTGACAAACGATAAATGAATCGCTAATGGGGTATCATTACTGCTCCTCTTTGACACGCGGCTAGCAGGTATTGTTGTCATAGGGACCGATAAAGGGATTAACGATCTGAAGTTAATTGTTGGCCCAATGTAAGTTTTATGGTACACTATCATCGATTTTTGTGATTGACCGGGACAAAATTTATCTCACCGACACGCCGGGACAGACCTCGCAAAACCGGGACAATCCCGGTGAGACCGGGACGTATGGCATGTATGCCACGGTTTTTATGGTTCAGGCCACAGTAGACCATCTTTGGCAGTCAAATACCATGCTGACCATGATCGACCATGGTCATGATAAAGCAGACCATGGTCATGACCATGGTTTTTTATGGTTCTGGCCTTGTTAGTCCATGGTTAGCAGTAAAATACCATGCTGACCATGGTCATGATAAAGCAGACCATGGTCATGACCATGAATTTTGATGGTTCAGGCCTTGTTAGTCCATGTTTAGCAGTCAAATACAATGCGGACCATGGTCATGATAAAGAAGACCATGGTCATGACCATGGTGTTTGATGGTTGACCATGGTAGTCCATGGTAGGCAGTCAAATACCATGGTTTTTGATGGTTCAGGCCATAGTAGTCCATGGTTAGCAGTCAAATACCATGCTGACCATGGTTGACCATGATCATGTTAAAGCAGACCATTGTCATGACCATGGTGTTTGATGGTTGACCATGGTAGTCCATGGTAGGCAGTCAAATACCATGCTGACTATGGTCGACCATGATGTAATTTTCGTCTGGGGACAGACTAATTAGTTTTTGTGGAGTTATATAAAAAAAAATAATTTTGGGGGGGGGGAACTACATAATTTTATTTTTTGCCATATATATGGAACAGTATTAGTTTAAAAATTACATGATGCATTTTGACGTTTTTCATTCCTTAAATTTTTGCTCTACTTCTTGCCATTCTTGCTCTTCTTCTTTACATTTTTGTTCTTCTTCCTTCTCTTCCAAATGTTGTATTTGTTCCATTTTGTCCTTCTCTTCCAAATGTTCCTATTCTTGATATTTTTGCTAGTCTTCATTCTGTTCCAACTGACGTTTTACATTACAAGTTTGTTGCCAAATTCTGCATTTCATGTAATTTTTGTATTTTACCTTGCCTATAATGCATTGTGGCATGCGTATAACAAAGTGACCATACATAACAATCGATAAATGCATTTTTGTAAAAATGGATTTCGTAAATTCTTTTTCATGGGGAAGAACTCAGTTTTACTACTTTACAGAAATGGATGATGAACGTAACTTACGAGTTTTAACGATTCAAAAGAAGATTAAAAAAACCATTATAATATTATTTTCCGTGTTTTTATGTAATGTGGTTATTCTAGAATCACTCAAAATTGTTTCGAAATAAAATATTTCTCAACAACAAACCATTACACACTCCGATCAACGCAGTATATATCGATAACAATTAAATGAATTACTTTGTGTTAAATACTGTTTTCTTTCAACTGGTTGTGCGAGCAGAGCGAAATGCGCGAGGGATTTGAAATATTTTAGTAACAAGTATTTTAAAGTCTTATTGACACAAGAATCCATAATCATCGCAGCGGTTACTCCCCCTGGAGGTTTATATTAACTTATCAATCTAGTATTATTAGTAGTAGTTGTTGTAGTAGTATTGGTGGTGGTGGTGGCAGTGGCAGCAGAAGCAATAGTAGTAGTAGTAGTAGTAGTTATAGTAGTAGTAGTAGAAGAAGAAGTAGTAGAAGTAGTAGTAGTAGTTGTAGTAGTAGTAGTAGCAGTAGAAGTAGCAGCAGCAGCAGCAATAGTAGTAGTAGTAGCAGTAATAGTAGTAGTAGTAGTAGTAGTAGCAGTACCAGTAATAGTAGTAGTAGTAGTAGCAGTAATAGTACTAGTACCAGTAATAATAGTAGTAGTAGTAGTAGTAGTAGCAGCAGCAGCAGCAATAGTAGTAGTAGTAGCAGTAATAGTAATAGTAGTAGTAGTAGCAGTACCAGTAATAGTAGTTGTAGTAATAGCAGTAATAGTACTAGTACCAGTAATAATAGTAGTAGTAGTAGTAGTAGTAGCAGCAGCAGCAGCAGCAGCAGGGCCGGCTAGCTCAGTTGGTAGAGCGCTGGACTACAAATCCGAGGATCGCGGGTTCGATTCCCAGCCCGCCACATAACTTGTGTGGGGATTGGTCATGAAATTATTTCTACGGTCATCCTCCCCCTACCTCTGATTCAAGTAGGGCAGTTGTCAGTGACTGGCATAAGTATGTGCACTTAGTACTGGTAAACCAGCTACCCAGGAAAAGTGTGAGTAGGTTAACTGACCGCTGTTATATGTTGAATACGGCAAAAAATACAAACAAACAAAAAAAACAAAAAACAATAGTAGTAGTAGTAGTAGTAGTAGAAGAAAAAGAAGAAAAAGAAGTAGTAGAAGTAATAGTAGTAGTAGTAGTAGTAGAAAAAGAATTTTAAAAAAAGAAAAAGAAGACAAATAAGTAGTAGAAGTAATAGTAGTAGTAGTAGTGGTAGTGGTAGTGGTAGTGGTAGTAGTAGTAGTAGTAGTAGTTCACCCAAACATAAGGAAAAACGTTATAAGGATCAACGTTATTTTGCAATATTAGCCATACACAGGAATTTGCAATTTTACGTATAATGTAACCTGTGCATTGTAGTTATCATACAACAAATACAATTAAATACAATTATTCGTTTATTTAGGCAATATTTGCCATTATTTTGTTGTATTGTACATTTTATGACTGTATTTATAAAGAATTTTGATTCATTAACGGTCGATTTGGGTTGATCTACCTTTGGGACCAAAAATAAAATATTAAATAGTAAAATTTCTTACCAGAAAATATTGACATTGTTAATACATTCATCGTTTTTGAGGTTTTATGTCAATTTAAGCATCAATTAATTATAAAACAAACAATAAAAATGACTTTGTTCATAGTCTGTGTTTTCGGTCATATTTGCGAATATGAATTCATATTCGGTGTTTAGTCGGACTGTACGGAAACTGCCAAACTTAAGAGAGAAGCGCCACCTGATGTAATAATGTGATATGCTTCATTATGACATTGGTCATTATGACGTTCTGTATTCGTTTAACTTACATGCATTGTACATTTTTCATTTGTTGTATTTAAAGAATGTTTAAAGCTGCTTTATAATTTATATGGATGCACTAATTTAGAATGTAGCAATAAAACGTAAAGTTGGAAGAGAAGGAAGAACAGCAAGAATGTCAAGAACAGGAACGTTTGGAAGAGAAGGAAGAAGTGGAAGATTGTCAAGAATAGGAACATTTTGAAGAGAAGGGAGAAAAGGAACATTTGGAAGAGAAGGAAGAAAAGGAACATTTGGTAGAGAAGGAAGAAAAGGAACATTTGGAAGAGAAGGAAGAAGAGCAAGAATGGCAAGAAGTAGAGCAAGAATTATAACGGATGAAAAGCGTCAAAATGCATCATGTAATTTTTAAACTAATACTGTTCCATACATATATATAGGATCTGACACGAGTTGTCTTTTCATATCACATTTTATTAAACGTGTTCAGGAATTTTGTTAGTAAGCGCGGCTTTGGCGAGCTTACTAACAAATTTCCTGGGCGAGTTTAATAAAACATTATATGACATGACAACAACTGTCAGATTTTTTTTATCACATGCTTTTAAACGAAAAAAATGCTTCTAATTTTACCAAAGCATGTCGATAAATCCTAAAAGTTGTTTATTGCATTGACGTCATTTCATGTTGACGACGTCATTTCACCAACATAACGTCATGCGCTTGGTCAGTAAAAAAATATGTAGCCAATGAAAACGCTCAAAATGTTATCTTACACATGTGCAAGATAAAAATATTTGTAATGGTTGTATTGCATGGAAAACAAGGTATAGCATGTGATAAAAGCTATTTCAAACCGCTTTGCATACAATGGTTTACAATTATCACGTTATGTATTAAGAATAAACATTTTCAAATGTTACGTTTGGAATTCTTGGAATTGGTGACATTGACATTTCAGTTCTTAATTGTCACCTAGTAGTTTGGCATTTAAATACATAATAAAATATTTTGTTCTGAAACAATTGCTTTTCTCTTTATAGAAAGAGGATTAACAAGGTGAAGTCATGCTCTCTGTTTCTCAGAAATGCCAGTCAAGCGTTATACAGAGTAACTATAAACCAGATAGCTTTTGTTTCTGCATAATGTCAATATTTGATATAAAGGTTTATTAATTACAGTCCACAATTCTCCATCTGTTCTTGAAGCAGTGACAACATTTAAGCAAAGCTAAATCTCTGTGAAAGAAAAATCAATTGTTTTATGAGGTACAGACATGGGTGCTTACCATTGAATACTGCGGTTTAATAGTTGCTCAAAAGTTTGATACTGTTTGGTTAAGCGTAAATAAATATATAAATAAATGTAAATGGAAATACAAATTACCGTTAAGTGTTATTATGAATACACTTTTTTAAATTGTGTAATGCTGCATACATTTTTATTACCAAATATTGTTAAAATGCTGTATGCTGTACAAATTACATAATCTTAGGAGTAATTTTGCATCCAAATTGCTAATAGTGTATTATATAATTCTGCATAAAAATTACCAAACAATGTAATGGGGGTATATTCATTATTAAATAGTGTAATTGTGCATAGTGATTACTAAATAGTGTTCTACTGCATTATAACATTCTGCACATACCTAATACATACCAGTGACCAAAGAACGTATTCCCCATAGTAATTACAAAATTAACTATAAAGATGCATACAAAATGCTAAATAGTCTAATTCTGCATTAAAATTACCATTACTTAATAGTTTAATTTTGTATAATAAAAATTCCACGTTTACATAAGTCTGGGTACAAAATAAATGTAATTCCTACAGTCTAATTCCTAAATATAATGTAATAAGTATTCAAATTTTGGAGTAATGTGATTCATGAAGCATATAGTGTTCAAAAAATTATTTATTTTATGCTTCCCAGTGATTTATAGGGAAATATCAGTAAAATAAAAATAATAATTCACTTTTTGAAACAGTGAAAATTATCACTGGGGTAATTTTCAGTGTTTCACACTGGTTCCAGATTTAATAAAGTAAATGAAACGGACCGTCAACGATACCGGGCTCAAAATTGTGAAATGACGCATTTATATCACACATAAAATGTAACAAATGAAAAAAAAAAATTGTAGGTTTTGATAGAATATAGATTTTTGATTCACTCGTGATCATAGAAAAAAAAAAGTTAACTCCTGGCTTATCAATTATCAATTTTTGTGATCACTTGTGAATTAACAAATATATTCTACCAAAACCAACAAATATCCTGTATTTTTTATATAATTGAGTAGATGTAGTTAACATTTTCTACTGGTTGGCAGTTTTGTCTGTCATATCAGTGGCAATAAAATAACAAATTTGGTGATGTTAATTTCCAGACTGGTTCAGTATCATTTTAAGGTGTATTGATTACAAGGAAATGAGAGAAAAACAACACAATTGTGAACCAGTCAAGCTTTCTAAGAGCTAAGTTGATAATTGGAAAGAATTACAAGACACTCTTGGCCTGGAAATAGGAGCAAGAATCTTGAAGAGACTTAATTGCTGTGAAGAAGAGAAATATCTCTTGGCAAACTTGGGAGGCATATATTCCAGATACCACAATCTTGAAGCACAGTTTTAAATGCTGTAATCAAATGAGCTGTTAAAATGAAATCTCTTGTGATTATTTCATGGGTACCTGCATTCACAGGTATATTGTTTCATGAGGTCTCAATTTTATTAAGGGTCAGCTTGATCTTATTGTATTAGCTGTATGGGAAAATGCTTCACCGTGGTGTTTTAGTTACAACAACGTTACCTTCGTAAAAATCTATGTAAGCGTATTGGAAATCATTATTTGTTATAAATCGTTCATCATTTCTGCGATTGATTTAGCAATTCAGTGAGTTATGACTTAGAAAGCGTCCTGACAATTCTTGTAGATTTTTATGATAGAAAATTGTCAGCAAAATTTTCCGATATAGTTTTTCATCACGCTTAATTCATTAAATAACGCTGGTCCAAGAAACGAAACATCATCAATAGGACTGTGGGTGGCTGTATGTGAATTGTAAATATTGATAATTACTGTTGCAAATCAATGGAAATATTAAACATATTGACAGTTGACGAGTTTAGTTTGTCAGTTTTGCCAATATATTTTCAACATAATTGTTACTAATTGGCAATGGTTGACATTTAATTTAATAAAGACTGAATGAAAGATGTTACTTGGCATTTCAAAACAATTGGATTTTACTTAGCATTCATACCTGAACACGTCATTTTTTACTTAACATTTCAAAAGATTATACTTAACATATAACATTTGTATGTAAAATTAAACGTAAAGGCAAAAAGAACATTACTGAAACACAATTGTGATGCCAGCAAAAGCCAGAATTACAAGCCATTGAAAGGTCAAGCAAATATGTTAAGAATTTTCTGTTGCTATGATCCCAGTATTGTGGTTCCTGTTTATATCTGACTCCAGGATCATATTGATCTTTGATTTAAAGGGACCTGTTCATAGATTAACGAATTGACAGTTTTTCAACTTTTTGTCTGCAATTCCTAAAATAAAAGAACAGTGTATACAAGGAAGCAAAATACGGACCTAAAAATATACTGTAAAAACCATTTCGTTCATGAGTCATTATCGGTTGATATGGAAACAATTATACAGCGTTGGTAACACTAAACGATGAAATAATTTTGAGTGTTTCTGTTGTTTTAGTTGAAATTATTGACCTCACGCGGAACACTTAAATAAGGTAAATAATGCAGGGTGATATGCAGAAGTCAGAGTGGCTAAGTGGTTAGGCGATAGCCTTTTAATCTGGAGGTCCCGGTTTCGGGATTTTTTTTTCTTTTATTTTTTTTTCCTAAATACTTTGCTTATTAAACTATACGTGAACTTTGTAGTTCCGATGCTTAAATCTGCTCAGTAAAGACATTCAATGGCATACTTACAAAAAAGGCAAAAATCTATGAACAAGGCCCTTTAAAGTAAATGTTAATCATTCATTGTACTTCTTGTTCGTAACTTTTTTTTTTTTGCGAAAATGATCTATTAGAATCAAGTTTAATTGCTTAACAAAGTGTTCAACTGAAAAATGTAATCATTTATGAGGAATAAAAAGAAAAGTTAATTATAAAAAGGCTGCATTTTAGTTTACCATTTATATAAAGGTTTTAAACAGAGTAAGTGATGTAACTGTAATGTTTCGGATCATCTAATCTGGTAATAGCATCATTATGTTCAAACGTCCAATAACATAATGTGGCTGTTTAGTTGTGTATGCCATGCATTTGAAATTGAAATAAAGAAATAAAAGTACATTGTGAAATTACTTTGAATTTAAACTCACAGAGGTTTTCTAATGAATGACATTGAATACAATTATTTTCCTAAAGATGCAAATAAGATTTCGGTTCTTAAATGACTAGATAGCTGGAAGTCTTCACATGTGTCATCCTTTTAGACAAGATCCCTTTGTAATTAAAATGTTTGAGAAAATGAGAAATCTTCTGAGAGTGATGCTTTATATGCATGGAATGTTTTAAATGAGGACATTAACATGAAAGAAACCATTTCACCCTTTAATGACTTCATCAGAATTGATCTGCATTAATTACAAACAGAGGATTCATAAATAGTGTTAATTTAAAAAATGTATCCCTGTTGCATAAGTAATTGTCTGAGTATAATTTACTTAATTTGAAGGGCAGTAGCTCTCTAGAAGCCAGATCAGCCAGTGCAGTCCGCACAGGCTAATCCGGGCCGACACTACGCACTTGCATTGGGCCTGATTTTCCCACAACACACCTCAAATATAGTTTTGTCAAGATTTACTCTTATGAATATGCTTTAGTTTTGGACAGATTTATATTTGCCGCACACTTACGCTTGTGTGGAATACTAAAAATAGAGCAATGGCTTATTTGTGAAATCAATTGACTGAAACGCCGAAAGTAAGATATTATAATATTATTTCATGATATTGAAAGATTTGTGTACAGCTAATATTTATGCAGCTTAAATAATGCAACAACTATATAACTAACTTAATAAATGTTTGCATGTTATTTTCTGATGCTTAATAAGCTAATTTGTATGCATCTCTGAAATTTCATAAATTTAGAAATATAATATTTCATTTTAAATTTAAATTGTTGTGCGTAAAGTGGTTTTAGTACATTTCAATAAATAAATACAAATTAAAGTAAATAATAAATAAATCAAATAAAAAGTAACAAATTAATTTAAAAAATAAATTTTAACAGAAGTAAATAATTATCCAGTAATATATACCTGTTTTTACAGAAGACAGTATTTCCATGTAACATACATCTCAATTTCATCATAGGTAATTCACTAAAATACCAGAGAAACATGGATTACCCTACCTGAAGAAGTAGCAGCACTGTAATAAGTCAAGACACCCAGTGCCTGCCTGGGATTACCAGAGATATTATTTGTATGGTTGTACTCCCAGCCAGGGAGCTAAACAATGCCTATTAAACGCAGCCTGTCTATTGAACACCAAGAACAGTCCAACATTATACCTCCACTAGCACTATGTCTCCATCCATCTCTCTTTCACTCTCTCTTCACTGTAATAAGTCAAGACACCAGTGCCTGCCTGCCATTACCAGAGATATTATTTGTATGGTTGTACTCCCAGCCAGGGTGCTAAGCGATGCCTATTAAACACAGCCTGTCTATTGAACACCAAGAACAGTCCAACATTATACCTCCACTAGCACTATGTCTCCATCCATCTCTCTTTCACTCTCTCTTCACTGTAATAAGTCAAGACACCAGTGCCTGCCTGCCATTACCAGAGATATTATTTGTATGGTTGTACTCCCAGCCAGGGTGCTAAGCGATGCCTATTAAACGCAGCCTGTCTATTGAACGCCAAGAACAGTCCAACATTATACCTCCACTAGCACTACGTCTCCATCCATCTCTCTTTCACTCTCTCTTCACTGTAATAAGTCAAGACACCAGTGCCTGCCTGCGATTACCAGAGATATTATTTGTATGGTTGTACTCCCAGCCAGGGAGCTAAGCGATGCCTATTAAACGCAGCCTGTCTATTGAACATTAAGAACAGTCCAACATTATACCTCCACTAGCACTACGTCTCCATCCATCTCTCTTTCACTCTCTCTTATTCTTCTTCTTTATCGCTCAGTGGGCAAGGATCTTCTCCAATACAACAGTTTCTGTTTCTCGTTGTTGCGTACCTTTTGCGAGTATTTTAATAAGACTTTTTTTGGTCTTGGTTACTTGAACAATCTGTCAGAGGACAATGATATTCAACAAATATCAATCCATTAAGATACTAATAGTACCTGTTGGGTGTTTAATGAAACCCGTTAGGTGTCTGGCTAATTTAGCAAGAAACTTATTGTTGCTAAGAATGTTGAACAACATTGAAGAGTCTTTCTTCTGCTTTGAGTGGTTCATTTTGTGAACATATTACAACTTTCTAGTGCTTTACATGTCAGCTCATTGGTGTTTCATAGAATATTCAAGTAAATAATGGTTAAGTATTGTGTGTTAATTATTTTTTACATGTTGGGAGGATATTATGTAGCCTCTAAAGTATTTAAAGTATGTAAAAAAGATGCTGAACTGTGCCAATTGGAAAACAAGTGTATTTATTGTTGTGTTCATAAAATGTAACTAAATAAGTCATAGACGAAGAACAAAAGCATCGTTGTTAAACTACCAAAAAATAATTAGTTCCAATTACAATTTCAATAATATATGTCAAATCATGTTTGAATCGAAATAATTTTCGCATTATCGATATTTATCAGCCAGTTAAAGCAACTCTTTGTTGTTCTGATGCGTGGCTATTTAACAACTCGGGCTAATGCCCTTGTGATTTAATTCCTACACATGAGAAATCAAAAGAGTTGTTTATTGGCAGATAAACAACAGTAAGTCAAAAATTATTTCTTAATTAACATTTTGTGTCAAGTTCATTCACAACATCAGCAAATATACATTTTGAGAAAATATAAACTACATTTCTGTTAGTACAAATATTTTATGACCGGTTGAATCTTCAGACAAGAAATGTCTTTAAAAAAGACAATCGCTGTTGAAATTAATATTGAGATGTCATTTAAAAATTACCTAAACAGACGGCCAAGATGACCCCAGATTTTTTGGTCCCCACCAATATTAGGAGACTTACTGGACCCCAGATTTTTCGGACACTATAAGAAAACTTCTCGGACCCAAAAGTTAAATCATTAATATCTATGCCGTGAATAAACCAATCATACAGCTCCATGTTTCCACCAGTGATATATGATATATGAATAACCAAAATAATTTAGTTTAACATAATTTTTATCTGAATTTGTCAAGCCAATTTAACAATGTAGGAAAATAATTTCGGGAATGAATTAAAATTATTATGTATCAGACGAGTCTATATAGTTATTTATAGTACCGGTAATATACCATTCATGTTAGTTATCTAATATAATAACGATTTGATTCAAATAAGCATGTACCGTGTGTATCCCAATAGAAAGCAATAGTCAGGGAACATTCAGCGATTTTTGAAATGTTAAGACTTTATTTTTGATAACGCAAACAAAAAAATTCATTAGACTATGACGATTTTAAATTATATTAGTAGAACTATGATATATCAAGGGTTCCAGTGTATAATTAGTATTGCAAATTGTGTATTCATGCTACGCGAATAACGTATTCCGAATCTTTGTTCGTAACAATTTTATCTATAGAAAATGTAACATCTTTTTACAGATTAAATAACATCTACTGGAGAAGTTGATAGAAAGATGCAATTATAAATAATCGTTAATAAATCGTAAACCACAATTTTAATTCAAATTAACAGTAAGTTTATAAATATAAATTCCCCATTTATTGAAATTTTTAGGGTTATGATTCTCTGAACGCTATTATTGATGCATGTACCAGTATATTAACACAGCTATATACAACGGCTGCTAGCCACGCGCGCTATTTTTAGAATGACACTACTGTTTCTGGAATGTGATGAACTCGGTAGAATCAATGGGCTACATGGAACGGCAACTCTATGAATGAGATTTATGAATGGGAACATTGCACAATTGCTATTTATAGAGCTACCGCTTATATAAATGTAGGCTAAACAAAATAGTTATTTCGTTACGTGAATGAATATAGCATTCTGTTTATGGCATACAATGAGAAAAAACTTTCACAATTAGCCTCAGTGCTAGAGTATATGTCGAGAATATGTTTATAACTTCATTTTAACCGCTAATGTAAACAATTATGTAAATTTTTAATCCCCAAAAGTATGCAACAGTTATTGGTATACGTTCAACCATTGTTTGAAGTTTGCATTCCCTAAAATTAGAAAATTAGCATAATTCTATTGGCATTCAATTTTCCCGCTGCATAATTATCGCAAGAAATCTAGGTCAAAAGTGATCTTGGACAGCTACGCCGAAAAAAAAGTATAGTGGTATGAAGATCGCATCCAGATGTAAGATACTAGTGTTGGACAAAATTTACAGATTTGGTGTTCTTTGTATGTGAAACCTTTATTTATATTTGGATCCAGCAAAAAATGTATTATAATTCTACAACCGTCCTAAAACAGAAACAGACTATGAGTAGTTTATCACATTTGCAACTGAGGAAGAACTTGCTTGTATAAGTTGTGGTTGTAATAATAGTAACATGTACCATAATAGATACAATACCTTTTATCACAAATCGGCTAACAAAATGTTTATTTGGTCTAAATTTGTGAAAGGAATTATATACAATATGTATTGATTTTATAAAGATACATGCAGTAAACTAGATGATCTTATATCGGTTAATTTAGTCAGCATATTTTTTCACTATTTTGCTATAATAGTATTCGTCCTAATAGTTCATGTCATCAAATAAAAGTTTAAATGTAACTGTCGTTTGTCCTATACATTTTAACGTCTGTATTTTATGGTTTCCACACTGGAATTGCACTTTAATGCATGCCATAATTCAAATGTCTGCATTATAAAGCAGTGGTAAAGAAATAACTGTGTGGGGCGTGGTGGGAATCAGCCTGTGCAGTCCGCACAGGCTAATCCGGGACAACACTTTCCGCTTTTATGGTATTTTCTGTTGCAAGAAAGTCTCTTCTAAACATAAATCCACTGTAGGCGGAAAGTGCCGTCCTGGAGGACGACACTTTACGCACATGCATTAAGTCCGGTTTTTCCACGATGCGCCACCTGTGTTTCAATCCCAATGTGTAAGTCTCCCCCATTTCTCATTCAGTTGATTGACTATGAAAGTTGTGAATGTCAAATTTTTTTTCAACTTTAAATTATTGTCCAATGAGAACCCTTGTAACATTTGAGTTGGCAACTTTAAATTATTGTCCAATGAGAACGCTTGTAACATTTGAGCTTTGATTGACATTGGTTTCATGTTTAAGATTTAAACTAAGATTGAGCTTTAAAGAGGTCATAGCTATGGTTTGTAGAAGCAGAAAAGAATTCTAGCGGTTTATGGTTGTGGTACTTGTCGTATCTCCCTTGTGATCATGAGATTGTGAGGTTTAACCCAACCCTGACAAAATGCTCGGTTTTTGACCATCGTCGACCATGGTAGTTCATTGGTCTGAGACCATGGTCAACCTTGAAGTACCATGGTCAACCATGGACAGTAATTGGCACCAGGGCTCAATGTCTTGATCTGAGTCAGCAGGAGACACAAAGTACCAGGAAATGGACTTGAGGTATCGATGACTTCATCACATGACATATTATTTTATCATATCATAGCAGATATATTGCTACACAAGTATGTTTTACAAAAACCATTTGGTTGTGCATTCCAACAGAATATAACAAGAGTATCATTTTAATGTGTGTGCAGCCTGTTATATAGAATGTTACAAATTACAAATGTGCAACACTTGATTGTTAAAAATGCACATTTCCTTGACAAATATAATCAAATATGGTGCAGTTTCCACGGCAACAGAGTGCCATATTTTTTGTCACCTTTTTGCTATTCATATTGTCAGGTACAAAGTCAGTCGAGCGACCTTGTGGAAACCTGCTTGGTGGTCAAGTTACTATGATGCAAAATAACAAACAACTTACTTTTAGAAAACTTGTAGTATTGTTGTTTTTCCATGTATGTTGTATTGAATGCGAATTTGAAAAAAGTAAAGTAGAATTTAATCAAATCATGATGTGCTGCTACAAATGCTTGCTGAAAGCAGCCAACAAATTGTTCCATTTTGGGTTAATTGAAGGTGTGAATTGGTAATGTGCCTCTTTGAAATCTGGTACATTCTCCATTAAATAGCAAGTTACAAACACAGAACACACTTTATTCAGGGCCATGTTTTTTATGAGTGATCAATACCACCAGGACGGCAATTCAATCTTAGATCTCTGTTGGACTTGGTTTCAAATTAGCTGCAATAGTTCCTGTTGACAGCCGATTAAAACTGTTTACCGAAAATTGCTGGCAATTCTGCATTGACGTTGCAGCAGTAGAAGTTAATTGTTTGGAATGGTGACTTCACATGTTCCTAGATTTCGAAACTTTATGTATGTCAATAAATGCATGCTTGACAATATTGTGAATGACATGTTTGTGATGGCTGTATCAGATTTAAAATTTATATGACACCAGTATAGTAGGTATGGTGTGGTATGTTTGATAATTGAACCAGAGTTTTAGGTTGATTATGACAATGAAATTAATAATTTTATTTTGTAATGTTGTTAATTTAAGTTACTGTGTCAGTGTTCATTATAGCCAGGTACCTTTGGTCTGCAAAGACAGGTAGCACAATAATGGTCAGCTTTGGTGAGCAAAGATAGAGGTAATACAATAATGGTCATGTAGCTTTGGTGAGCGAAGATAGAGGTGGCACAATAATGGTCAAGTAGCTTTGGTGAGCGAAGATAGAGGTGGCACAATAATGGTCATGTAGCTTTGGTGAGCAAAGATAGAGGTAATACAATAATGGTTATGTAGCTTTGGTGAGTGAAGATAGAGGTGACACAATAATGGTCAGGTAGCTTTGCTGAGCGAAGATAGAGGTAATACAATAATGGTCAGGTAGCTTTGGTGAGCAAAGATAGAGGTTATACAATAATGGTCATGTAGCTTTGGTGAGCAAAGACAGAGGTAATACAATAATGGTCATGTAGCTTTGGTGAGCGAAGATAGAGGTGGCACAATAATGGTCAGGTAGCTTTGGTGAGCGAAGATAGAGGTAATACAATAATGGTCAGGTAGCTTTGGTGAGCGAAGACAGAGGTGGCACAATAATGGTCATGTAGCTGTGGTGAGCGAAGATAGAGGTGGCACAATAATGGTCAGGTAGCTTTGGTGAGCAAAGATAGAGGTGATACAATAATGGTCAGGTAGCTTTGATGAGCGAAGATAGAGGTAATGCAATAATGGTCATGTAGCTTTGGTGAGCGAAGATAGAGGTAATACAATAATGGTCAGGTAGCTTTGGATAAGCGAAGATAGAGGTAATACAATAATGGTCAGGTAGCTTTGGTGAGCAAAGACAGAGGTGGCACAATAATGGTCATGTAGCTTTGGTGAGCGAAGATAGAGGTAATACAATAATGGTCATGTAGCTTTGGTGAGCGACGATAGAGGTAATACAATAATGGTCATGTAGCTTTGGTGAGCGAAGATAGAGGTGGCACAATAATGGTCATGTAGCTTTGGTGAGCAAAGATAGAGGTAATACAATAATGGTCATGTAGCTTTGGTGAGCAAAGACAGAGGTAATACAATAATGGTCAGGTAGCTTTGGTGAGCGAAGATAGAGGTAATACAATAATGGTCATGTAGCTTTGGTGAGCGAAGATAGAGGTAATACAATAATGGTCAGGTAGCTTCGGTGAGCAAAGTCAGAGGTGGCACAATAATGATTGTGTAATTTGGTGAGCACAGATAGAGAGGTAACACAATAATGGTTGTGTAGCTTTGGTGAGCAAGTACAGAGGTTACAGCACAATAATTGTAATGTACCTTTGGTGAATTAATATAAAGGTTGAACAATTACAGCTTTGATTAGCAAAACATATTGACAACACAATAGTAGCAATGTAAATTTGACGATCATAGACTATATGGAATTACGCTTTAGTGAACATCCATAGTGCAAACATAAATAATCTGCTACTTGTTCAGAAAAGAAATATTTTTTTGAAGAAACAGTTTAAACTATAGCCCATTTTCCAACCTCAAGTGAATATTATTGACATATTGGTGGTACAGACATGGGAGATGAATGGCTTAACTAGAAGAAATGATTAATGGGCAAATAACCTGGGGTAATTAAGTCATGATGGAACTTATGGAATATATATCTTCAGATTGAAGAAAGGTGTTTAGGGTGGTGATGACCTTAATGTCTTAAAGGTTTAAGTCAATGTTGTGATCATATTTAAACCAGATGTTTCTTTTACAAAGAAACACATTTTACTTCTGTAACTGATGGTCTTAATGGAAGCTTTATCATCAATTAAACATATCTATTTGCTGCATAATCATTTTGGATTTGTTAATACCCAAACCCAACCAGTTACCCAACTATAGATAAGAAAGTAATGGTCTCATCAAAATAATTTATATGTCAGAATCTCTTCTCATTGTGATGAATATAGATGTTTAAAAAGTCATTAGTTTATTAATTAATCCTTTTTGTTGGCAGAAGTTTCATTTTGGATGAATTTAATGTTCTATATATCCCTTTGATTGTTAAGATATCTATTTGGTTTATTGTTCCGGCCTATGAGATATAAGGCTTATTGTCTGTAAGATGAGGTAATATAAAAGTGCTTCACTAATTCCAGGAATGTTTATTGCCTCAAAGAATTGTGGATATAGCGGTTTTGAACAGTTGAACAGAGAGATTCGAACTTTCTACATGTTACATACAAGTGGTTCTTCGTTTGAACATTATTCCTGATTTATAACTTGATTATCTAAATGTTATTTTTGAAGTGCCATTGCATTTGTTGAATATTAACGTTCATTACAATTGCCTTGAATATCTCTCTGGAAAAAAAACAACACATTTGGTGTACTACATTAAATGAAAAAAAAAGATAAAAAAATAATGTTTAACTATTATTTGATTATAAATCTGTTTGTAAGATTGTGTGATATAATACCTTCAAATTAGTTAATGGAACAATAAAGTCATAATTGTTGTCTATAACTTGTTTTATTATCAAGTTCTTATTTGTATGGAATGTTAAGTCTGGAGTGCTGAAATAACAAGAGTTAAATGGGGTGGTTATGTGCAAATGCAATAAATACGCTTTTGGAAGCTGACAAATACACTATGATTATGTTCTTGTGAGGAAGTAACAACATATTATTTGACTACTTCAGATACTACGGCTTAAAATGTAGTTGTTTGTTATATGTCTACAATTAAACATGTTATTGTCATAAACGACTGTTTCTTGAGTTGTTGTTGTTGTTTTTGTGTATTATGTAAATCACTGTCACTAAAAACAGTGTGTGCAAAGAGGTTAGTAATACAAGTGTAATACAAATTCTGTTTTTGTCAATGTCAGAATTACAAAGTAACTGTAGGCTTTACTGTGTCATAGTACAACTACAATATTCATTCAGAACCCGTTATTTCGAAGTTGTCGGGACCTGCTAGAAATCTTCGAAATAACAATAGTTTGGATTAAACATTTTCACCATTTTATAAAAACCCGTAACGTTCGCGTCAAATTTTGTTTTTTATCTACACACACGACGTAAAAGGAGATAAATATAATTCCAAAAATAGTTAATAAAATACTTATAAAATCAAAATTCTTATCAGTCGCACCTGATTTGGTTTAAAGACATTAATGCAAGCCTTTAGCTATTTGGTTAACCTTTCTACATGAGTATACGGTTTTATCGCTCGCGGCCAGCTAACCGATTTGAGAGTCTTACATTGGCAGGACACCAATAAGTAAGTAGTTTTAATTACCCACAGTACCTTGCGCGAACTTATACAGGTCCCAAGTCTCTTGCCTTAATGAGTGTTAATTTTGACATGCTCGGTCCTCGAATCTTTTCATTGAAGGTGTCTCAATCAAGACATCGACTTCGAATTAACAACAGGCATATAAGTGTGAAATATTCATTAGGGACCAAATTTTAGACTTTGAAATAATAGTAATTCAAATGAAAAAAGTTTGAATTAAACGAGTTTATTTTAGTTAAATAAAGAAGAAATAAATTCGGGACCAGAAAAATACATCGAAATAACGATGTTCAAATGTAATATAGAAGTATTAGCAGTTGAGAACACCTGTAAGGTATACTGAAACAATTTCTATTTGGATTTGCAACAACTATAAACAAGAGGGCCATGATGGCCCAAAGCGCTCACCTGAGTACTGGCAATGACAGAGATCAGCTGAATGTCATCACCTACAAAATGACCCAAATCAGACAACCTGATCTGGCAATTCGACAGGTGTAATACAGATGCCTGTCCGGCCTTCTTCTGTAGCTAACCTGGCAATCTACAGGCGATATACAGTCACAAGAGTGCCCGGCCTGCTTCTGTTATTTACCTTCCAATTAAATGGTGCAATACAGATGCATTTATGGTCGAAACTGTTGGGACCAAGATGAACCACAAGCAATCATTGATATGTTTACCATGCACAATCACACTTTCATTACACAGAGCTTGACATCCAATCTTTGCAATGGCACATTTTTTAGGTTCAAACATCCAGCTTAATTCCATGTACTTTGCTTTGTTCTTATTTCAACAGAACAATAATTAAAACAGACAGCAATACAAGACAACTGTCAGCATTATGTATATCATCCATTAGGAATATTCAATCAAACAGACCATTGTCCTTGATGTATTTCCATTTTAATTGTGTTTCAGGTCTTGTAAATGATATTTAGCTAACTGGTTAACAGCTCAAATACCAAAACTAATTAACCAGTTGATGAAATACTATCTGCTGCCATCCCAAATGAAAAATTAAAATGCTGACAGCGTAGAAGGACAAAAGAAACTTTAAAAGCATGTGAATAATGAGTTCATCTTTTGCTGAAAGCAAACATTTGTTTGAATGAAGTTCAATTTCCCACCTTTAAACTTTATAATTTTGCTTCTTATTCAATAGTTTACGACATCATAATGAAAATTAATTTGTAAGTAACAAAAAAGTTTTTTGTTCGAGCTAATTATCTTATGCAAACATTATCATATACATGCCAGTTAACAAGTCAATCTGCAAGGGCCAGAATGACCAATAAAGCCTAGTAGTTAGGCGCACAGATTGTTAGTGCTTCCTAGTAAACATGTTTATTTATAGGTCTTTGTTCATAGCCTTCTTAGTCAAAATAGATCATATGATGCAAGCTGTCGATTGTCGATAGTACCGTTTAAAATTAAAAAATTGCTGTAATTTGTTGTCAAAATATTCAGAATAAGAATTTGTAACAAGAAATAATACTTTCGCAACGCGTCAAAAATAATCGATGTAACACATTAATTTGGTGGTCTTATTCCATGACACTCCGGTAAATATTTCGGTTACATACAAGTAAATAGCAAAAGTAGGGGTGTCATTAGTTTAAAGTTATTTTTTTTTATAAATTGACCATTTTACAAACTGTAATTGTAATAAATCACATGATATACACATTATAATATATATTACATACATTATCTTAAATAACTAAAATGTAAGAAAACGGGTGTTAAATTGTGCTGTTTTGAAGAAGGATCCTGTTTGGTTGCAATTTACTGACTTATAGCCTGCAAAGAAAAGAAGTAGTTTTCCGCAATACCTGTTTTGGAAATTACCCTGTCAAAAGACCGTTGGCTTCTGCCAACAGTCTAATGAAGTCTCTATACTGAACATTTTTTGCTTCTTTTTCACAAACAAATGTAGTGTTTTATCCAGGTCCTTTTTGCGCGGTGCCATGTCCTTTTTTTCAAGCGCCACTTTGCCCTTTTCAAATGCAAAAGCCGCCACTCGCCCTAATCGATAATGATCTTAATGGCCTCTTGACCACTTTTATCGGCCCTATGTCTGCGAAAAGGGCACCCACTGTTTTCTGTTATTATCGCTCTGACTGTGCTCGATTTATTGCACACATGCATTTCTAATTGATTTAATTAAATCGATTACTGTGCTTGAATTATTGCAGACACACGTTTCTAAGCGTTTTGATTTAAGCGATTACTGTACTAATGTTTGTCAGCTTGATTCTTAAACCGACTAAAGTGGTGATATTAAGGTCTAGTTGATAATTCGTATACGATTAACTTAATTATGCATAATGTAAACTCGTAGATTGGACAAATCCCTATCTCACTATTCGTGTTCTTACGGATTGATTTTTTGATTATTTCAATTAACAAATACTTTTAGCACTGCGAAAATGTAAAATTACAAATAATTACCTTTAGTAGCTTAACTTCGGGTAAAATACCGGTCACCGGTAGTCGGTTTCGATGTCTAGAGACTTGAGGTGTGAAAGGGAACCAAGTTGTGTATTGGTATGCGTGTCAAATATTACTTACCTGTCAACACCTTTTGGGCCCCAAATGTCAAGAAAAAAACCCTAGCCTCTACAAAATATTCCCGGATTTGTCATTTAAGATGGCCTCACACAGAAGTTTTCGTTACAGATTCTATTATATTTTTAAACTTTTCTAATCAAAACCTTACATACGTAGAGCAGTTCTGATCAGTGCATTGGAAATACAGTAAATTATCTTATTGTACTCAGTATATTGTTTTTATACTTGTGTGTTAAATGGTCGGACAATAATTTGTGACAAAGTTTTTTTTTTATTAACTTGTTGCTTATATTTGTGAAGATGGACAATGCCGTCGCGCAAACAAAGGTTAGCACAAATTCAAAAGCAGAGTGTGAAAGTGGTAAAAATAACATTAGTTTATTAAAATTTGTGCAGAGGACAGACGGAACTGAAAGGTAATTATATATTTACTACGAATCTTTAGGTTTGTAAATATAAAGTACAGTAGATTCCACTTAATTGAATATCGGATAATTGAATATTTCGCTTAATTGAATAAAGATTGAAAACACCTAACCGTTTGCATTCATTCCAATTGTAAAAACACCGCCTAATCTGATAGAAAATATGGTGTCCTCCGGTTAATTGAATAGCCATTTATCAGTTGTAGGCGTATAGTCCGCTCGATAATCTCATAATCTCCGAGGATACGTATCATATCGCAAGTTTTGACAGTCACGCTTCTATGACCGCCTTTGTTATCATTTCACACCACGCATGAATGCAGCGTCTGTTGAATGTCACGTGACTAATAGGTGTAATTTGCGAGTCAAGTACAGCGCATACACATCTAGAAAGCAATGTAGCCTGTTAGTGATTATTACAAGTCAAGTATTTTTCAAATGCACCGTAAAATGGATAACAAACATCTATGAACGCTTTTCTGCATATTTATTAGCATTCTAAAGTATGAAACATTTTGTTACATAACAGGTTTGACATTATATCATCAAAATGGATTAAATAAGATCATAACATATCTGATTAACATTGAAATAATTGAAATATGACTGATTCCGCATATATGAATACTCCGGTTATTTGAATATTCGGACGTGACAAATGGGCTATTCAATTAAGCGGAATCTACTGTATAAATCAATAATTACTAAATCAATAATTACTAAGTTAATTCACTATGGAGACTGAAAGCCAATTTTTTTTACAAATTATGACTTTTTCACAAACAAGGGGTCATAACTCTGGTCTTTCTGGTCTGATCTGTTCCATATTGGGAATTGACTGAGCCATTATGGTCAAACACAAACTGTGCAAGTTGGTCAAGATTAGGCAATAAATGAAGTCTCTTTTCTCCACATTGTCCATTTTTTTCACACAAACAAGGGGCAATAACACTGGTGTTTGTTCCCCAATCTAGGCCATTTTATTGATTATTTTATATTCATTTCATGTACATGCTGTGGAAGTTTGGTCAAATTCAGAGGAAAAATGAAGTTTGTATGTTGCACAGTTTTCTCATGAAAAAGGGGCAATATCTCTGGTGTTCATAGTCTGAATTGGCCCATTATCTATCCAAGATTTTATGGCCATATGCAAACTGTGCAAGTTTTTTAAAGATGGATGAAAGTGAAGTTTGTATCACATCCACATGCCCAATTGTTCGGATGCACTACGGACGATGCAGGACTGTCCCCCTATACCAATAGCTATGATCGAGCATTAAGTGCTCAGGTGAGATGAAATGTAATGAAAATGATGCACAGGAAGTAACTTTTATTTTGTTGAACTATAAAAATAGTCCCCAAAACTACAAGCCCCTTCTTATATATACGATACAAGCAGATACTAGCAAGTAGCATGGTGCACTCTAAATAGTGTAAAAATATTTCTCAATTAAAGAGAAAATGTAAAACAGTGTAGAAGTATTTTTCAATTAAGGAGAAATAATAAATCTGCTTCTAAAATCATGTAAGATAATTACTTGAGTTTCCGAAATCCCAATTCAAATGTAAAAGTCACTCCAAAAGTTACATGATTAAATGATATTATAAATAAGTTACTAACTAAACAGTCTAAACACTACAGAAAATAATTCACATGATCTAAATCCTATATTCTGATTACAATTCCTGACTGGATGCCAAGACAGACAGTGGAAAATTTTATTGCTGCACACATAGTCAAAAGGTCAGAAGCAGGCTATCAATGGTTACTATGTGTAATGATGCTGATCTAAAATAGAAGTATTATTTTGATTCAGAGTGATGTATTGATTTTACTGATAAGCAGTCTCCACTATCTGGGTATGTGACAGCACTACCAAAGGAAATAACACATTTCTGGCAATTATCTTCCTGATACTTCATTTACCTCCTTTTACCAGGTGAGTTATTCAGGAATAGAAGTTTGGCGCCAAAAAAGGGACAATAACTCTGGTATTCTTGGTCCGATCGGGCCCATTATCGAACCTGTCCAAGATTTTATGGTCATACACAAACGTTGCAGGTTTGGTCAGGATTGAATAACAAATGTAGTCTTTAACGCGATAACGGGCCAAATTGTTGACGGCATACGGATGACGGATGACAGACGCCGACGGAAAGGTCCCCTATACCAATAGCTCACCGAGCACTTCGTACTCAGGTGAGCTAACAAAAGCCAAGAATCCCTAAGTGTACTAGGCCTTTAGAGTGTCTGTAAGAACTAATTCAAGCACCTATTCAGTTTTATTGTCCAGGCACCTGTTACTTTGTCTTCCAGCCATTTGTGCAGACTGTGAAAAAAAACCATTATGTTATGATAAATTTGTTATTTCTATGAGGTGAGGTAATCCTGAAACAAATGAATGATTTATCCCACACAGTGCCTTGCAATTTTTCTAGCTTGATAAATATGTCAGGGTCCAGTTGCTTAGAACATTCACTTTCATGAAGCTAATATAGCCATTTAACTGCCAAGGCATATGAAAATAAAGGAGCAACTTTGCTACCAACATTGCTGTATACATTTCTTAATCAAAATATTTGCTAATATATGTTAAACTTTTATTTTCACTTTACGTAAACAGCTGTTTTGCTTAATTGGTCTTTTAATTGGTTTTGAGCAACATGTGAGCACTCGGATGCAATAATTCCAGTCATTATTTATACAAGAGGACTGTAATGTAAAACTGTAACAACTCAATTGTATTATATATTAGGGAGTATTACTCTGTTTCCAAAGAAGACATAAAAACATGGTAACTTATGCAATATATTTTAAGGAGTTCACATAGTCCCATACATATAGCTTTCATATAGAGACACATTTGTTATTGCCAGATTACTGTTGTGTTGTATTAGGAAATAGTCCGAGAACCATTTGATTACGCATAACAGCAGAACATTGCTTAAAAAATAGTGTTTTATGCCAAAGAAGTAAGAAAATGTTCTATTTGTGTATGTCTTTCAGAATTAATGCAAAACAGGAGTAAAAATATAATGAAGTTCCATTTGCATTTGGAAGTGAACTTTTCTAGTTCAACATGTACACTTTATTATTATGATATGTTATATGTTTTATGGTTGTAGATTTTATTATCAAAGGCTTTCATACTGTAGGGTGATATTACTAATGGAACATCATACATGGCATTCCTAATCAACCTCAAATGATTCCATTACAAAAATCGGCAGCCATAGAGATTACACCAGTGTGGAACCCCATTGTTAAGTGGCAATTTGAGATATTAGACTGTTTATTGTTTATTTGTGTTAGGCTTCTTCAAGTCTGTTTTGCATCACAGGACATTGTTGTTTGCAGCATTCAGTACTGTTAAGGCAAAACCCAAGCAAATGAGGCGTGTCGTGGGAAAACCGTGCTTAATGCATGTGCGTAAAGTGTAGTCCTGGATGAGCCTTTGCAGTCCTCACAGGCTCATCCAGGACGGCACTTTCCGATTTTATGGTATTTTCTGTTTCAAGGAAGTTTCTTCTAAACATAAATCCACTGTAGGCGGAAATTTCGTCCCGGATTAGACTGTAGACTGCACAGGCTAATCCGGGACGACACTTTACGTACATGCATTTAACCCAATTTTCCCACAACACCTCAAATATTGTGCGATTTTTGGTGTTTGTTTAATATAAGTCAGATCATATGTATCTCACAAAATATTGCCACAAAAACGTTTTGTGTGTGACTTAGTATCAACCATCCAAGTGAACACACATGGGAGGTCCGCTGCATAATTTTGTGGCAGGTATCGGCCACCACTCAGCGTAATTCAGACAAATAGAAATTTCCGACATCACAACTTCCGAATATTAATATTAATGTTTTGCTTAAGCTAAGCTGTAAGCATGATGGATGTTCCTTATGCTGTTTCATTTTAACAACTTATGACTTCATAATGAAGACAGCATTTTATTGTTGATCAATGAGTATGCGTTTACAAGAAATGAGTATGCGTTTACAAGAAATGCAAGCAGTGGCAGTCAGGGGCATAGCTTCCTTAAGGCACTATAGGCACGTGCCTATACATTTTTCCAGAGATGAAAAATTTAAATATGCCAAAAATGCAAGAAAAACAAGAGGGTCGATGGGGTGAAGGGATCTTTCTTGGCTGTGTTGATACTTCATTGTTTAATGCGTCGATTACGTCAATATGAAATAAATTTCATGAAACACACGCTTATTTACAATTATTTTGTAGAATTGGGGTTTAGCTAAGTTATTTGTTTGTAGCCACATACGAGTATAAACACTCCTGGCCCAAATTATCGCTTACAGGGTCATTTTGTAGATTCCGCCTATTATACATTTTTTTAACCCAAGCTACGTCCCTGGCAGTCATAATGATTTTCAAGACTCGTGTTTTTAAATTGCTGAAAAAAGTGTTATTGATCTATGCTTTATTTCATGCAATAATGGATGTTCTTAAAAGTTGGCATTTCTTGTTAAATTATTATTGTGGTTGAATGTTGACAATGAAATGCTAATTAAAATCAGCAAATAAAAAGACAATTTTAATGTTGTTGTTTTTTTTGTAGCTCACTTGAGCACGAAGTGCTCAATGGTCAGTCTGTGTCCGGCGTACGTCGTCTGTTAAAAAACATTGCTGCCAGGGGGCGGGGCAGTTTTCCTTATATGGCTATATTGAACACTTTTAAAATCTTGTCTGAAACCACTGGCTGATTTTCAAAACAATTTCACAGAAATCTTCCTTGGATTACCCTCTACCAAATTGCTTGAAATCATTATGATTCATTAAATAACATGGCCGCCAGGGGGCGGGACAGTTTCCCTTATATGGCTATATTGAAATCTCAAACAATCTTCTTTTTAAAAGCCATTAGGGTGCTTTACACTCAGGTGAAACCCTAGGGCCATCTTGGCCCACTTGTTGTATAGAGTGACCAGAAGATGTAAATGATCTTTCAGATACCTTTTGTGCTGATTTCAGTGTTGATAAGAAAGGTAACAAGATGTTTAACTGAATATAAATATAGTTACATCTACAAAATGTTAACTAGGATGTCAATTACATCTTTGCAGACGGAAATGCACATTTAAAAGCTAATGGTGTTGAAAAGGACCAATAGATAAAATAGTCGTTGGTTAATTGATAATCATTGATATTTGAATGAAGTCATCAATCAATTTATTAAGTGCTGTATTTACATGGCTCTGGTTGCAAAAAATGTGATTTGATGAATTGCTTTAATCGATGGAAATTGATTTCAGATTAAGCGCTACACACATGAGTTGGCAAATCAAATATCTTTAATGTAATTACAAAATTTGGTCATTGTATAGGCAAGTTGGTGAGGTTCCATTTTGTAATATGATGCTGTCAGTAAAATGAACGAGCTCAGTTGCTTAATGAGCTCTGGCATATTCCAGAAACATCTTATGTAAAATCTTATCCATAACTTTAAAATAACAATTTTTCCAAATGTATACAAATTATGACATTGTGCTTTTTGCTAATAAATTATCAGCTATATCAGTAATTGTTATATACTATAATGCAAAAAGATTGACAAAAGAACATGTACTTTTAGAAATATTGCATTACAAAATTTGGAATTAAGTGAAAATGAACTTAAGATGTGTTTGGAATACGGCCCCAGTTACTTACAGACTGCTAGTTTCATTACATTTAATGAATGCCTGAAAGAAGCAACATGATTAAGAATGAATTTCCAAGGTTCACCATTTGGTGTTCACATGACTGGCAGAATCCCTTTACTTTAAATGTCCTTGTGAATTGGTTGGTAATGGAGTTCAATAAAATATAATTTTATGAGGTATTTAAGAAACATTGTTTTTAAGCCCAATATTTATATCAGATAATTACATCATATAAATAATATCAACATTTTAAGCTCAACTTTTCGAAGAAAAGGCAAGCTATTCTACTGGCCCGGTTGTAGGCGTTGGCGTCAGGTGTATGTTAAAGTTTTTTGGTAGGATAGTTTCTCTTGAATGGCTTGAGGGACTTCATTCAAACTTAACACTTCAATATTCCCTATATTAAAATGAACTCATAGGCCAATTTTGATAACTCTGGTTTGTAATTTGTCAAAATTATGGACCTTTTTACACTTAGAAATTGTTCATTCAAGGCGGGTGGGGTGGGGGCATCAACTTTTGATTTTTACTCTGCATACGGTCAGTTGGGGTCAAGGTCAAGGTCACTGTTTTTAAAATTATAAAAATGCTTGCCACTCAGTAACTCGAGAACAAAATGAACTTTGTATAATTGGCCCCTACTATACAGTTTGTTTTAGAAAAAAAACGTAATTCTGACAAGAACAAGAACATTCGTACGCACTGTCCTGCGACAGCTGTTGTTAAAATGGCTGTGTATCACATGACATCATTTAGCTACAACCAGGATTACTTATGTAATCTATAGATAACTAACAATTCATGTGTTTTCATTTATTTTCAGGTAAGATGACTATTGGTTGGCGGTGGTATGTACAAATGTTTATTAACAAATTATGAACAAACATACAATGCTCAAAGAAATCAGGTTGACTTAATAATGCAACACAGGTAGGATTTCAGTTCTCTGTCTTAACAACACACTGTGTACTAGTTTTGCCCAAATATGTTCTAGTCTAACTGGTCATGGTACCCTGGTACCCAGCATTGTAATGTTTCGCTTCGTTTTACCACTAGTTACACTACAGGTCACGCGAAACAAATATATTTCATGATTCGCTGAATTTGTGTAATAGAGTCAATGGCAATTTGATGCGTAGACCTGTGTATTGCGCGAAATATCGGAGAGTAATTACTCCGCATCACTCCGCTTCAGCTGTCAGTTGTTGTAACACATACTCTGAGTGACTCCGCCTGATTTCATGGCAGGCATCAGCTACCACTACACGTAGATTCAGTTTTTTTAGATGTTCAAATTTTTTGTCTGTAAACTTTCCCTTATGCATAAAAAACATGTTTGTTTCAGGTTACCCGACCCTAGAACATTTTATTGAGTTTGTCAGATGTTTTATTGTTTTATTGACTTTTTTCCAGAATCTTGTCTACCACTTATCAAATAATAATAAAAAATAATAAAAATAAAAAATCCCCTAATTACCTACCCTAATTTATTTGGCATGTAACCTGAAGAAAAGATTTTTTTTACGTCTTACCAAGAACAGTTATATTCTAGTTGCCTTTCTCTCCATTAATAACACAGTCCAAATTGCATCACTTTAGATGTGATGCATGTGTGATTTCATTCTGTTGTTGTGCACTTTCTTTTGCCACCTCACAGTGTTCGCATAATGACAAAATGGTGTAACCACAATCTACTTACAGTGCAATGTAGCCTTTTCTTTGGAATTAAGGCAGTTGCTTCAGAGAACACATTAGTTGGTTTGCATGACGTACATTGTGGGACACACTGTAAACCTAGGAATTAGAGAGTCTAGGTCTCTTCTAAACTCTTGTCTGCATGGGTAATAGCTTGTCTAGTGGCTTATGTTGACCGTGACAATGATGTAGAGAATGGTAATAATGAAGAAAAAAACATGTTGGTAATGGCATTTAGAGCATTATGTAATAATTTTATCGGGACTTTTTGAAGAAAAGGCAAGTTATTCTACCGGGCCCCGCCGTCGGCATCAACATCGGTGTCTGGGCTAGGTTAAAGTTTTTCGGTAAGCTTGTTTCTCAGAAAAGGGTTGAGGAAACATTTATTCCCCATGAACCAAGTTTCGTAAGTCAAGTTTGAAATTTGTCAAAATTATGGGCCTTTTTACACTTAGAAATTTGACATTCAAAACAGGTGGTTTGACGGCGTCACCTTTCCACTCTCTAACCTTCATATTAACATAGATACCTTAAAGGGAGACGTTCCTTGGGATTGCATATGGGTAGGTGGTCTCAAGGTCACAGTTACTGTTACTAAAAATAGAAAATCATTTTCTGCTCAATAACTCAAGAACAAATTCAGATATTGGAATGACACTTTATTCATAGATTCCTTATATTAAGACTTCACTTGGATTGTATATGGGCTAGGTGGGGTCAAAGTCGAGGTCACCATTACTAAAACTAGAAAGCCGCTTTTGGCTCAATAACTCAACAACAAATTGAGCTATTGAAATTAAACTTCATACATAGATACCTTATATCGAGACCCTAGTTGAAATTGCATCTGGGGTGGGTGGGATAAGGTCGATGTCACAATTACTAAAATAAAAAAAAAGTTTTCTGCTAAAAAATGAGAGAAGAAATTGGGCTATTGTAATGAAACTTCATATATAGATACCTTATATGGCGACCTTGCATGAGATCGCATATGAGATTAAGGTCAAGGTCAGCATTACTGAAAATATAAAAAGACGGGGGTTCGCTCAATAAATTGAGATATATTAATGAATTTTTATATGCAGTTACATTGTATCGAGTTGTCCCTTTAGATTGCAAATGGAGTGGTTCGTCAAGGTCACCATTACTAAAAATAAAAATAGTAATCACCTCAATAACTTGGGAACAAGTTGAGTTATTATAATGAAACTTCATACATGGATGTCTTATGGAAAATGGGTGGTGGTTGGGGAAAGAAAAAGCAGCGGGGTTGAATTTAACTTTATGTGGCCCTACTATCCAAACCGTTTGTTTTAGAAAAAATGCCAATACCAGTCTGACAAGTACAAGAACAGTCGAGCTATTGCTGTCCTCTGACAGCTCTTGTTAGAACTGCTGGTTGCTTTTGTTGTTATTCCATATAATCATGATATATTGATGATGTTGATGATGGAAATGATGTGGATGAAGATATTGATGATGATGATGATGATGATGACATATGTCACAGCTTTGTGCATTTTTGTGCAGTTTTATAATAATTGTTACATCCATGATTATTTTAGTAGGCCTTTTAAATTGAAATTGATATCAATATGCAAATTGATTTTTGATGGTTGATAAAGCAGACCATGGTATTTGATGGTCGACCATGGTTGACCATGGTAGGCAGGCAAATACCATGCTGACCATTGCCGCCATGGTTATGATAAAGCAGACATGGTCAAGACCATTGTATTTGATGGTTGACCATGATAGTCCATGGTAAGCAGTCAAATACCATGTTGACCATGGTGTAAATTTCGCCTGGGTATTTCCTGTTCAAAGTATTAATGTCTTCATGATATAATATCAACAACCAATTACAGCATTTTCGGTTCATCAAAAAGAAAATTGTGTTACACATTTCTTTAATGGTTTGACAGTTGCTTTAAGTCATATTTCTCTTGGAGACTAATAGATTACCTTTTTTTCGTGTGATCATTATTTTTGCCTTCGATTGTGACATGAAATAATATATCATTATTGTTTGTGATTGCCTGATCTTGAACGCTGAAGAGCCTGACGTCTGTCAACTTACGTACGCCAATAATTGCGTGCTCAGGAGAGTAATGACTTGTTTATATGGTATGCCATGGAAGTACATGTGTGAGAACCACACATGGTCAACAAGCAAACTCACTGACTTATCCATGGAGCCTGTTTGATTGAGGGTCCATGTTGAGAGCATGTAAATGTTGGCTTACATGTGATGTGTGTATTTTGCTGTTGAGGTAGTACTGGTAACTGGGAGAATATTATGGCTGTTTGGCATGTAAATTGGGAGTATCAAAAGATTGACTTTTTGATTTAACATATATGACCTGACCTAGTAAGTGATATAGAGGATATTTGTTGATTTCGGTGTAAGCCACGAGTGAAAATAGATATTTTGTATGATCACAAGTGAACTCAAATACGATCTTACACCGAAATCAACAAATTTACTATTTATTTTATGCTTTTGGGCAATAAATAAATGAAATTGCGTGAGATAAGCTTAAACATCACAAGTTTGTGTATTCTGACATAAATGATTCCAAAACTGTCACTCGTTAGTATGGCGGGAAAAAAAGTGCCATATTTTGTGATTCGTTGTCGCTAAATTATAATTTTGTTGAATTTTATAATGCACCCCGTTGAGAGCGTTATGTGTAGAAAATGTCGCAATGCAGCTTCCGTTGTGGTGTCGATATCAAGAAACGGACGTTAGTGGTGAGTACGACGCTTATTAGAAACTTGTGAGCGAGAATTAAGACAATCGGAGAATGCTATTCGACACAAATATGTAATGCTTTACTCTAGTTACAAAAACTTACAGAAAATTATGGAATTGAATCCTGTAGAACATGCGAAACGTTGACTGCTTCAGTGTTGATAAAGAAAACTTGCAAATTTCAACAATTTGGGTACATTTTATCGAGTTTTCTACCTATAAACATCATTGTTAAAAGTATGTCCATGAACTGCTACACACAAAATGGCACCTTCGGTAAGGTATTAGGTTAAATGTTCATTTTGAAAATGTTATGTCCGCGAGCCACAAGTTGTTGTGTCAATGCATAGTTGTGGTGCATAATTAAGTTAAAAGCTAAGAAGAAACCTTTGATAAAACCAAAGTTTAAACACAATCTGTTCATTATCTATCCAAATTGTACCTCATTGTGTTTTTTAAATGTCATTCCACCAAAATATATCGTTTATAATAACATTTTAAAGTAAGAAAATGAATTAAGTCTGTCTCGAATATCAACATTTTGTTACTTATCACTCTAAGTATACAGGGGGTATATTGCTTTGCAAATGTTTGTCCGGTGGTATGTGTGTCTGTCGGTAGGTCGATACTCCAAAGTTTTTCCGGATTTAAAATAGCCCCAATAATTGTAAACGTTTGTCCGTGAAAGGAATTAGAAATCCTTATGCATGCATGATTTATTTGTTTAGTTTAAATACATTGATTCATTCTGTTTCTATAATTCACAGCAATAGACACATAATTACTAAGAACGCCTACCCTACTACCCGCCCGTGTATCAAGAAGTGATCAGCTGTACAGGCCAAGTGTGAACCTCGGATCTTTACAAGAAAACAATCAATACGAGTTCAGTATGGCAACAAAAACAAGCACGGATTAATTTAGCTGAAGATGAAATATACAAATAGATTACATATCATAATCAACATTATAGTTTAAAACATAATTGATGAAGTGTACTGCGGTGCTGAAAATGTGCACGTGTTATTTCATTTCTTGATATTGCTCCAACAGTGAAAATATATAATTTTATTTCACCAATATTTTACTGAACAGCATATAATAAAACATGTTAATCTGGCTGTTAACATGGTAAGGGATTAAGTAATATCCGGCTGATTACCTAGTAATAGTGAGAGTTGGGATAATGAGTGGGTATCTTTATTTGCCTGTTGACCTAGTAAGGGATTAAGTCTGTATTTGACTGTTGACCTAGTAAGGAATTAAG
The DNA here is from genome assembly GCA_027627225.1 of Congeria kusceri. Classification (NCBI taxonomy): domain Eukaryota; kingdom Metazoa; phylum Mollusca; class Bivalvia; order Myida; family Dreissenidae; genus Congeria; species Congeria kusceri. Next base: position 25,400,283 of record CM051035.1, read on the forward strand.
TCTGTATTTGACTGTTGACCTAGTAAGGGATTTAGTCTGTATTTGACTGTTGACCTAGTAAGGGATTAAGTCTGTATTTGACTGTTGACCTAGTAAGGGATTAAGTCTGTATTTGACTGTTGACCTAGTAAGGGATTAAGACTGTATCTGACTGTTTACCTAGTAAGGGATTAAATGTATATCTGACTGTTGACCTAGTAAGGATTAAGTTTATATTTGACTGTAAGGATTAAGTATATTTTTGACAGTTGACCTAGTATGGGATTAAGTGTATATTTGACTGTTGACCTAGTACAGGATTTAGTGTATATTTGAATGATGACATAGTAAGGATTCAGTGTATATTTTACTGTTGACCTAGTACAGGATTAAGTGTATATTTGACTGTGGACCTAGTACAGTACTAAGTATGTATTCTCTTGTTTACCTAGTAGGGTTTAATTTCTAACATCATTTGACCTAGTAAGGGATTAAGTGTGTATTCGACTGTTGACCTAGTACAGTACTATGTATGTATTCTCTTGTTTACCTAGTAGGGTTTAATTTCTAACATCATTTGACCTAGTAAGGGATTAAGTGTGTATTTTGACTGTGGACCTAGTACAGTGCTAAGTATGTATTCTCTTTTTTACCTAGTAGGGTTTAATTTCTAACATCATTTGACCTAGTAAGGGATTAAGTGTGTATTTGACTGTTGACCTAGTACAGTACTAAGTATGTATTCTCTTGTTTACCTAGTAGGGTTTAATTTCTAACATCATTTGACCTAGTAAGGGATTAAGTGTGTATTTGACTGTTGACCTAGTACAGTACTAAGTATGTATTCTCTTGTTTACCTAGTAGGGTTTAATTTCTAACATCATTTGACCTAGTAAGGGATTAAGTGTGTATTTGACTGTTGACCTAGTACGGTACTAAGTATGTATTCTCTTGTTTACCTAGTAGGGTTTAATTTCTAACATCATTTGACCTAGTAAGGGATTAAGTGTGTATTTGACTGTTGACCTAGTACAGTACTAAGTATGTATTCTCCTGTTTACCTAGTAGGGTTTAATTTCTAACATCATTTGACCTAGTAAGGGATTAAGTGTGTATTTGACTGTTGACCTAGTACAGTACTAAGTATGTATTCTCTTGTTTACCTAGTTCGGTTTAATTTCTAACATCATTTGACCTAGTAAGGGATTAAGTATGCATTTGACTGTTGACCTAAGAAAGAGTTAAGTGTGTGTTTGACTGTTGACCTAGTAAGGGATATATTTGCATGTTGACCTAACAATGGATTAAGGGGTGAGTTTTGACCTAATAAAAGGATAATGTGCACAATTACCTGTTGACCTAGTATCGTTATTTAGCTACTATTGTAAGTACTATGAATTGTAAACTTTCCTAGAGTATGTTTGCTTTCTGTCATAAAGCTGTCTGAGATTGCAGAAGGTCATCATTCTTTTCCACCAGATTTGGAAGACTATTAGTTCTCATAATGTCTGGTTTAGATATATCATTTTCTTCTTGTGTTTCTTAATTGTGTCTATTACTCCAAGACATCATGTAATGAAGTCTGCTAATAAAACAGTGAGGGCAAAAAAGGCGTTGGACAGGGCTCATATTGACCAATCCATTTTTAGATTTAGGAATAAAGAACAGACTTTGACTGAAGAAAAATCCTTGTGTCTTCACAAATATGTTGGTACTGTACCAATGTTTCTTATGTCATTAACAAATCAGTCTTCATAAAGAATGCTATAAGTAGAGTTAGTGGATACCATACAACATTAACGGCCTTTTTAGAACAGAAAATGTTTAAGAATATTCTTCATTCTTAGTCTTGAGTCTAAAGATAAGTTGGTGAACATGGGTCCAACTCCTCTAAGTCTTATCCTTCTTGCAATGCTTCTGTGGATATAGAATGATGAACCTTTAAAATCTTACAAAAAGACATGTTTTATAGTTTTAAACTTAATATCAATGTGTGGCCTTTGTTTTATTAAATTAATAATACAGTTGCTCTGTTTTGTGTTTGATTACTACACACACCTATGGATTTATAAAGTGCGAAAACACAATATAATCGAGCAAAATCATGATGCGAGATTGCGATATTTATTTTGCGTCATCGCATGGTATTCTTGTGCCTTTCCATCATGTCTTCACAACGTCACATCGTGTCGTCGCCCCATTGCATCGTGATTTCGTTCCATTGTATGATGTTCTTGCGTTTTCGTTCTCGTATAATATCCATAAGTCGAAAGTGTGAAACAACCAATGGCCCTAATGTAAGACCGTAAGGAATGCCTACCATGAGAAAGGAATTACAAACTTTGTTAGCTCATTTGTAATCCCACAGGCACTATGTAAGTTGTATTTCTCTTGCTTTTTCTTCCAGATATTTCTGAAATTAGATTGTTTAATCGGGCATTGATTGGAAAATTGGTGCTTCAGAGATGGGAAGATAAGATGTTATTTACAGGTTTCCCCTATGTGTTCCCTATCAGTGGTTTTATCATTAATTCGGCCATTGTTATATAGGTATGATACTACTTACCACGCACTTGCTACAGTCAGGCTTCATCGTAATTATTCCATTATGTTCCTGTATAATACACACTTCCTAGAACGGGCGGCTAGGTGTACAGTTAATACCATGTGTAGTGTTTTGTTTTTTTCTGCATTTTCCCAAACTGTTCACAAATACAGTGCATTTTGTGCTACCTTTCATGTTGCAAAATGAATAACTAAACATACTGAACTCGTTTGTAATTGTGTGTAGAGGTCCCATGTGTCATGGATTTCATTAATCTAAATAGATTCTGATTTAGTGAAAACTCATAATGCATTTCAAATGACATTCATCTCTGCTGGAAGTGTGCTCCGTTTTTGATGAGATTGTGTTAAACTGGTAAATCTCTTCAGTGGCCATTGTTTGATGGTGTTATTGTTTCATATTGCTGAAAATAGATTTTAACATTTTCCCTTCAATGCTATTAAGTTTGTCTCTTGTTTAAGTGGGCGTAATCAAAGATTGAGTGACAACATTGGGACTTTATACCACAGGGGTCCAAGGTTAAGACAATGCATCCACCTGATAAACTGTGTGTTGACTTCATACCTTTATAAATTCAACTGGTCTGGTACACTTGCTTGTCAAGTTCAAACATCATGGACACAAGAAACATCTTGAGCATGAGAAACATCATCATGGGCACTAGAAACATCATCTTGAGCACTAGGAACATCATCTTGAGCACTAGGAACATCATCTTGAGCACTTGAAACATCATCTTGAGCACTAGAAACATCATCATGGGCACTAGAAACATCATCTTGAGCACTAGGAACATCATCTTGAGCACTAGGAACATCATCTTGAGCACTAGGAACATCATCTTGAGCACTTGAAACATCATCTTGAGCACTTGAAACATCATCTTGAGCACTAGAAACATCATCATGAGCACTAGAAACATCATGAGCACTAGAAGCATCATGAGCACTAGAAATAACTTGAGCACTAGAAACATCATGAGAACTAGAAATATCATGAGTACTAGAAATATCATGGATACTAGAAACATCATGAGCACTAGAAACATCATGAGCACTAGAAATATCATGAACACTAGAAACATCATGAGCACTAGAAACATCATGAGCACTAGAAACATACCGAGCACTATAAATATCATGAGTACTAGAAATATAATGAGCACTAGAACATCATGAGCACTAGAAACATCATCATGAGCACTGAAACATCTTGAACACAAGAAACATCGTCATAAGTACTAAAATATCTTGAACACTAGAAACATCATCATGAGCACTAGAAACATCATCATGAGTACTAGAAACATCATGAGTACCATAAACATCTTGAACACTAGTAACATCATCATGAGCACTAGAAACACCATCATGAGTACAAGAAACACCAGCATGTGTACTAGAAACATTTTGCACACTAGAACCATCATTATGAGTTCTTAAAACATCACCATGAGCACAAGAAAGATCTTGAACACTAGAAACATCATCATGTTTACTAGAAACATCTTGAACACTAGAGACATCATCATGAGCACCAGAACCATCTTGAACGCTAGAAACATCATCCAGAGCAGTAGTAAAATCATAATGAGTGCTAGTAACATCATCGTGAACACCATAAACATCTTGAACACTGGAAACATCATGAGGAGTAGTTGCATCATCATGTTTACTAGAATCATCTTGAACTCTAGAAACATCATCCGGAGCACCAGAACGATCTTGAACACTAGAAACATCAGCATGAGCACCAGAGCCATCTGGAACACTAAAATCATCATTCAGAGCACTTGTAAAATCATCATGAGCACTAAAAACATCATCATGAGTACTGGAACCATTATCATGACTACTAGAAACATCCTTGTGAGCACCAGAAACATCTTGAACATAAGAAAATGTTTGCCCTAAAACATCATCATGAGTACTGGAAACATTATCATGACTGCTAGAAACATATTGAACACAAGAAGCATCATTAGGAGCTCTAGAAACATCATCATGAGTTCTAGAAACATCATGATGAGCACAAGAAACATCACTGTGAGCACCAGAAACTTCATCATGAGCACTAGAAACATCATCATGATTACTAGAAACATCATTGTGAACACCAGAAACATCATCATGAGTACTAAAAACAACATCATAATTACTAGAAACATATTGAACTCTAGGAGCACCATCATGAGCTGTAGAAACATCATCCTGAGCACAAGAAACATCTTGAACACTAGAAACATCATCCAGAGCACTAGAAATATGACCCAGAGCACTAGAAACACCATAATGAGCACTAAAAACAACATCATGAGCACTAGTAACATCATCGTGAATTTAAGAAATATCACTATAAGCACTTGAAACATCATCATGAGCACTCGAAACATCATCGTGCGCACTAGAAACATCATCATGATTACTAGAAACATCATCATGAGCACTAGAAACATCATCATGAGTACTAGAAACATCATCATGAGCACTTGCAACATCATCATGAGTAGTATAAACATCATCGTGAGCACTATAAACATCATCATGAGTACTAGAAACTTCATGAGCACTAGAAACATCATCATGAATACTATTAACATCATCATGAGTACTAGAAACATCATCATGCATAATAGAAACATCATGGGCACTAGAAACATCATCGTGAGCACTAGAAACATCATCATGAGCACTAGAAACATCATCATGAGTTATAGAAATATCATCATGAGTACTATAAACATCATCATGAGCACTAGAAACATCATCATGAGCACTAGAAACATCATCATGAGCACTAGAAACATCATCATGAGGAATAGAATCTTTAGCATGAGAAGTAGAAACATCATGCTAGAAACATCATCATAAGTACTTGAAACATCATTATGAGAACTAGAAACATCTTGAACTCCAGAAACATTAGTATGAGAACTAGAAACATCATTATGAGCATTAGAAGCATCATCGTGACCTCTAGAAACATCATTATGAAAACTAGAAACATCATAATGAGCACTAGAAATATCATCATGAGTATTTAAACATCATCTTAAGTACTAGAAATGTCTTGAAACAATGTTTATTTTCATATTGATTTATGAACATAAAATTATTTCTCTTGAAAATATGTAATTTGTAAACATTATTTTTGCATATTTAAAGTATGTGCTCAGTGTCCTGTTATATCTCTACAAAATTGAGACAACAGAGGCCAATTCTCTTTTAGTTAATTTTCTCTATAGATTGGATATACAAAATAACTCGGAGGCTGGTATTTAAAAAAACCCATTCTACTCAGAAAAAGCTAAAGGTCTCTAATTATGATCCCTTCATTGGGGTTTCTATGGATTTCCTGATTTTGCCATATCCATTTAGGTAAAGTCAGTAATAAATGTTCAAGCCTTACAATGTAAAAAGCTTTTCATGATGGAAACAAAATGTCTCCTATATTTTGAACTTTTCTTTTCAGTAAACCGGAAAACGTGTAGTTAATGTCATTTACATGGTATTCTAACAAATGAAATGTGTAAAGTATATTTTCAGTCTGTTAAATATCAGCTAAGGATGTCAGAATGCATAATGCAGATGTTATTACATTATCACAGAATAACTCATAATGGATATGAAAAGAAATATGCTTATTTTCAAAGACGGATTGAAACACTGTGTAATTATATGGACTTAATGTGCTCTGACTTGTCCAGTAGTGAAACTGCATGATGACCAATTGGTTTGTCCTTCGGATGTTTTCTAATGGTTAGAACTGTGCAGTGGTTAAACCCAAATGTGCACATTGTTACACTGCATTTCAATGATTGCCATTAGCAATTTGGACTTGTGCCCTATTTTCAGCCAGGTATGGACCTTTTCCTTTCCACAGTTGAAAGATACCTTGAGAGCAAATTTCCAAGAGAGCAATTTTACAGAACGTTGGGTAAATGCCGGGTTGAAATGGTGTAGTGGATATGGTGTCCACCTTATGACTGGGAGGTCCCTGGTTCGATCCACACTTAGGGAGCGTTCTTAAGATCTTTCCAAAGATACCAAGTACTGGTTCTTCCCAGGAAACGGGCTCGAGAGTGTTCGATCCCTACTTGGGGAGCATTCTCAAGATCTTTCCAAAGACACCAAGTACTGGTTCTTCCCAGGAAATGGACTCGAGAGTGTCTATTTAAGCCTAAGGCTTTCGATGCAATCAAGTTAAATAAATATGTTTAAACTAAATGCTGGGTGGTCATATATTAGTGAGTGCATTATTGTAAACAATAGGAGGGCAAATATTTTACTACTGTTATTTCATGAACTGTATCAATTTTTGTTCAAGTATTATGAACCCAGTGTGTAATATTACAGGCCATGGTATTGTCACCACATTTTGATCATTATTTGGTGGCTCCCAGATGGTTTGTGTGGGCTGTGCACAGTATGGGCCAGTAGTATGCAAAAGTCAGTAATAAGCTAATGTTTTGCTTAAGAATTGAACATGTTACCAACTTGCACTTGAAAACAATCTGTTTATTAATAATTCCTCCCTTACGGTTTTTTAGAAATGTTAATTCTGCTTTTTAAGATATGAGGGTGACTGTTCTATACAGTAATTACCACACTTGTGTGATACAGGGGTTTATATATTCACATCCTACACAATTTAAAATCAGTTATAAGCAGCCAGTTAATTGGATTTCACATAAAAGAGCAAGAAGGATAATTATATTGGTACAAAATTTGTTAAAGAATTGCGAAGAAGACTAATGGATATATTCTTAGAAAAATGGCTTAATATATGACCATTATTATACATACATTTTATGACCAACGGTGACTTTCTCATTAACACAATGGGAACTGCATTTTCAGTAAGCAAATTAGGGACTGTATGGTAAAATCAAAGGAACATTGGTCATCCATTATATTAATGGGTAATTATAGGACCATTTCAAAGAATATCATGTATGGTATTAGGTTGCCTGAAACCAAGTAAATGTCATTTCCTCTGTATCCTGAGACACCCATTGACCCTTGTGTGACCATCTGAACTGTAGATACAGTGGATCAAGGTAGAAATGTATGAGGCGTGTCGTGGGAAATCTGGGCTTAATCCATGTGCGTAAAGTGTCGTCGTGGATCAGTCCGTGCAGTCCGAACAGGCTAATCCAGGACGGCAATTTCCGCCAACAGTGGATTTCTGTTTAGAAGAGACTTCCTTGAAACAGAAAATACCATAAAAGCTGAAAGTTTCGTCCCGGATCAGCCCTGATCAGACTGTGCGGACTGCACAGGCTGATCCTGGACAACACTTTACACACGTGCATTAAGCCTGGTTTTCCCACGACACATCTTGTATAAAACATTGCTTTAAGATGGGGGTGAGATAAATAGTCGGTTGGTCGACAAGCTAAATGTTCCATGAGTGAAAAGGGGAATTTGTTTGTTGTAGCTGTTGTGGACAACTTTTGACCTACTTAATAATCCAAAATAGGCCAGTAGTCCTGAATGAATAAGGTGGCAATGTTTGAATAATGGAGGATAAAATCAAATAAAACTTAAATGTGTCCTCCTCTAAAAAAATGGCCAATAATGGATATTTCATGAGGATATATTCTTCAATAAAATAGCAATTCAGGATACATTTAAACTTTGCAATACTACTCCATGGCTTATTTCTTAAACATGTCCTTGTATGTCCAGATCAATGGGGGCCGGTGGTGGCCAGCAATTGTGACCAATAGTTTTCCCATTACCAGAGTAAATCATCCATAATGTTGCTCCGCGCAGTGATCAATGACTAGGTAGAGCCATGGTTATGTCTACAAGACAGGCCGCCTTATGTCCATTCATCTTGCAAACGTGATTAATTTCTCCCAGTTCCTTCCTTATGTGGGTCTCATGTAAAATAGATTTCCACCCCACTGTAAAAAAATTAACCTGGTTTAACATTTATATAGCTTTTTAGCAAAGATAAACGGCTGACATAATTATGCATTGCATATATTAGATGAAAATCATAATTTTAAATTTCAGACTTATCAGTTCCATCTATGTATCTTGCAGGCAAGAAATAGTAAATGTTGTCATTTGTTGTATTATTCATATAAGTGAAAAATTATTTATAAATATAGTACAAATTAAGGCATTCTTACATTTTCTACAAACTTATTATATAGGTAATGACCAGGGTTTCCCGACCCCACGTGTCTAAAATTGGCAGCAACACTCGACCCCACTTGCCCGAAATAAAAAAGTGTTAACATAATTCCTTTGGAGGCATTTTTAGCTGGACTTTTAGAAGAAAAGGCAAGCTATTCTACTCGCCCCAGCATCGGCGTCCGAGCTAGGTTAAAGTTTTTCGGTAAGCTAGTTTATCAGGAATGGCTTAAGGGATTTCATTCAAACTTAAAAACATTTATTCCCCACATTAAAATAAACCTATAGGCCAAGTTTGGTAAATCTAGTTTTAAATTTCTCAAAATTATGGGCCTTTTTACACTTAGAAGTTTTACATAAGCTATATGGACATGTTAAAGTTTTTCGGTAAGCTGGTTTCTCAGGAATGGCTGAAGGGATTTCATTCAAACTTAGAACACTTATTCCCTATATTAAAATGAACTCATAGGCTAATTTTGATAACTCTAGTTTGAAATTTGTCAAAATTCTGGGCCTTTTTACACTTAGAAATTTTATATATAAGCTATATGGACAGGTTAAAGTTTTTCGGTAAGCTAGTTTCTCCACTTTTCGTTTCCACTCTCTAACTCAAAAACGTATTAAGCTATTCAAAAACTTCAAACTCGAGAACGGATTGAGCTATTGTAATGAAACTGCAAACATAGATACCTTATAGCGAGACCATGCTAGGGATTGCATATGGGGTGGGTGGGGTCAAGGTCACTGTTACTAAAAATAGAAAAACCGTTTCCGCTCAATAACTTGAGAACAAATTGAGATATTTTAATGAAATTTTATGAATACATAACTTATATCGAGACCTCGCTTGGGATTGCATATGGGGTGGGTGGGGTCAAGGTCACTGTTACTAAAAAAAGAAAACTGGTTTCTGCTCAATAACTTGAGAACGCATTGAGATATTTTAATGAAACTTAATACATACATGCCTTATATCGAGACCTCACTTGGGATTGCATATAGGGTCACGGTCAAGGTCACTGTTACTAAAACAGAAAAACGGTTTCTGCTCAATAACTTGAGAATGCATTGAGATATTTTAATGAAACTTTATTCATAGATACCGTATATCAAGACTTCGCTTGGGATCACGTATGGGGTGGGTTGGGTCAAGGTCAAGGGCACTATTACTAAAAATAGAAAAACGGTTTCCGATCAACAACTTGAGAATATATTGACATATTTTAATGAAACTTAATACAAAGATACCTTATATCAAGACCTCGCTTGGGATTGCATATGTGGTGGGTGGGGTCAAGGTAACTTTTACTAAAAATGTTATTGATGTGCTGACTTAAACGCATTTTATGAGAAAAATTTGGTTTTCATGGAATTTCCATATTTCTTGGTTTAGAAAAAAAATGCCAGTAACTCTGACAAGCAAAAGAAAAGTCGAGCACGCTGCCTTCCGACAGCTTTTGTGTATGGAAATAATTTTCCATCATACATGATATTCAGATTTGTTTCAAAGTCTTTTTTATTCCGCCTTTAAATTCTGTCATGACCGCTAGTTGTTTTAACAACTTTTCTTTTTCATTAGTTATTTTCGGAAGCAAAAAGAAAAACATCAATCATTGTCAGTTAAATTAAATGTGGACATTAAATGCAGGAAAAATCACCTTAGTTATTAAATACTTGAATACTCGACATAAAATACGGTAATGTATCTCCATGTAAAAAGAGTGTTGTGCTAGAACGCCCTGCACAAGATTTGGACAAATGTGCGTGTACTTTTCACATAAGGTATAAGCTCCGCCTTTAAAATCACCATATTTGATTGGCTTATGAGATCGATGTGGGCGGGGCTACACTGTTCAGTCACTTGTCAATCACACTGTTGGAATTGAGACCTTAATGATCAATACGGCGTTCGTGTATGACCCTTCAATTAAAGACCTGTGTAATTAGAAAAAGGGATTAAAAAAGGTTGTAGCTAGGAAAGTTAAGGCATGTCGGCGTAATTTAAGCATTTCGGCAAACGACTAACTGCTTTGAAGGCATGTCGGGCCCGACAAGCGAAACAGGCCTGCGGGAAACTCTGGTAATGACGGTATAATTCTGAATTCATCATTGCTTATAAATATTAAAAAATTGCAAATAATTTATGGGACTAAATGAATGTAACAAGCAAATAAACATTTTATCATTTGTCCCAGGTATCTGCTGAGTTTTATGTATTTTTTAACTTCAGTCATGCTGGTATCAACATTCTTAATGCAATAAAATGGTTTCTGTATGACAACCTTAGACGTCATGCTTCTATAAATGATCAGATTGATTTAAAAACGTGTTTGTACTTTCTCCGAGGAATCATATATTTGATTCACAGAGAGCAATGATGGGGTGTCCTTGGTAGATTGAAAATGGCATTTGTTGACAATTGTAGAATCCATAAAGGTGGAAGGTTTTCTTATTTGTTTGTCAATCAAATGGTAATGCAAACCAAGCCTGCGTTCTGTACATGATGCACATTGTCAATCAAAAAAATATACATGTTTTATTATTGTTTTATATATGTACATCATATTCTAATTTGTCATATATGTGTTTACTAAAAAAATAAAAATATTTTGTGCAAGTATTGGTTTAAACTGTGACTTGTTTATTGGTGTAATCATGTTGGGAAAGTTTAACTTTATTTAAAATATAACCAAATGTTTTCTGTGCCTACATAATTATTTTGTTGCTTATAATCATATATCTTAAGTCATGCCAAACATATAATACTATGTATTATTCTAATACACCAAGTTATGTATTTAATGTGATTTCATTCAAAATCATAGATGCGTACTTCACAGCGGGAGGGGGTGGGATTATAACATGGAAAAGCCATTTAAACTGGGCTTGTATGTTTTTTTCCTGTTTTTGTTATGATGGCAGACATTTGACAGGCAGAATGATAGCTAACAAGATGCCTCATTATGGTGGAATGTTTTCTAAATTAACACTTTCAGGAAATATGATATGCCTGTCTGAGCCCAAACAGTCATCCTTTCACTGCTAAATGTTAAATGCAAATTGCTGTTTCTCTGACCAGAAGCATGGAGCTGCAATGGAGATCTCAGGATCTGCAAAATGCCAACATTTGTATAAAGTCAAGATGTGTTCCTTGTTAACGCCAATTGACGGTTGTAATTCTGCTCGATAGTGCCGCCCTGTCTGTGTGTTTCGTTCAATCGGGCCCGTCTGTATTGCTTCTTTTCGCAGCGCCACCTACGCTGTTGACAAAACACAAACTTCTGCAAACACTTCCTTTGTTAGCTTGCCAATGTTTAATTAAAGATCTGTGATTAATTGTCTCTAATTGATATCTGTTGCATAGTTGTGTTTTTTACTGCAGCAATTAATGGCGACTTTCAGATGGCAGCTGTAGTTTCCAATCATTGTTCATTGACTATTGGCGTTCAGTTTGATTGAAGACAGAACAACACAAAGCAGATCAAGGTTATTCTGACTTAATTCTGTTTTAATTAAAAAATTGTATCAGACTTTTTTCTGAGTGAACTAATACAGATGATTGGTTCATGTTCATGTTTTGTAAATTAGGCTATAATTAGTTATGTAATTAAACACTAGTGATTACAGAATTAAATGGCATCTGTATATACAGCAATACTTATAAATGTCAAACCAGTTTGCATAAGATATCATAACTAGTGTTTTTGTGTGTTTTACTGGCCAAAATATTGTAAAACATCGTTGGCCTAAAAAAAAATTAACCATTAATTGGTAAATTTGATAAATGTACTGAAATATCATTCAGCAAGACGATTGTATAAATGCATGCAGTTTGTGATCAGTTTGTGATCATAAAACAACTAACTGTAGCTGGCACTTAGAAACAGTCTGCCTCAAAATGTCTGTAACTATGGCCCAACTTGATTTGCCACATCGGCGTACGCCGGTTTACGCCAGTTATCACGCCGGTACAGGTGATTTACTCGATTTGGCCAATGTTAAACTGCCTGGGCTGATACTGGCGTGTCCCGAATGCACCGGTTTGGAATCAGCGGCTTGATAATGTGTAAACCAGGGTACGCCGATGTAGCTTATCAAAATGGGCCTATCTGTGATCCGATATATGCATTCCATGCAGGACACTGTGTGACAATTTAGCTTCAGGACTGGTGTGTGCTTGTTCCCACCACACTTGAAAACAATTGACATGTTCTATATAATTGTTTAATATCAATGTGAAACTGACACTTCTATGAGGACTGTTCTGAGAGGAACACATACTGTAGAATGCTTTAAATTCACGAGGAGGAATTTTCACGTTTCGCTCCTAAAATGATAGAAAAATTTAATTAGTGTGTTATTGAATTCGCGTCACCATCATGACGCGAATTTAAAACTAAAAGTAGATTGACCAAATATGAAAATAATTATCGACTGCCACTAGCATTATCCTACCATAAAGGAAAAATAATGTTAGTTATTGGATCAAGTTATCCCATCTATGATTATAAATTTACATGTAATTCTACCGTCGCAAGTGTTTTTGTTATTTATGGCTAAGCATGAAAAACAACGCACAGTGACTTTATTTCCACATATTTGCACACCTTTTCAGGTTTGTAACAAATTTATTTGCTCTGGTTTTGAATTTGTGAGTAATGAAATTGAAATATTAGCGAAAATAAACCCCACACGAATAAAACAGTTCTACAGTACATGTGCTTGGCTGCATGCCTTTTTTAATGCAGCCCCTGAGCCTATGGCAAGAGTTGAATTCCCTGAATAACCACCATGCCTGAATTATGCCTGCATGGACTAGCTTGTAGCTCTACTATGTGTATTGACAGACCACTGGTATTAAGCCTGCCGTAAATGAGTCATGCCCTTCAATATACTTCCATTAATATCATCAGAAACTGGGATTTTTCTAGTATCAAACTGTGTATTTGACCTCCCAAAACAAATAAATGTCAACAATTAAAAAGGAACTTCGCAAAATCGCGATATTGGACATTATTGTTAGTAATTAAAAGCTGTTGACAATGTCTACAAGTGAGCATGTTGTCAATTTAAATTGCTATTACTTTAATCAGAACCATTGCCAGCTCTCTTGTTTGATCAGCAATTTTACTGTCAGAAAACAAATCGGGTTGTTTCTCATATGCTTGATGGAAATCCTATTTCCGGTCCAATATTGTGAGAATAGCGGTCTTTTGTTTTGTAGCATTGTGTTTTTTTGTTGTTGATGAATGTCTGAAGTCTTGATTGAATGAGAAAACAAAAACAGGAGACTGTATACGGTCAATGAAGCTTCAATTTATTTGATTTAATAGTAATCTAAGAATACAACGTCAAGTCTGTTAAAATCTTCAAAAGCATGCTGTTGATGATATTATACGAGATTGAAAATAATTGTACCAAACCGTTTTGTTGTACATTATTGATCACTTTGAGTCTGTTAAAATCTTCAAAAGCATGCTGTCGATGCTATTATACGAAATTGAAAATAATTGTACCAAACATTTGTGTTGTACATTATTGCATGCTTTGAGTTATGGTAATTTATTTGCTTAAATTTTCAGAGTATCATATGTGTTGTTTTAAGCAACAGAAAAAGTTGACAGTTGAACAGTTTACATATTATGCAAATACAAGTTGATGATCACAAATTGTTCAGTCGTTAATGCAAATTTTAAATTAGCATTCATTTTCTGTTGATGTGAGAAACTAAAATTCACCGATAAATAACATTGCGCATATGAAGCAGTATTTCTTCCGAAACCATATCTCAGTTTTAAATTTACTCTGACGTTTATATTAAGAAAGGGCCGTTGCATGCAAATACGGTCTGATATCTTCTGTTATTTTAATTTCTTTTTCCCCTATCTGTATTTTTCTGCATTGTCAACAATAGAAGCTATTTTCCACATATAAGTAGAGCTTTTAAAACCTTTCAAGTTATTTCTTGTCACTTTACTGACATCCCCTGCTAAATGTTCCAATATAGTATGTCTGGAAAATCAATATAAGTAATTAATTTTGTTAATATGAATTTTTTAATATCGTGTTATGCTGAAACTAATCTACAGTTTTTATAGGAACGTAAAAAAAAATATTGTTCAGTGCAAAACTATTTATTTATTTTTTATAATTTGCCACAGTTTTGTGCTAAATCTACAGTATAAACATGATAAAAGATCATGACAAGTAATTAATTAAATTTCCTTAGTAAGGCATAAACAAGAGGGCCATGGTGGCCCGAAGCGCTCACCTGAGAACTGGTACTTATGAAGACCATACTGTTGTGACAGGTTTGAAAATTAAGGCATCTGAACAATACGCAGAGGGGGATAGGATCAATTTTGATTTGAAACATCGGTTAGTGTAATGGCCTAACTAAATTACTAGTTGGGTAGTGGATGTGCGTTTTTTATGCTAATGGTTCTCTAATCATTTTTCTCAATATTCTAACCTGACCCTTTTTCATTAAGTCATTGACAATTCTGGAAAATGCAGAAACAGTAGATTTATATGTCTTTTTCGCAAACAGTTTTGGTAAACTAGTTGCAATGCGATAATTGTTATGGCTGTGCTATAAGGTTAAGTTTTGCTTTTTCTTTGATAATTTTCTTTCCAATGATGATAAATGATGTTAATGCAGGCTCTGAAGACAAGATAGTGCAAGATACAGGAGACACCCTGTTCCAGAGGCAACCCTGGGTCTTATAGTGCCCTGTGTGAAGCATCTAGTACACATCTAGTACACTGCACCTTGGTTTAGTGTTGTGCCTATTAATCATTTTATCGATTAATCAACGACTAATAGCTAATGATTTATTAGTGGATTAAGATTTGGATTCGTCAATTAATTATGCCCCCCTTCGAAGAAGTGGGGGTATCTTGCTTTGCACCTGTCTGTCGGTCGGTCGGTAGGTCAATAGACCAATCCGTTTCCGCACGCTATCTTGAGAAAGCTTTAAAACAATCATAGAAAGTTGGTACGCTGGTTACTTGGGAGGAAAGGAAGAACCCTATAAATTTTGAGGTCAACAGGTCAAAGGTCAAGGTCACCGTTGCTAAAAATATAAAAACGGTTTCCCTTCAATAACTTGAGAACGCATTGAGATATTTTTATGACACTTTATACATAGATACCTTACATCGAGACCTCGCTTGGGATTGCATATGGGGTGGGTGGGGTCAAGGTCAATGTCACCGTTATTAAAAATAGAAAAACGGTTTCCGCTCAATAACTTGAGAACGCATCGAGATATTTTAATGAAACTTCGTACATAGATATCTTATATTGAGACCTCACTTGGAATTGCATATCGGGTGGGTGGGTTCAAGGTCAAGGTGATACTACTAAAAATAGAAAAAACGGTTTCCGCTCAATAACTTGAGAACGCAATGAGATATTTTAATGAAACTTTATACATAGATACCTTACATCCAGACCTCGCTTGGGATTGCGTATGGGGGGAGTGGGGTCAAGGTCAAGGTCATCGTTACTAAAAATATATAAAAAGTTTCCGCTCATACCTTATGAACGCATCGAGATATTTTAATGAAACTACATTCATAGATACCTTATATTGAGACCTCGCTTGGGATTGCATATAGATTGGGTGGGATCAAAGTCAAGGTTACCATTACTAAAAATAGAAAAACGTTCTCCGCTCAATAACTTGAGAACGCCTCAAGATATTTTAATGAAACTTCATACATAGATACCTTATATTCAGACCTCGCCTGGGATTGCGTATGGGGTGGGTTGGGTCAAGGTCAAGGTCACCGTTACTAAAAATAGAAAAAACCGGTTTCAGCACAATAACTTGAGAATGCATCAAGATATTTTAATGAAACTTCATACATATATACCTTATATCGAGACCTCGCTTGGGATTGCATATGGGGTGGGTGGGGTCAAGGTCACCATTGCTAAAAATAGAAAAACAGTTTCAGTTCAATAACTTGAGAACGCATCGAGATATTTTAATGGAACTTCATACATAGATACCTTTTATTGAGACCTCTCTTGGGATTTCATATGGGGTGGGTGGGGTCAAGGTCACTATCACTAAAAATAGAAAAAAAACGGTTTCTGCTGAATAACTTGATAACACATCGAGATATTTTAAAGAAACTTCATACATAGATACCATATATCGAGACCCTGCTTGGGATTGCATATTAAAAAAAAATCTTAACAATTGCACATATTCACAACTTGTCTGCAAGTCGGGGGGGCATACATGTTTTACAAACATATCTTGTTTAAGATATCTATTAATGAGTTTTCTTTCTTGAAAAAATTCCAAACCCTTTCTTTTAACTTGAACAAGTGATTTATTTATATGTTTCAGTGAGCAAATAATATAATTAAATAACACAAAAAACACATATAATTAAATACATTGTTGAATAGAATAAAATGTATACATTTATATATTTTAATATGATTTGTAGAACTAATATTAGTCCCTAGTAAAGCTGTTATGTCTTAATTATAAACAAAGAAGTCCTTGATGGTTCCATCCAGTATTGTTAAAGATGGAGATATTACTTTTGTGAAAGGTTTGAACAAAGGTTATAAAGTGTAAAAATAAAAATAATAAAATTATGGTCTTCGTATTCATTTGTATGGTTAACTGTCATATTTCTTTAGCTCACAGTTTTACCCTTGCTTATAAAAAAACTAAATAATTGCCATTAAGGAGTAAGGACTGAGGTATATTTTCTTTCCGCTTGTTTCCGAATTTTTGCACTCAGTTTTGGAAGAATTGTGTTAATGCTGCAGTTCAGAAAGATAACTGGGATGGCTGTGCAAGAGCAAGTCATGCTTGCCATCTTGATTTGCGTCTTTCTGAGAGTGAAGCTGTATTATCATCATTCTACACTTCCTATATTAAAAGTTGGCGGGGATCTGATGATCATCCACAAATAGAAGATGTTTGGTACCAATAGGGTGGAAAATGAAGTACCGGTAATCCTCCAGAATTAAGCCCATTTTTTTTCCATTTATTTTTACCCTGGCAATACACACACACACACACACCCTCCCATTACCCATTATTGCCTGATCTGGTCGATTTTAACACTCTGCTGTGATATTAAATACAGTCCAATACAAACTGTGTAAATTGATGAAACATTAAGTCACTGTCTTAGAATGTTTGCATGTTTTTTCACAAACAAGTGGTCATAACTCCGTAGTTCAAGCCATGATCTTATGGCTAAATATAAATTATGGAAGTTTTGTTATGATTGGATGAACAAGACGGCCATGATTGCCCAAGGCGCTCACCTGAGAACTGGTACAGATGAAGACCATACTGTTGTGACAGGTTTGGAAATTAAGGTATCTGAACATTACACAGAGGAGGTAGGATCAATTTTGATTTAAAACATCGGTTAGTGCAATGGGCTAACTAAAGTATGAGTTGGGAAGTGGATGTGCACTTTTTTGCTAATGGTTCTCAAATCATTTTTCTCGATATTCTTACCTGACCCTTTTCATTAAGTCATTGACAATTCTGGAAAATGCAGAAACAGTAGATTTTGATGTATTTTTTGCAAACAGTTTTTTTGCTAATGGTTCTCAAATCATTTTTCTTGATATTCTTCTTTGACCCTTTTTCATTAAGTCATTGACAATTCTGGAAAATGCACAAACAGTAGATTTTGATGTCTTTTTCGCAAACAGTTTTGGAAAACTAGTTGCAATGCGATAATTGCGATGGCTGTGCTATAAGGTAAAGTTTTGCTTTTTCTTTGATAATTTTCTTTCCAATGATGATAAATGATGTTAATGCAGGCTCTGAAGACATCGATGTTGCATGTACAAATAAGTGCAGCAAGTCTTGCAAGTGTTGGAAATCAAATTTTATCAATCAATTTTTATGGTCATGCGCAAAATGTGTAAGTTTGGTCAACATTAAATAAAAAATCGTGTGTGCAAGCCAATCATTGATAACTTGTTGATGTTTTTTTCCAAACACAAGGGGCAATAACTCTGGTGTTTCTGGTCCGATCTTGCTTATAATCGACTTCACTTTTAATCTTATGGTCATAGACAAACTGTGCAAGATTGGTGAAGATTGGATGAAAAATGAAGTCTCTATCCTGAATAATGTCCATTTTTGCATATTTTTTCACAAACTAAGGGCAATAACTCTTGGTGTTTCTGGTCCAATCTTGCTTGTATTCGATTTCAACTGTAATCTCATGGTAATAGACAAACTGTGCAATTGCTGAAGATTGGATGAAAAATGAAGTCTCTATACTGAATAATGTCCATTTTTGTACGCCCTTTTGAAAAACGGCCGTATTATGGGAACGCCCAAGCGGGCGGCAGATGGGCGGGCGGGCGGCCGGAGATCTTTGTCCGGAGCATAACTTTGTCCAGCCTGGATGGATTTTCAAATAAAATGGCAGAAGTGATAAGCATTATGAGACGGAGCGTCGGGCGCAAGAACCAGGTCCCTAGGTCCAACATCAAGGTCATAATTCAAGGTCATAGGTCAAATATAGGAATTCAATCATTGACACTTTGTCCGGAGCATAACTTTGTCCTGCATAGATGGATTTTCAAATAACTTGGCAGAAGTGATAAGCATGATGAGACGGACTGTCGCGCGCAAGAACCAGGTCCCTAGGTCCAAGGTCAAGGTCACAATT
Source organism: Congeria kusceri (assembly GCA_027627225.1). Lineage (NCBI taxonomy): Eukaryota > Metazoa > Mollusca > Bivalvia > Myida > Dreissenidae > Congeria > Congeria kusceri. The sequence continues at coordinate 25,419,654 of CM051035.1, forward strand.
CAAAGTCAAAGGTCAAATTTAAGAAATACATCCTAAACACTTTGTCCGGAGCATATCTTTGTCCAGCATGGATGGATTTTCAAATAACTTGGCAGAAATGGCAAGCATAGTGAGACGGAGTGTCGCGCACAAGAACCAGGTCCCTAGGTCCAAGGTCAAGGTCACAATTCAAGGTCAAAGGTCAAATTTAAGAAATAAATCCCAAATATTTTGTCCGGAGCATATCTTTGTCCAGCATGGATTGATTTCCAAATAACCTGGCAGAAGTGACAAGCATGGTGTGTAGGAGTGTCATGCGCAATAACCAAGTCTCTGGATCCAAGGTCAAAGTCACAATTGAAGCTCAAAAATCAAATTTAAGAAATCAGTCCTTAACACTTTGTCCGGAGCATATCTATGTCAAGCATGGATAGATTTTGAAATAACTTGGCAGAAGTGACAAGCATGGTTAGACAGAGTGTCGCGCGCAAGAACCAGGTCCCTAGGTCTAAGGTCAAGGTCAAATTCAAAAAATCAGTCCTAACACTTTGTCCGGAGCATATCTTTGTCCAGCATTGATGGATTTTTAAACAACCTTGCAAAAGTGACAAGCATTGTGAGTGTCGTGAACAATAACCAGGTCCTTAGGTCCAAGGTTAAGATCACAATTCAAGGTCAGATTTAAGAAATAAATACTAAACATTTGTCTGGAGCATATCTTTGTCCAGCATGGATGGATTGTTAACTTGGCAGAAGCGACAAGCATGGTGAGACGGAGTGTTGTGCACAAGAACCAGGTCCCTAGGTCCAAGGTCAAGGTCACAATTCAAGGTCAAGGGCCAAATATTGAAATCAATCTTTAACACTTAATCCAGAGCATATCTTCGTCCAGCATGGATGGATTTTCAAATAACTTGACAGAAGTGACAAGCATGGTGAGGTGTAGTGTCGCACACAAGAACCAGGTCCCTAGGTCCTAGGTCAAGGTTACAATTCAAGGTCAAAGGGGTAGTGGCAGCGTCAACTTTTCATTTCCGCTTTCTAACTCGAGAACGAATTGAGCTATTTTAATGAAACTCACTTTTGATTGCATATGGGTTGGGTGGGGTCAAGGTCACTGTTACTAACAATAAAAAACGGTTTCTCCTCAATAACTTTAGAACACATTGAGATATTTTAATGAATCTGAATCCATGGTTACTTTATATCAAGACCTCGCTTGGGATTGCATATGGGGTTGGTGGGGTCAAGGTCACTGTTACTAAAAAATGAAAAACGGTTTCCGCTCAATAACTTATGAACGCATTGATATATTTAATGAAACTTAATACATAGATACCTTATATTGAGACCTCACTTGGGTTTGCATATGGTGTAGTTGGGGTCAAGGTCACTGTTACTAAAAATAGAAACAGTTTCTGCTCAATAACTGAGCATGCATGGAGATATTTTAATGAAACTTAATACATAGATACTTTTTATTGAGACCTTGCTTGAGATTGCATATGGGATGGGTGGGGTCAAGGTCACTGTAACTAAAAATAGAAAAATGGTTTCCCCTCTATAACTTGAGAACAAACCGAGATATTTCAATGAAACTTCATACATAGATACCTTATATCAAGACCTCGCTTGGGATTGCGTATAGGGTGGATGGGGTAAAGGTCACTGTTATTAAACAAATAAAAACCGGTTTCCGCTCAATAGCATGATAACACGTTGAGATATTTTCATGAAACTTCATACATAGATATCTTATATCTAGACCTCAGTTGGGATTGCATTTGGGGCAGATAGGGTCATGGTCACCATTACTAAAAATAGACAAACAAGTTTCTGCTCAATAGCTTGAGAAGACATTGAGATATTTTAATGAAACTTTATATGTAGATACCTTATATCTAGATCTCACTTGGGATTGCATATGGGGTGGGTGGGGTCAAGGTCAAGGTCACAATTTTGAAGAAAAAAAAATTGTGTGCTGACTTCAATGCATTTCATTTGAACAATTTGGTTTTCGGGGAATTTCTACATTTCTTGTTTATTTTGGCATCTTGTTTATAGATTTAAGAATATATGTGGAATAGTTTTGATACTTCAACTCACCACTTGGCGTCTGCTGAGATCTGATGGTCATACACAAACTGTGAGAGTTTGGGTAAGATTGGTTAAAAAATAAAGTCTATATGTTGGAAAATGGCATTTGTGCACTTTTTTCCAGGAAAAAGGGGCAATAAATCTGGTGTTACTGTGTGATCTGACCCAATAACAATCACATCCGAGATTTTATGGTCATACACAAACTGTGCAAGTAAGGTCAAGACTGGATAAAAAATGTATTCTTTATCGCGATAACGGTCCAAATTGTTGACGGAATACGGACGACGGACAAGGCCGGAGAGGTCCCCTATACCAATAGCTCACCAAGCACTACGTGTTCAGGTGAGCTAAAAAATAAGTTTGTTCCAGGTTACATGTCCAAAAAAATAAGGTAGGTAGGTAGGGTAGGTCGGGTAACCTGAAACAAACATATTTATTTTTTTTACGCACAGAAAATGATGACTACTCAAAATAAAATGTAATGTAAGATAGAAGACAATATTTATTATTAACAAGTTCTTTAAGTACATCATTAGAAATCAATCCACTGATGTTTGTTGCACCTAAGCATTTTCAATAGATTAAATTAATGAATTGTCTACAGTTACTGACTCAGCATACAATTATGAAAGTATTATGATCGTGCAATGTATGTATTATTGAATTAATTATAGCCAAACTGTCTGAATCGCAGTCATGACAAATACATTAAAAAAATAGTCTTATTAATAATTTTTAAAAAGTTTTGGGACATTCAGTATTGTTTATTTTGGGATATTTATTTATCCCTATGTTTTTCGACACTTTCAGAAAAGGAATTCATTTGTGATCTACGTTTTCGGACAGATGAAATTGGCAGTTAACACCCATTATAATTAAACGTTTTACAGTGAGTGTCAGTCATAGTTTTTCACACGTTTTTTTTGCTATGGTTTGTCAATTTTGCATCCCAATAAAAAAGTGTTTTGAATAAACTGTAAAATTTCTGAAAGATAGTAGACTACCGTCTCAAGACATAAATTAACTCCACCATCTCCAGTAATTTTAAAAATGACACTTTTTGCCAAATTTTGTAATATACTTGGCGACTTTATAAACCATGTTGTTTTTGTAATATGGGTGTAATTCCCTCTTATGGTACACAATCATCCATCAAAACGGCATTCGTTCAAGCGGATGAGTCTCTTTCATGTCACCAACAAGCAGCTAAAAGCATGTATGTAGTGGTCTAAATACCAATATAACACTGTGCTTTATTTGAATTGAAACTAATTATCCATGTCTGTACTTTATTCCTACCAATTCTTACCAGAGTGTGATATGGTTACAAGTCCAGAAGGCACTCATGTTATTGATGGCACCTCTCCACTTAACAAAATAATCTTTACTGAATCAATGGGGCAGAATCAATTAAGGGGAGAAGGAAAATCATTGTGAGTGACTGATGTGCATTAGATGGACATGGGCTGTAATGTCCAGTCTGCTAATGGACAGTGTTATGGCCTTCTGAGGCAAAAAGGGGGGGGGGGTTACTGTGGTTATAATTAATTTTTCTGATCATGAAGGTCACACTGCTTGTTTCTGTCCTTACTAAACTTATGCAAATGGTATTTTATTTTTATGTTTTTTTTGTGTGAGTATTATGTGTTAGTTTTTAGTTATTCTTGTGTGTTCACTTTCCCTTTTGCTTTTTGTTATTGGTGGGTTTTTAAGGTGATTTAAGTGTTCTTACAATTCTTCATTCTATAAATCTTGACCACTTTAATTATGTGCTGTTTTTTAATTAACAGAATAAAAAACGAAGAAAGTAGCATTATGTCGTTACTTCTTTGTTATAATTGTTAAATGTACATTTTTGTTGTCCTTGTATGTATTATGAGAGAGAGTTACAGTTATTATATATTTGTTTTAATGCAGGAAAATTTTATTGTGAGAAATTAAAAAATTTATAATCTGTATTTTAATCCGTTTTAATCTGTGTTTTTATTGCACTGAGAGCTTGAAATAACAGATTTAGTTGTATTTCATTTAACTGATCAAAGGGAATTTGTGTTCTAAACTGCAGTATGTGTTTTGTTAAGATAAGCAATTATCTACATTTTAACATGCAGCTGATTCTGTTATACAATCATAACATTATGGCTTAAATAATTTCTAACGATATACTGTGTTGTTATCAGAGTGATCAATGACCATGAACTACAAGTCAATCAATCAGGTGATTAAGAGATTAAATGATTCATCATTATATTTGTTTCTGTCACTTGGTAACACCTGAGAATGCGCCTGCATCAGTCAAGCCAGGTTGTTTGATAAGCCTTCAGGCTTTTTGTGTGATGCACCAATTAGCAGCAATCTAGTTGTTATGATTGCCACTCAGTTGATGGCAGTGTCTGGTCTGTGAGTTACAACAGCATTCTTGATGGTTCATTCTCTAAATTGTTTGTAATAGCTGTAATAACCAAAAAAAAATTCGCCACCAAAAAATACCTCATGTCACAAAAGTTATATTAGGGCATTCATGTCTGAAAGGACATTCATGGTATGTGATTCTAAATTAATTAACCACTCATATGAATGGTGTTTATTTATTTCAACACTGGTGGCCTGTATTTTATTTACTTATTTTACCACATTTATGACAATGTGATATTTATTTAGTTATTTTACAACCATATTTAATTCATTGTTGTTGCGCAAGTGAGATGTAAGGATGATAATCGTTCATGATCTTCTGACTATGCAATACTATAAATGAAATTTCCCTTTTTCATTTAGTATTTTATCACAATCATTTAGGCCTACTTATTTCAGTCCTAGCTCAGCCATTAGATTATAGGTATGGAGAGAACAGGGGTTGGGAAATGTTAATATAACAAATATGTGAATGTCTGAACAACAATGTGTGATGGTTATGTTTCTGGTGATAAAGCTATTCGTCAGTTAGATTGCACATATTATTCTGGTTGCTAATTAATGTTCAGCGTTGCTAATTAATGTTCAGCGTTCACTTAGTAATACCAAGCCCTAGCTCAATTTGTTTAGGACTGTGATGTTAATAATTTGTTAATAATGAGAATGCCAAGAATTACTTGTACTTAAGTCGTATTGGCACCGAGTCATGTTCCATTTACGTTCGCAAAATCTGCCGAATGTGTTACATAATAACATTAAGAAAGCGTGCGTAGTTTAATCTACTCTACATACAAGTTATTTTGTCCTTCAGTAATACTTTATACAAAACTAAGTAAATCTAGATATTGTCTGTAGAATGTCCTTCAGTAATACTTTATACAAAATTAAGTAAATCTAGATATTGTCTGTAGAATGTCCTTCAGTAATACTTTATACAAAATTAAGTAAATCTAGATATTGTCTGTAGAATGTCCTTCAGTAATACTTTATACAAAATTAAGTAAATCTAGATATTGTCTGTAGAATGTCCTTCAGTAATACTTTATACAAAATTAAGTAAATCTAGATATTGTCTGTAGAATGTCCTTCAGTAATACTTTATACAAAATTAAGTAAATCTAGATATTGTCTGTAGAATGTCCTTCAGTAATACTTTATACAAAATTAAGTAAATCTAGATATTGTCTGTAGAATGTCCTTCAGTAATACTTTATACAAAATTAAGTATATCTAGATATTGTCTGTAGAATGTCCTTCAGTAATACTTTATACAAAATTAAGTAAATCTAGATATTGTCTGTAGAATGTCCTTCAGTAATACTTTATACAAAATTAAGTAAATCTAGATATTGTCTGTAGAATGTCCTTCAGTAATACTTTATACAAAATTAAGTAAATCTAGATATTGTCTGTAGAATGTCCTTCAGTAATACTTTATACAAAATTAAGTAAATCTAGATATTGTCTGTAGAATGTCCTTCAGTAATACTTTATACAAAATTAAGTAAATCTAGATATTGTCTGTAGAATGTCCTTCAGTAATACTTTATACAAAATTAAGTAAATCTAGATATTGTCTGTAGAATGTCCTTCAGTAATACTTTATACAAAATTAAGTAAATCTAGATATTGTCTGTAGAATGTCCTTCAGTAATACTTTATACAAAATTAAGTAAATCTAGATATTGTCTGTAGAATGTCCTTCAGTAATACTTTATACAAAATTAAGTAAATCTAGATATTGTCTGTAGAATGTCCTTCAGTAATACTTTATACAAAATTAAGTAAATCTAGATATTGTCTGTAGAATGTCCTTCAGTAATACTTTATACAAAATTAAGTAAATCTAGATATTGTCTGTAGAATGTCCTTCAGTAATACTTTATACAAAATTAAGTAAATCTAGATATTGTCTGTAGAATGTCCTTCAGTAATACTTTATACAAAATTAAGTATATCTAGATATTGTCTGTAGAATGTCCTTCAGTAATACTTTATACAAAATTAAGTAAATCTAGATATTGTCTGTAGAATGTCCTTCAGTAATACTTTATACAAAATTAAGTAAATCTAGATATTGTCTGTAGAATGTTCTTCAAAGTTTGATTGGTGTTTATTGGAAATCAAGGAGACATATGTCTCTGAAGATAGGTTTTCCGTTTGGTTTGTCTTATTGTTTTTTTTTGCAATCAACATTTAGCTGACATTACATTTATTAGCACTGAAGAGCTGTTTTGAAAAAAATTTGATCTTTCAGTTTGTGGCTTCAGTATGTAATGCATATGCAAACATTTTCTTGTATTACCATCATTAAGTCATATCAACATTTAATGTAAATGTATGCATATATTAAGGAACTCTGTTTTTAAGTCATTTTACACTGCCAGATATATAAACAGAATAATTGACAAAATGATTATAGTCACACTTTTGCTTGCGGTACTTTGGGGGTACTTTTGCGGTCTTGAATCAGAGACTTAAGTTGAATTATGATGACATCTGTAATTAGGAGCAATCTATGCTGGACATACTGGCAACAGCATCATGTTTATTGCCATTTGCGCATTTTGTGGGGATTTACATATTCGGAGACTATTAAACCTGGAATAATCTTATATCTGTAAGAAATTAGCAACAGTGCTGTACTTTTAAGACTTTAATGCCCATGGTTTATTTCTGTTAAAAACACTGATTGGTGTCATTTATACAACATCTGTACTGATTTATCTCTACATTTTCATGCATCTTAGAAGTTCAATGTAGTTTGTTGGTGTATTTTTTATATCCGTGCTATAAAAAATGATTACACTTTCTAAAACAACAGGAAATAAAGCCTTATTTATTGCTTGTTGTTCTTTTTTGCAGACGTCATGTTATATCAGTTTCTCCGCTGATGTGTCAGTTAAAAGATTTATCTAACAGAAGACATTACTAAAACAGAAATTGTTGTCATTTAGTGTACTGTTGGCTGCATTTAATATACAAATAATAATTTCACAAGATATAGAGCATTTTGAATACCATCAGGTGCTCCAAGTATCTCTCGCTTGTGCCTTTTCAGGTCTTCTTTTCTTTTCTGGTTCCACTGTATTCTATTTTATCACAATCTATACCTTGTCTCCCGTGTAATACGGCCATTATGAATATTTCTATCTTACAAATGTGTAAGATAACATTCTGAACGTTTTCATTTGCTATATATTCTTTGACTGATCAATCGCATGATGTTATTTTGGTGAAATGACGTCGTCAGCATGAATTGACGTCATGCCAATACACAACTTTTAGGATTTATCAACATGTTTTGGTAAAATTAGACTTTTTTTTCGTTTAAAAGCATGTGATAAAAAAGATCTGACACTCGTTGTCATTTTATACCATATTTTATTAAACTGGTCCAGGAAATTCGTTAATAAGCTGGCCAAAGGCTTGCTTACTAACAAAATTCCTGAACTTGTTTAATAAAATATGGTATGAAATGACAACTCGTGTCAGATCCTATATATCTGCCCACTTCACTTTGTTCCTATCAGCCAATTTCCTTTCTGGTACTCATTTGTTTCTTTTGGTTCCCATGCTCTCTTCTGGATTGACTCTGTTGCCTTGAGCTAAGTTCCTTTCTGGTTCCCACATGTTTCTTTGAGTTAACCTGTTTTATTCTGGTTAAACTCTATTGTCTTTATCCAAGTTCATTTCTGATTCCCACGTGTTTCTTTTGGTTCCCATGTTCTCTTCTGTTTGACTCTATTGCCTTTCTCCATGTTCCTTTCTGGTTCCCATATCTTTCTTTTGTTTCCCCTGTTCTCTTCTTGTTTGACTCTGTTGGTTACACTATACTAATTCCAATCCTTATGTAATTTAATGTAAAAGTGATAACTTTAACCGAAAATAAATGCAACATTTTGCCCATAGGGACCCTCATAATCATAAATTTTCTTAAAGAGCATTCTAAGCTCAATTGATTTAAGCAATAAAAAGGGTATGTCATTGTTATGTAAGAAAGAACTCGACACTAAACAAAGTTGACTAATTTATCACCATCGTTTTAGCGGCTACTTTCTAGTTGAATGTAACCCGCCTCAGCGCAAGTGTCATACTGGTCTCCAATCTTAAAACATATCAGTGATTTATTTGTGCATACCAATGCTTACCCTACCAACATCTCCAAAAAAGAATATCAAAGCAAGTGTCTAAACCTAAAAACAGGTCTTCAAGTTAAACTTGTTGATTTATTTAGAGAGTACAGCCCTACATCTCTTATTTATTTTGTGTAATTGTGACCTTTTGCAGTCAGCCAAGTTCCTTTCTGGTTCCCTTATGTTTCTTTTGGTTCCCCTGTTCTCTTCTGGTTTGACTCTAAAATTGCTGTCAACCAAATGCCTTGCTGGTTCCCTTATGTTTCTTTTGGTTTCTCTGCTAGACTATGGTTAGAGCCCTTTTAGCTTTTACGTTTCTTTTTGGTACCCACATGTTTCTTTTGGTTCCCCTGTTCTCTTCTGGTTTGATTGCACCCAATCAGCTCTGAGCTCCGTTCCGGTTCCTGCTTGGTCCACAGTCTAGATCCTTCATGTTTCTTTATGTAAAAACTTGTAAATTCTCAGATATGAAGTTTATAGATTAAACACAAGTTATTAATGTAAATACTTATGTCAAGCCTTATTATTTTTTCAGTGCTGATAAAATAAATTCACAGAAAATATGTTTTGACAATTGACGAGTTTCACATTCTCATTTTTAGCAACACAATAATTTATCGGCGAATCGAAAACGAGGCTCGCGATGTATTTGTCAGAAATTTACTTTAGTTAAACCTAGTTCTATATTTTTCCTTGTTAGTTGTTTCCCCGAAGTTCACTCTCAAGGGGCTGACCCCCCAGCCAATTGCTGATAAGCCGGGTTATTCAGTCAATCAATGACCCACTAACCTTTGTTTAGGAAGTCTGGGTTTTCTTTGGAACTTTAGAACCTGGGAGCATGAGTGCAGGGTGTGTGAATGTGTCAGTTGATAGCGTGCGATTGACCAGAGCGGTCAGAGTTAGACTGAGAGGTGCCATCAGAATTTCTGATCCTGGACCACATTGTGGCGGCAACTTGTGTGTATCGTGTATGAAGGAAGCTGGGATATATTAAATGGGGTATGTGATTAAATTGTTCTTGTTGCATTATAGTAGTGTATGTAAATGTAGTGATTCCTCATTTATATGCCATTCGAATGTTAATGTTAAGCTTAATTAGAGTTATAAGTGTTATATGCAATATTGATTATTTTCGAATAGTATGACATGTGCCACAATTCTCTATGGCGGTTAAAACCTAATTGATGTTCCGTTTTATTACTACTAAGGCTCGATTATATAAAATAGCAATCATCTGACCGAATGTTATTGTATCCTTGTAGATTCCATTTATGGTGAGAATAAAGTTGAGTGAAGCTCAGTGAAGTTGATTGGACAATTAAGGCAACCATATTAGGTGACTTGAGTACAGAAGCTAGTACAACCGAGTGGTTGGTTGGACGATTATTGAGAGTAACAGTGTCGGTGGTATACCTACGATGGTGAAGTTAGGAACTTATGAACATTATTGAACCCAGAAGATAGATTGCTTGTGAAGATAATTATGACACCATACTAGTAACCTGAAACAATAATTTCTACGGCGTTTGATTCTACAGCATGATGTGAACAAAGAAGAACCGGATTAATATAGCTACTCATTCAGTGCATAATAAGGGAAAGAGACCGGACAATTGGCATATGCTTTTCTGTTGTTTTTCTTATATTATTAACTGTTCCATTATATGCATGCTCGTAGTTTAGTAAGTAGATAAATAAAATAAACAAACTTGTAATCCTCATTGCTGTATTGTGATTGGCATAAATCCCAAAATTTAAGTCTTTTCCCCTATTTGAGGGACATCGTGACAGTTTGGTAGTATGGGTGGGGTTATGCTATTCAACTATCACAGAGAAATACTGCAGTGAGGAGGTAATTTACCATCTGTTAAATTCATGGGAATTTGTTATCTAGAATCTGTTGCTGTAAATTGATGCTGGGAGTGTTATCTCTAGGAAGGAATCACTACAGGTCAGTTTGAGGTCGCAAGCTTTTGGTAGTAGAAACCAAGGGGAGCAACTGTTAAAAGGGGCCAGGAAATATAATTTAGAGTTACCTTTCTTTCTTTTTTTTCATTAATTTATTGTTGAAGCTAATTTAATCATGTCTGGGTTGGAAACTCTTTTCCAGTTGGGTGAAAAGATGGGTTTGGAAGGGGAAACATTGCTTGCCTTTATAAGGGAAAGAGAGGAAGCAGAAAGAAAAGAAAGAGCGCATGAGCGTGAAGAGAGAAACAAAGACAGAGAATTTAAGAAGTTAGAGCTGGAGAGAGACATGTTACTAGAAAGGGGTCGTAATGAGGTACATGGGCATGAAAGTCGGAGTAACCCAGGGAATGGGACTAGGGCTAAGTTGCCAAAATTACCCAACTTTGATGACAAACGTGATAGCATGGACGCTTATCTTAAGAGGTTTGAGAGATTTGCGGAGAGTGCAGGGTGGAAGCGTGAATGTTGGGGTGCGAATCTGAGTGCGTTGTTGCAGGGAAGGGCCCTTGATGTGTATTCGAGACTCACAGTCGCTGAGTCCAATGATTATGACAAATTGAAGGATGCTCTTTTAAAGAGGTTCAATTTAAATGAAGAGGGGTTTAGGGAAAAGTTCCGTAGTAGTAAAAGTGAACAAGGAGAAACAGTTTCTCAATTTGTAGTTCGTTTGGGAGATTACCTCACCAATTGGATATGTCAGGCTGGGGTTGACGAAACCTATGGAGGTTTAAGGGATTTGATTTTACGGGAGCAATATATGAATGGGTGCTCGAAGGGACTGCAGGTGTTCCTAAAGGAGCGCAAGTTCTCTTCTGTAGAGGAAATGGCAGAGACTGCAGATAGGTACATTGAGGCCCACGAGGGCAATAGCAAAAGAGGAAATGAATCTCGAGACGGAGAAATGTATAAAGGTAAGACTTGTTTCATTTGCAATGGACCACATATACGTAAAGACTGTCCGAAGGTCAACGGTCGAAACACAACAGGCACAGACAACCCAAGGAGTGGCAATCAACACAGTAAGTATTTGGGTAACCGTTTTAAAAGCTGGGAACCGGCAAGAGGTGGGACAAGACCAGGGGACAACGGAAACAGAAAGGTAAGGGAGCCTGGTTTGACTGCGTCCTGTCTTTCCCATGGAAATGTAGATCGGCCCAGTAGTCGTCACTTACCCGTCATGTCAGCATCGTGTAATGGAGCAAAACGAGACAACATGCCAGAGTGCATAGGATATGTAAACAATAAACGGGTACGTGTCTTGCGGGATACCGGGTGTTCATCAGTAGTGGTGAAGCGATCCCTTGTACCAGAAAACAGCTTTTCTGGGAAGTTCCAGAATTGTGTTCTACTAGATGGAACCGTCAGAAGATTCCCTACTGCAACAGTATTGGTGGACACGCCTTATTACCAAGGAGACGTTACAGCCATGTGTGTGGAAAATCCAGTGTATGACTTGATACTGGGCAACATTAACGGAATCAAAGATATTGCAAACGTCCCTCAATCAAACACATCAAAACAGGAGAATGGAGCTGACAGGGTCGAAGAACAGGCTGCAGTAGTTACCAGAGCACAGGCGGCAAAAGAAAAGGTTAGAAAAATCAAGCCCTTAACAGTTCCAACGCAGATTAAGGGAATCAACCCACAAGTGTTCAAAGAAACGCAGGGAAAAGACCCAACGCTTGAAACAGTCAGGGAACAAGCGGTGTCTGGTGAAGTTAGACCTTGTGGCAAGCTTAACACCTGTCGGTACTTCGTAAGGGATGGGTTCTTGTACCGTGAATTTACTTCGCCAAAGCATGACAAGGGAGAACCTATTTGCCAACTGGTTGTCCCAAATGATTTTCGGGATGAAATTATGAAGATTGCCCATGAGAGCTTATTGGGAGGTCACCTTGGAATGCAGAAAACAACTGATAAAGTTCTATCGCAATTCCATTGGCCAGGTGTAGTGTCGGATGTCAAAAGATTCTGCACTTCATGTGACATCTGTCAGAGAATGACTTCAAAGGGGAAAGCATCAAAGGTTCCATTAGGTGAAATGCCGCTAATTGATACACCGTTCAAACGTGTAGCTGTTGATCTAATTGGCCCTATCACGCCCGTAAGTGACAGAGGAAACAGATACATACTCTCTCTGGTTGACTATGCTACGAGGTATCCGGAGGCGATGGCTCTGAAGAACATTGAGACCGAAACCGTTGCAGAGGCATTAGTAGAGATATTTACTAGAGTTGGGGTTCCACAAGAAATGCTTAGCGACATGGGCACTCAATTCACATCTGGACTTATGAAGGAGATAAGCCGGCTGTTATCAATGAAACAGTTAGTTACAACACCCTACCATCCTCAATGTAATGGTTTAGTAGAGAGGATGAATGGGACTTTGAAGGCAATGATAAAGCGAATGTGTGCGGAGAGACCGAAGGACTGGGACAAATACATCGCACCAGCCCTATTCGCCTACAGAGAAGCACCACAAGCCAGCACTGGCTTTTCTCCATTTGAACTTTTGTACGGAAGAACGGTTAGAGGACCAATGTCTATCCTTCGCGAGATGATGACACAGGACTTCCTCAGTGAGGAGGTGAAGAGTCTATGAATATGTTCTGGACCTGAAAGAAAGGTTAGCAGAAACCATGAAATTTGCACAAGAAGAGCTGAAGAAGTCTGCAGGGAAGTACAAGAAACACTTTGATAAGAAAGCTAGAGCCAGACAACTGTCAGTAGGAGACAAAGCTTTAGTTCTGTTACCCACGAACCGGAATAAATTGTTGATGCAGTGGCAAGGCCCATATGAGATTGTAGGGAATGTTGGGGATGTTGACTACAGGCTAAATGTCAATGGGAAGGTCAAGACATATCATGCCAATATGTTGAAGAAATACGTGGAAAGAGCTGATAATAACCCGGCAACTAAGCAGGCAGGACTGCTACAGCATGTCGCAGCAGCCATTATTGAAGATGAGGAACCGCCAACAGATGCAAAAGTCCACTTGAGCGAATACAATCGTACCGAAGAAATGACATACCCTGTTGCACGCCAATCAGAAACTTTCAAGGATGTCAAGATCGGAGACCATCTAAATGCCAAACAGCGCAATTGCTTGCAAACAATGCTTCAGGACTACCAGGACGTGTTGACCGACCTTCCTGGAAAGACCAACTTGATAGAACATACAATAAGAACCACCAATGATGAACCAATACGTTCAAGACCATATCCAGTACCACATGCAGTTAAGAAAACCATTGACAAAGAAGTTGAAGAGATGTTAAAGATGGGGGTAATTGAACCATCAGACTCACCCTACAGGTCGCCCATCGTTATCATACGTAAACCCGATGGTTCTAATAGGTTTTGTGTTGACTATCGAAAGCTGAACCAAATCACTGTTTTTGATGCAGAACCAATGCCATGTCAAGATGACATTTTTGCCCGCCTATCCAACTGCAGATACTTTTCCAGAATAGACTTGTCGAAGGGGTACTGGCAGATACCAGTTGCTGAGGATAGCAAAAAGTATACCAGTTTTGCAACAGACACAGGCCTTTGGCAGTTCCGACGTATGCCATTCGGTCTGGCATGTGCCCCTGCCATATTCAGCAGGATGATGAGAATGTTGCTGAAAGACATGAAAGGAGTGGACAACTTTTTAGATGATATGTTCCTGTTCACCGAGACATGGGAGGAACATCTGAAACTGATTGCGGAAGTGCTTCAGCGCTTAAGGAACGCTGGACTGACAGCAAAACCTAGCAAGTGTATGCTGGCGTGTGATAGAATCGACATCCTCGAACACCAAGTTGGAAATGGGAAATTGGAACCAAACCCACATAAGATTGAAGCAATAGTCCAGGCAGAACGACCCCGGACTAAGACCGAACTGAGATCCTTCTTAGGATTGGTAGGCTTCTACCGCAAGTTCATACCAAACTTTGCGGCTGTCGCTGTACCCTTAACCGATCTTACCAAGAAAGGGAAACCAAATAACTTGGTTTGGGAATCGCCCCATGAACGTGCGTTTAATGGATTAAAGGAACGTTTGACCAGATCACCAATCCTGCGAATGGCAGATTTAGGTAAGCCATTTATCCTACGAACAGATGCCTCGAATACCGGCCTAGGTGCTGTACTTCTCCAGGAAAGTGACGATGGTAAGTTTCCGGTAGCATATGCTAGCCGTAAATTATTGCAAAGAGAAAGAAACTATTCAGTAGTGGAGAAAGAATGCCTTGCAGTTGTGTGGGGTGTACAGAAATTCCACACATACTTATATGGTAAGACCTTTGTTCTGGAGACCGACCATATGCCACTCGTTTATCTCAACAAGGCAAAGGATTCCAATGGTAGAATAATGCGTTGGGCCCTTATGTTACAGGCTTATAGGTTCACCGTTGTTGCCATTAAGGGGTCTGAAAATGTTGGGGCTGACTATCTGAGTCGTAAATCGGGGATGTAAGGTTACAAACCTCGTTTGATACAAATCCACAAGATTGGTGGAAGGTTAGAATGAAATTGGAAATTTCATCTTAAGTAAGGGGGTGTGTCAGAAATTTACTTTAGTTAAACCTAGTTCTATATTTTTCCTTGTTAGTTGTTTCCCCGAAGTTCACTCTCAAGGGGCTGACCCGGCCAATTGCTGATAAGCCGGGTTATTCCGTCAATGACCCACTAACCTTTGTTTAGGAAGTCTGGGTTTTCTTTGGAACTTTAGAACCTGGGAGCATGAGTGCAGGGTGTGTGAATGTGTCAATTGATAGCGTGCGATTGACCAGAGCGGTCAGAGTTAGACTGAGAGGTGCCATCAGAATTTCTGATCCTGGACCACATTGTGGCGGCAACTTGTGTGTATCGTGTATGAAGGAAGCTGGGATATATTAAATGGGGTATGTGATTAAATTGTTCTTGTTGCATTATAGTAGTGTATGTAAATGTAGTGATTCCTCATTTATATGCCATTCGAATGTTAATGTTAAGCTTAATTAGAGTTATAAGTGTTATATGCAATATTGATTATTTTCGAATAGTATGACATGTGCCACAATTCTCTATGGCGGTTAAAACCTAATTGATGTTCCGTTTTATTACTACTAAGGCTCGATTATATAAAATAGCAATCATCTGACCGAATGTTATTGTATCCTTGTAGATTCCATTTATGGTGAGAATAAAGTTGAGTGAAGCTCAGTGAAGTTGATTGGACAATTAAGGCAACCATATTAGGTGACTTGAGTACAGAAGCTAGTACAACCGAGTGGTTGGTTGGACGATTATTGAGAGTAACAGTGTCGGTGGTATACCTACGATGGTGAAGTTAGGAACTTATGAACATTATTGAACCCAGAAGATAGATTGCTTGTGAAGATAATTATGACACCATACTAGTAACCTGAAACAATAATTTCTACGGCGTTTGATTCTACAGCATGATGTGAACAAAGAAGAACCGGATTAATATAGCTACTCATTCAGTGCATAATAAGGGAAAGAGACCGGACAATTGGCATATGCTTTTCTGTTGTTTTTCTTATATTATTAACTGTTCCATTATATGCATGCTCGTAGTTTAGTAAGTAGATAAATAAAATAAACAAACTTGTAATCCTCATTGCTGTATTGTGATTGGCATAAATCCCAAAATTTAAGTCTTTTCCCCTATTTGAGGGACATCGTGACAGTATTGATAGTGCTTAATACTGGTTGCATAGTGGTCATTTACAGTTTATGACTTTTAAAATGTTATAAATATTTACTTAGTTTACTTCTTAATAAACAGAAATAGCATGGTACATAATATAATTGATAAGAGAGTGTCAGTTTAATTAGTATATGGTCTCTAAAAATGGAGAAAAAAAAGCATTTTATACTTAGGTGCTTTCTTTAAGACTGACAGGTTTCGTATTGTTCAAACCTGGTCTTATCAATTATAAGATCATAGTCTTGTATAAACACATGACAATTATTATGTAACCAGAATGTGTATATACAGGTCCTAATTTTAAAATAACATGTGGCACAATTACGTTATCAAAGTGCATACCAATTAGTGAAATAATACACGGGTCATTGTCTCGGCAGCTATGCCACTAACTTCTTGAAACTACTTGATAACAAGTGAAATAACTATCAATTAAAATATTTAAAAAAAACTTTATTTAAGACAGAAGTTCAATTTTATTCGCAATTATCCTGATCACTTGCTTGAACTCATGATAGTTTATAAATGTAATGTACATGTGTTCGTACACAAAGTTTGAATACATATAACGATAATTAAGACTGCTTTGTAATGTTTTGATATTAAATAATGATGTTTTATTTCTCAGTTGTATTTTTTGTTTTGGTTCTCTATCATTCGAGCGTACAAAGAAAAAACGTCTTTGATCAATTCTGGTTAACTCGGTAGAATTCTTAAGTTGTTTCACTCAAATAAAAAAAGCATACTCAGGGATATCATTTTCTTGCTCATACTGCATAATAATAATAATAATAATAATAATAGTAATAATAAATACTGAATCCGTAATAAACGAACTGCTTCTGTTAATTAAATATTACTTAATTAATAATTATGTAAACTGCAATAAATTAAGCAATTATAGACTTATTTCAATCATTAAAAATTCAGATCTGAATATGAAGTAACATAATCATGATGTCAAACATAGTTTCGTTTGCAGATTTGGCTTTGTTGTGATTTTTACATTATTTGCATTATAATTTAAGTATTTGAAACATATCCACGTATACATGATTTAGGGAATAAAACAGAGACAAGTTTATTTTATAAGTTTATTCGATATTTTCTACACTGAACATTGTTTTCCTTTATGGCAATTACAGCCAATACATCGTCAGCCTCGTTCTCAATTCACTTCATCAAGGGAGACAACTCCTACAGTACTCAATAACAGGAATGTGAAAAGGGTCTATTGTCAGCAATTAGTAGTCTTCTTGTTGTCATCTTAGCATGAAAACTGCTTAACTTAACAATTGTTGTCTTCCACCGAGACACTTTTTGTAAGGTATCTTGATGTAAATGGTGTCTCAAAATGATATGACCAATACTGGTGTTGTTGTTGACTCACCTCTTGTACTGTTTTAGTACAGCAGAACTTGTAGTTCTGTTTCTACAAAACACTGAATGACAAATTACATAACAACACAAGACATGAAACCCGAGTAAATCATTCTGGGTGTTGCCAAATCATTTCATTAAACAAATTGACTGTGCCCCAGCATGTGTAGCAATGATGGCAAAAGACAATTCCCATTGAGATAAACTAAATGCCAATGATAAACATCCCAGTCAGCCCAGATGCAGATTATAAACATTCCATTCAACCCAAAATGCAGATAATAAACTTCCCAGTCAACCCAAATACAAATTATAAACATCCAATTCAACCCAAATACAGATTATAAATATCTCATTCAACACAAATACAGATTATAAATATTTCATTCAACACAAATACAGATAATAAACTTCTTATTTAACACAAATACAGATTATAAATATCCCATGCAAACTAAATACAGATAATAAACATCCCATTCAACCCAAATACAGGTGATATATATCCCATTCAACCCAAATACATATAATAAACATTCCATTCAACCCAAATACAAATTATAAATATCCCATGCAACCCAAATACAAGTGATAATTATTCCATTGAACCCAAATACAGGTGATAAACATCCCATTCAACCCAAATACAGATTATAAATATCCCATGCAACCCAAATACAGGTGATAATTATCCCATTCAACCCAAATACATGTGATAAACATCCCATTCAACCCAAATACAGGTGATAAACATCCCATTCAGCCCAAAATACAGGTGATAAACATTACATTCACCCCAAATACAGGTAATATATAGTCCATAAATTAACCCAAATACAGATGATGAATATCCCAATTAGCCCAAATACAGATGATGAATATCCCAATTAGCCCAAATAGGATGATTACAATCCAGATGCAGATGATCAATACTCCATTCAAACCAAATACTGATGATGAACATTCCATGCAACGTAATGGACTTTGGAAATATTTTATTCCAGAAAATGCAAAATTAAATTTGTAAGATTGGATATCCAATATAGACATCCATTTCATTATACTCTTCATTATGAGCAATTGGAGTGTTATGAATTGATCCTAGACCAGATAATCTTTAGTACATTTTTCCATCCCTGAATGTATGTAGACCCAACAAAAATCATAGGATATCCTATATTTCATGAAATAAATCGGAAATGCTTATTTAATAGCAATGGGGCTGGTTTTAAAACAGTGTAGACTTGAAATAAGATTTTATAATTGCCAGTAAGGAATCTAGATGTTGAAACTAATCACAGGAAATGTTTTTTTATGCATTGATAAGAGGCAGGAAGTAATCAGTGTCTTCAAGTTTGCCTTGAGCAGGATTGAATGTAGATACTGAATACTGCTAATTTATTTTCAAAATAATTACTAGATGTTTTAAATCAGATCAAAGTTTGAAAAAAAAAATACAAGATCGGAAATATTCAGCACACTTTTGAAATAGTTCTTGTTATTGTGTAATGACAGAGATCTATTAACAAACAAAGATTAGAAACATGTATACACGCCTGCGGGAACTTTAGTTTTTGATCTCCCAGCCCCAGCGTTATCACCTGAATTAAGCGTGTACGCTCGCCAATTCACGTTGTTGATATACATTGCGTATATACCAATAAACGTGATTTTGTCAAAACTGTACACCAAGAAAAAAAAAACATGTTTATATTATCTTTAATAGTTACGAAGATTTTCAGAGCGAAACTTTGTAAGATTCCAGGCTGAGATAACAAGATTTTATTGAAAAGTATCTAACCTGCCTTTGCCTTAAACTTTGTTATTTGTGGACGGATTTTGCTGAATAAAGTCTCATCCTGAAGAAAATTTAAATCTGAACGACAAGAAATGATTAATGTGATTTTAGCTTTAATAGTTTTGGAGTTATTCATATTTAAAGCGAGGCAATGTAAGATTACAGACAGAGGCAGCAAGATTTTTTTTATTGAAAAGTATCTAACCTGCCTTTGCCTAAAACTTTGTTATTTCTGTACGGATTTTGCTGAATGAAGTTTCAATTTGGAGGAAATTTAAAACTGAACACCAAGAAACAAACACTATGGTTTTATCTTAAATAGTTCCAGAGATATTCAGAGTGAGACTCTGTAAGATTTCAGGCTGAGACAGCAAAATTATTATTGAAAAGTATCTAACCTGTCTTTATTTCTGGACGGATTCTCAGAATAAAGTCGCATTTTGAAGGTTATCTAAATGTGTACACCAAGAAAGAAACATAGTGTGTTTATTGTTCAAACAGCAATTTGTAAAAAACATAAATAAACATATTATTACTACTCTTTCGATATATATTTTTCATAGTTGTTCAATGTTTCATTTGCTTTGTGCTTGTTTTTCTCACTCAACATATTTTCTTATAAACTTTAATTGTCTTAATTTAATATGCAAGACAATTGTCTTGAATAACCCGTAATTGAGAACTCGAGGGCGTTCTCTCCATGGGAGACGATGTCTCGCTATGGATTAAAGCGTTAATTGGCATGCCTTGGACACCACATGGCTGCACAAATGTAGATAAGATAATCAAGATAAGATGACACGCGTCACCTTCAAAACACATGTATAATGAATAACAAGACCTATTTTTTCATCTCAAAATGTATGTTTAGTTTGATTACACTAAAGACGATTTTGTGGATCAAAAGATTTTTTTATCCATCATCAATCCAGTAATCTATTAAAAGTATGTTTAAGCAACAAACAAGAATATGTAGTAGGCCTACATAATATAAAGTTTACCTCATTTTATTTAAAAACATTTATATTACAAGTCTTTCGAACAACTTTTAAGAAAAATGCCGATATACTCTGCCATAATTATAGATCCGATCACGTGGTCTATCACGTGATTGAAATCTCGGGGACCGCGAGAATTGACGGTAACTCGCTATAACACGAATCTTTGTTTATTGATAGATCTTTGGTTATGAACACAAATATTTATGCCCCTCTTCGAAGAAGTGGGGGTATATTGCTCTGCACCTGTTGGTCGGTCGGTCGGATGGTCGGTCGGTCTGTCCGTAGACCATTTCGTTTCGGCACGATATCTAGAGAACCATATGACCTACGATCATTTAAGTTGGTATCCTGGTTACTTGGGAGGAAAGGAAGACGCCTATTGATTTTGAGGTCAAAAGGTCAAGGTCACAGGGGCTTGTAACATGAAATTCGTTTCCGCACGATATCTAGAGAACGCTTTGACCTACAATCATTTAAGTTGGTATGCTGGTTACTTGGAAGAAAAGGAAGATGCCTATCAATTTTGAGGTCAACAGGTCAAAGGTCAAGGTGACAGAGGCTTATAACTTGAAAACTGTTTCCTCTGTAGACCATTTCGTTTCCGCATGATATGTAGAATACGCCTTGACCTACGATCATCCAAGTTGGTGAGAAAAAAAACAAAAACAACCTTCACCATACAATCCAGTTTGATGTGTTTTACAGGTGCCTATGGCCGCCTAGCATTAATACAAGTTTTCTTATGTCAGGAAGTTTGTATGTAGATGAATGATTTATATTACAAAAATATGTTGATCATTTGTTATATTGACAATAATCTTGAGCTATATCTTTCACCTTCAGCAATAGTTGTATGTAACCTAACCGTAACATAATTGTAGTTGGAATAGAAGTTGATTAGGATTGCTGATTAGTTAACTGACTTGAGCAGGATGATGGATGACACCCCCACTTTTGTGTGTGTGTGGGGATTTGATAAATATAATCATGGATAAGATGCCAAGAAACTGTCTCATTATGTAATAATTACTTCATCACTGCCTGGCACTTTGTATATGTCTTAAACTGTGACTCTACCGCTTTTGTCAATTGTCAGGATGCTGAAATTGGGTTTGTCAACAACAAAAAAGATATCATAAAGTACTAGTACATAAAGAACAGGTTACATAGTAATTAAAAAAGTGATCCGCATTTTAAACAACATGCTTAATTTGTCATGTGACCCAGTCTATAAAATCAGATGTTGAACATTTTTACCCTTCTTCGTTTTGGCGCGGTTGAAGTGGTAATTACTTATAATTGGACATAAGTTGTCTGTATCATATGTTAACATTAAGCCTATGATTACTTTCAATTAATTTTGGTATTTTTCATCTGTTGCATTGTGCATTTTGTGATTGATGCAATTTGTTTTCTACAATTCCAGCCTCCTCTGGAATCCGAGAACATATTAGCTCATACAAAAGATTATTATACATTGAATTCCTTACCATTGTGTTTTCATTTTAGTGATTTATTCTATAACACAACTGTACAATGTTCTTCCCAAAGATTTAATTGCATTTTCCTGAATGGAGGACAAAACTATACAAACATACTGGATTTATGGGTATTATACGTTGGTCTGACTCTGTCTGTCGGTCTGTTGGTTTTTTGATTTCGGAATGATAACTCAAGAATGGCTTTACATATTCAAATAATAATAAAAACATGTGTAACATCATAGAATACAGGTCAAGTTCGATGTTGGTTACAAACCATGCAATTTTGACAGAGTTATGGCGACTTTTTGACTTAAAATTCCCTAAAAACATGGTTTTCGGATAATACTAAAGAAATGCTTGACATATTCAAATAATGTTTGTTACACATGTGTAACATCAAAGAATACAGATCAAGTTCGATGGTGGTTAAAAACCACTAAATTTTGACAGAGTTATGGCCCCTTTTCGACTTAAAATTCCCTAAAAACATGATTTCCGGACAATAACTCAAGAATGGCTTGACATATTCAAATAATTCTTGGTATACATGCAGGGTTTCCCGCCGGATTTCTTGAAGGCTTGTCGGCATCACCCGACAACATCTTCCTACCCCCACCTACCCCCCCCCCACATTACACACACACAAAAACGAAAGCAAAACAACAACAACAATAACATACTTCGTACCTTCATTTTCATTAAGAATCCAATTTTAACACAATTCACTCATCATAATTATGTCCACTCGAGGACCTTTTTGCTAATGACCTGTTCTGAGTAATGCCAAAATTTCCTTTTGACACTATTTTAATAAGCAACACAGGGCTATTCTTAGCGTCAAAATGCAAAAACAAGCCTTTGATGTGACTCCGACTCTCGTTCGATGAGTAACTGCTCAAAATTATAATGTGTCATCAGCAATCTTGACAATTACATAAAAAAGATTTGGTGTTTGTGTGCCGTAAATGGGAAAGTGTATGTACACGTTTCGATGCATTATGTTTTATGTTCAGATACTTAAAATTGTTTAAGAATATCCGTCAGACAGATTTATTTTGTAAGATATTGCGCATTAGTTCATTGAAGTTCAAGAAGTTATGATGTGCATGATATCCACTGTCATGTGAGCGTCGTCTGTTTTCGCTGCAATATATTTACAAATAAATTGAAATTTTAATTAATACCCGTCGAACAAATCGCCAATCTATTTAACTTACATGGCTACACTCCTTTCTTTGTGTTTTAAACCATCTGGATAAGCATCGGGACACTGTGTGTATATATGTAATTGGAAGAAATGATAACAACTGACAGAGTGGTAAATTGTTTTTTATTTGTGAATAAAAACGATGTGAATGTATGCACATGTGTTTAAAGTTCTTGCTAAAGTATCTGCTTCACTTCCACGCTTTATGTTTAAAACATAAAGCATGGAAGTGAAACAAATATTAGATTCAATTTGCATAACTTAAACATTAAATGTTTTAACAATGTCGAAATAAAAACAAGTAATTTTAAACACAATAACAAAGAGCACTAACAATTACTTTATGAACACAGAAGTTGCGAGACCGGCTTATTAAGTGTCCAGCGTATACACCGTCAGCAGTTTAAACGCCTAGGACCGATTGACTTCCATTGGCAAACGCAATTCGGACAAGGTCAGTCCTTCCATCAACACCATGAGTAGCGCGTTGAGGGTGTCGGCACTCAGACAGTTCTGGTGCGAAGTTTTAACTCTTTTCAATGTCGAAAAACCTAGCTCGCAATCTGCCGTTGATGCCGGAATGAGAAGTGCGACGGTTGCAAGTCCGGTAAGGTTTGGCATCACAACTGCCAGCTTGGACACAATGTGCTCTAGCAGCTCTTGCGTGGATGTCCTCTTCATCTTCTCATCGCCGTACATAGTTTGCTTCAATAACTGGTACTCTACCCACGTGTTGATTGGGGATGGCAAAGTAGAGGCAAATCGCTCTGCTAACATCTCAACCTCGGCAGGACCGTGGTGATGTCGCATATCGTCGTCCTCGGGCCACTCCTCGCGCGTGAAGAGGGCACCAAACGCCCCCAGCTCTTGAATGTGGGGAAACCTCTTCTCCAGGTTGCTGACTACGGCGTGAAGGAACGCATCGTACACCTGGGTCTTGAAGAGGTCAACTTCGCCGGAGCTCGGCTCTATAACCTTTTCGTCTGGCAAGAGGGCTTGAAGCCGCTCCGGAAGTGCAGTGAAGTTCTCCCCTGGGTGCATCTTCAATGCACTAACTGAAGCAATGGTCCCCTTCACGAGCGCACCCCTTGGCTCTACAAGCCATCGCGCCTCTGATGAGCCCTGGTGAAAGCCGCAAGTAGAGGCAGGACATCCGACATCAGATGCAGAGAGACAACGAACTTGTAGGACTGCATAAAATGGGCAAGGCCCTGCGTCTGAGCGTCACATCGCTCCCTCGCCTCATACTCCAGGCTCTCAAGGAGTGCCGGAAGGCACAATCGGACCGCCCGCACAGCTCGGTCATGTGACAGCCACCGAACGTGTTTCGCCTCTGCCATCTTCAAGAGTGGTTCATTGAGGATGTTCTGGATCTCCTGCAATGTGGCTGTTCGCACTCCGCAGTTTGCATAGTACCAATCAAGTTGCTCAATGATGGCGTTGAACTTCTTTAAGTATGGAATCGCCTCAGCGGCCTGTGAGCTGGCTAGTGCCAGCCTGTGAGCAACGCAGTGGTTGCTCAACAGATAAGGAAACCGCTGTGCCAACTGTGTACTCACGCTGGTCTTCTGTCCAACCATGACCTTAGCACCGTCGCTTCCGAATGCACATAGCTTCTCAATAGGCAGCTGGTTGTCGGACAAAAACGTCTCAATAGACTCAAGGATGGTGTCTGCTTTCCCGTTGGGTATACTACGCATGGCGGCGAAGGAAGTCTTGCTACAACCATCGTGTATATATCGAATGTAGATGGACAACTGACAGGTGGTCGCAATGTCGGTTGTCTCGTCGACCATCAGACTGTAATAGAGAGACGACCTGACTTCGTGGACAATATCGCTCCATATCTGATCGCCAAACGTCATAGTGACCTCGTGAATATGGCGGTTCGATGTATAGTTTGCGTTTCCGCCGACCTGCAGCGACTTCAAGACATCAAGTCCAAGGCCGCGCACACTTGTCATCAGCGGCGCATACTTGGAGTGGTGCGGGAGCTCCTCCTTACACAGGAAGTATAAGAGGGCCATAGCGGTCTTCATGGCCTCCTGGTTTACCTCCTCTCGGTTGAGCGCACCCTCAATACCTCAATACCGCCTGCAGTCTGCACGGTCGAAGTCTCGAACACCTCGGCCTCACGATGCGAGTCTGAAGCCTTATGGTGTTGCAGGCAACGTCTGCCCATGTTGCGCGTCCGATCGGGCCCTTTTTTGCTCTTCGCTGATGCTTAGTGCACAATGTGCACAGCATCCCGTTGCCTACATATTCAAATATATTTTTTTAATATACATACCGGTAATATATGTGCACAATTTACCTGGTATTGAAAGTAAAATATGATTATGTGTACTGAGAAATTTGTGAAACACTCTCATTTAGTTACAATTTTCATTGCATTACATTAATTTATACATATATGTACAAGAACAGTGCTTTGTTAGCTTTTCAGATGATATCATGTAGCAAAAGAAATGAAAGTCGTATGGTTTCCCGACATTTTTGCATAGATGTGGATCTTTGCTGCTTATATTTAAAACAAAATTCGTAATAAATTTTGTTTCACTTGATAGAACTTTTAACGAAAGAACGCACTCAACAGGTGCACTTTCACACATCTCGCGTGCTTTAATAAACCTGACAGTTGCTTTACATGGCAAGGTAAGAATATTCTGTGATCTTGTTTGTTGCAAACAAATCAGATAATGAATATGATGCACAGTGTTTCTGTATAGCTCACAAACATTAACCTGACACTGATATTAATGCATGAATATATTACATTTCGTACTCGACTCGAGCTAAATAGATGGAAAGAGTATCCCGCATGAAATACTGTTAAGGTTTCATTAAACTTCTGAAACACGTGCACGGACTAAACCAAATATAAACATAAGAAACAAATCGAGCTATATGATGCATTTAGTTTTATTCACATACCGTCCATGCTCTCAGTGAGCCATGGGAATTCCTTCTTCCATTTAGGATCGCTGCCAGACTTTCTTTGCTTTTGAGGTGTACCAGGGCTGGACGGAGATGGTGGAACATCCGTCACTGTATATGTTAGTCGCGGCCTCTTCGTGAAAAAACTCGCGATATCAGTGAGTTTTCGTTTTGACGTTGTGACTATTTCGCAATAATTTCGCAGTGTGAATGACTGTTCTATTGTAAAATTTTGCTATATTTTACTGATAATCGTGTCAAGGACTGTCAACTGGCTTCGGGTACCCCTTTCCTGACACGGCCCACATTGGGGGCCACCGGATACAGTTTGAGCACCAGGTGTCAGGAAAGGGGTACTGTAGCTGGAATTTTCAAGCGTCTTATTATCTTGATTAACAAACTGTCGAACATAATTAACTCCGCCTGGAATAGCGACAACCCTGTTAACGCGCGTCTGATTGGCTAGCTATAGTTCTAGGGGCGGAGTAACACGTTCAGACAATGTCCAGACGCTGTCCTGCTGTGCAATTAAGCTTTATTAACACATCGATACGCCGATTAGCAGTGATGACGGATATGTTTATCGAGTGGATTAAGGCTTGTCGCTATGAGATAAAAGGGTTGTCAGCAAAATTAAAGCATGTCGGCAAATAAGGTGCTGCTTTGAAGGCTTGTCGGCGCTGACAAGCGATACGGGCCTGCGGGAAACCCTGACATGTGTAGCATCATAAAATATGGGTCAAGTTTGACTTTGGTTACAAACCACTAAATTTTGACAGAGTTATGGCCCTTTATTTGACTTAAATTCCCTAAAAACATGGTTTCCTGACGATAACTCAACAATGGCTTGACATATTTAAATAATTATAGGTACACATGTGTAGCATTATAAAATACAGGTTGTGTTCGACTTTTGTTACAAACCACTAAATTTTGACACAGTTATGGCCCCTTTTGACTTCCCAAAAAACAAGGACAATAACTCATGAAAGGCTTCACACAATTAAATTATTTTTTGTACATAGCTGTAACATCATAAAATACAGATCAAGTTCAACTTTGGTTACACACCACTGAATATTGACAGAATTATGGCTCCTATTGAAATTAAATTTTTCCAAATACACTGTTAAACATTCACAAATTAAAGCATTCTCATTGTGTCCATTTCTTTCGAATGGATGCCATAGTTTTGTGACAAGGCCATATTTGGGAGTATATCTGTCACTCATGTGACAAATCTAGTTGCTCTTTAAGTGAAGAGCTGAAACTAAATGTATTTTTTATTGACATTATTTTATTGTCATGTAATGATATGGAGAAAAAAGTCCATTTCATTGAGGTGCCGCATTAAATTATGTGGTTAATTAGTTTAGTAAGAAAAAATCTTTAAAATTAGTATTTCACTTATGTAAAACTAGTGAGTGTTAAGGTTGTAAGAATAACTGAAGCATGTCGTGGGAAAACCAGACTTAATGCATGTGCGTAAAGTGTCGTCCCGGATTAGCCTGTGCAGTATGCCAGGGCTTTTTTTGCCCAAATTGGGAAGACGCCCTAGCCTGTCCATTTTGGGAAAAACAAGCGCGTGAAACGATGAAATTGGGAAGAATTCACGCGTAAAAAGTTGAAATTGGGAAATAGGTTCTTTTAAGTAAAAAAAAAACATTGATACTTCTTATACAAAAGGTTTTTCTGCTGTTGAAATCCCTGTAACCATATCAGTTCAATACATACATTAATATATACTAATAAAACAATAACATATCAACTCTTTTTCAATATTTGCACTATTTATTCTGTTGATAGAATTTTAATCTGAATACAGAAATTAATAATAACACATGAACAAAAACCATTTATCAGGGTACAAATAAGTTGCAGTTAAGTTTCATGTTCATTAATATTTGCCTATAACCGATCAGATTTTGAATTTTGTAAATTAATCCTGTTTGTCTGTGACTTTCGTGCTTGTTTATTTATAGCAACAAAACAACAGGCCATCAGAACCATAATAAAAATTAATAATTTTCACAGTGTCACAGTTGGACCTAATCTAAAATCTGTTAAATTACGTGCCACCAATGACGTCTTTTAAACAACAGTAGCTTTAAAAATTAACAGCCGAAATACACGCTGTCAACGTCAATTATTTTCATTGTTTTCTTGCCACATCGACAAAATCAATCAAACAGAATACGTTAAACATATTAACCTTTGTCTTCTTCGTTACCCCGCAGTCGAATAACGATCGTTCATTTCCTTTCTGTCGCTTATTTAACGACTTTTTATAGTATTTGCTATTGTGCGACATGACCAGATTACGAGGCAGTGAATCATCGCGAGTAAACTCCCTTACCATTGAAATGAGAGAAAACGAAAGTATTTATAGGGCCGCTTCTGTTTTGTACGTCACGAGGCAGTAAGTCATCAAGAGTTAACTCCCTTGCCATAGGGCCGCTTCTGTTTTGTACGTCACAATAAACAAGCATACGCGTTGAATGTACTTACCGAATTCCTGACGAAATTGAGACGAAAAAGCAATGTTTTTGCATTGGGAAACTGTATATTTTTGGGAAATTCGTAACGTGGAATTGGGAAAAAGACCGAATTTTTCGAATTGGGAAGACGCCGAATGTCGGCGTCTGTTAAAGAAGGAAAAAAAGCCCTGTATGCACAGGATAATCCGGAATGACACTTTCCGCCTACAGTGGATTTATGTTTGGAAGAGACTACCTTGAAACAGAAAATACCATAAAAGCGAAAATTGTCATGCTGGATCAGCCTGTGCGGACTGCACAGGCTGATCTGGGACGACACTTTACACACATGCATTAAGCCCAGTTTCCCCATGACACGCCTAATCAATTAATGTTTAATATATCACATATCTGATGTATTTCACATAGATAGGACTATGTGGGTGTTATAGTTCCACGCATCTGTGTGCTGCCACTTTGTGTTATTGTGCAAGAATTGGTTGTGCAGTCTAAATATGGAATGCAACTATCACTTTATTTGTATGGATTTCATTATTTGATAGCATCTGTCAGTGTCTGTTGGGACAATAAAATTAAAATATAGCATACAACATCACCCCATACATCTTTTATAATGCGACATCTGGGTTTTGCTAAATTATATTCTGTTCTTGTAATGCTCTATATTTAGTCATAAATTTGATTAACAAACAATGAATGGTAAAATTAATTTCCTGATAGAAAACATTCTTAGTTATATCTCATTCTCTGTGATGTAGCAGGGTTTTTGAGGTTGCACTGCTAAAAGACTCACTGGGCCACCTCATTTGAAGGTGTTAAGAAGATGGTCCTGTGCAGGATAAACAGCTTCATGTCCTATCTGTTCAAGAACTATACTGGATGTCAAAATTTAGATCACTGATGTTGGCACATGTTTACTTTTATAATTAAAAATAAAATGTTGCAGCTTTAATTAAAACATCTGATTGAAAACAAGAAATGTCTTTAAAAAAGACAATCGGCGTTGAAATTAATATTGAGATGTCATTTAAAAATTACATAAACAGACGGCCAAGATGATCGGTTAGGTGACTTCTCAGACCCCAGATTTTTTGGTCCCCACCAATTTTAGGAGACTTATTGGACCCCAGATGGACACTATAAGAAAATTTCTCGGACCCAAAAGTTAATTTGAGATAAATTTATTAATTTAAAAATTAAATAAAATTATCATTTATATCTATGCTGTGAATAAACCAATCATATAGCTCCCTGTTTCCACCAGTGGTATATGAATAACCAAAATAATTTAGGTTAACATAATTGTTATCTGAATTTGTAAAGTAAATTAAACAAATTAACAATGTAAGAAAATAATTTTGGGAATGAATTAAAATTATTATGTATCAGACGAGTCTATATAGTTATTTATAGTACCGGTAATATACCATTCATGTTAGTTATCTAATACAATAACGATTTAAAGTCAAATAAGCATTTATACTGTGTATCCCAATAAAAAAGAAATAGTCAGGGAACATTTAGCACAACAAGTTAGGCCCTGTGCCAGCCAATATTGGGCTACTTTTTATATGGGCAATATTGCGCTGGAATTAGCCCCTTTTAAAAAGTAGCACTAAATTCGCGTTGAAACGTCTCATTTATTAGACTAGGGAACATTCAGCGATTTTTGAAATGTTCAGACTTTATTTTTGATAACGCAACCATAAAAATTAATTAGACTTTCACCCTTTAAATTATATCAGTAGAAATGTGATATATCTGGGGTTCCTGTGTATAATTACTATTGCAAATTGTGTAATCATGCTTCGCGAATAACAAGTCGACGTATTCCGAATCTTCTTTCATAACATTTTTTAACAGTAAGGTTATAAATATAAATTCCCCATTTATTAAAATTTTTTGGTTTTTGATTATCTGAATGCTATTATTAATGCATGTACAAGTATTTTAACACAGCTATACAACGGTTGCTAGATAGCGCGCTATTTTTAGAACGACACTACTGATTCTGGAATGTGATGAACTCACTAGAATCAATGGGCTACATAGAAAGGCAACATTGTGAATGAGATTTAATAATGGGAACATTGCACAATTGCTATTTATAGAGCGTATACCGCTTATATAAATGTAGGCTAAACAAAAGAGTTATTTCGTTACGTGAATGAATATAGCATTCTGTTTATGGCATACAATGAGAAAATACGTTCACAATTAGCCTCAGTTTTAAAGTATATGTTGAAAATATGTTTATAACTTCATTTTAACCGCTTATGTAAACAATTATGTAAATTTTTAATCCTCAACAGTATGCAACAGTTATTGGTATACGTTAAACCATTGTTTGAAGTTTGCATTCCCTAGAACTAGAAAATTTGCCCAATTCTATTGGCATTCAATTTTCCCGCTGCATAATTGTCACAAGAAAATCTGGGTCAAAAGTGATCTTAGACAGCTATGCCAAAACATTTACTGCCAAGAGTTTATTATGCTGCCTGACTGCATCAAACAGTAATATTGTATGATTCATACAGTAAATCACCAATGATTGTTTCTGTTCCATGAGTATGTTTACCACTGAAATAAAAACAAACTGTTAGACTTGTATAGTTCTATAATGGACAAAATGTTTATTAACACATTTCTTGGAATTCCCAAAGTGCTTCCATTTCAGTGGTGTGAATATCAAATAAAACAAATATTTGCTTCTGTGCTGTGGTTCCTAAAGGAAATGTTCATGGCTTCCACACACTTCACCAACATGTTGAAATGGATTTTATTGTAATTTAATACAAATATTTTCATTTCTCAGTCATTGTAAATTGTCAGAGGACTACTTTCTTGCTTTGAACTTAAATTTCAACAGTTGTTTTAAGTATTAATGGTTACTAAAAAAATTATGTGGTTCGGCAACCCGAGCCTACCTAGTTAAAAACCCCCGACCCTAAAGTTTTTAGCGACGTTTGTTTTCCATGAAATTTCTATTAGTCAGATTTTAGATAATTTTCTTTCTTTTTTTTACCAAAATGTGTCCTTAAAACAAAAACAAAAAACTCAATCCCGGCCCTACCTAACTTCTTTGAGACCGTTGCCCGAAACACACAGTTAATTTTTTTGGCCTTAGTCAGGTCTTCTGGTGGTGTAGTGCTCAAAGGTGGACTGTTGTTAACCTTCTGCTTCCAAAACTTGTCCTCCTTTATCACCCTCCATGCATGAATCTAAGTGCTGTCAGAACTTTTGCTGTGCAGCAGTTCAAATTCAGGTGTATTTAACAGGAGTCCATGGAAAAATGCAATAGCATTAAAAAATCTCACTATAAGAAAGGTTTGTGACGACTTAAACATGTTACTAAAGAAGTTATTTTTGCAACATGATGTCTTTTAAAATGATTATGTAAGTTATAAATACATGGGTTTATTGATGCTAGGGGTGTATCCAATTTTGAGTGTTCCAGGGTCTTAAGGTATTCAAAGAATGATTCGTGTTTTATAAAAACATGTAATCCCTTGACATTTAACATCATATAAAGGCTCCTTCTATAGAAACCCTCGTTAAGTCGATGTTATTTTGTTCTAGTACATAGAATTAGAGTTTGCAAGGAGCTCTAAAACCACGCTGCAGATAACAGATTATATGAGTCGGGTTTTATTGCGACCACCATTGCAGATGTGAAAAGAACAATTGAGGCACGCGTGGGAAAACCGCACTTATTGCATGTGCGTAAAGTGTCGTCCAGATTAGCCTGTGCAGTCCGCACAGGCAAATCCAGGACGGCACTTTCCGCTTTAATGGTATTTTCTGTTTCAAGGAAGTCTCTTTTAAACATAAATCCACTGTAGGCGGAAAGTGCCGTCCTGGATTAGCCTGTGCGGACTGCACAGGCTAATCCGGGACGACACTTTACGCACATGCATTAAGTCCAGTTTTCCCATGACACGCCTCAATTGTTGAATTTTCTGTGATACAAATCGTATAACTGATTTATGGAGGAATAAGACAGATTTATTTGTGCGATTGAAAAATTTTCCTCGGAGCTTTTATCTCTGTCATTCGTATTATGTAATTGTTGCACAGGGATTAGTTGATTTCCTTGATATTTTATTACTGCGAGTCATTTTTAGAGAGTTTTCATTTGAAACCAGACTAATATTTACAAATGGATGCAAACTGATTAGTAAATAATAAATCATTGACATAATGCATTTTGAATTGAGTAATCTTTTTATCGTGGTATGAAGGGCTATCGTTATCTCCATTTTCCTCTGTAATAGCAGAATGGATATAAAAAGCCTTAAATCATAGGTCTAAATATATCTTTTGATGCCTTTTAATTCAATCCCATGAATTGAAACAGCTATAAAATGAACAAAGGATGACAAGTGCATATTTCGTCCCATTTGAATTCAGCGAAAACAGCAACTGCGTATTTGGTGACAATTAAAAAAAGACAAGTGCATAATGCTGAACGAATTTCAAGAAAGCCTGGAGTTTATTGATTTATTTAAATTTTTAGTACAAGTGCTTCATGTTTTCATGGTTGTGAGACAACACAAGAGTTGAAAACAAAATATTTTCGAAAGATATTAAAAGAAACAATTGTTATCTTAATTTGGAAAGCGTTTTGTTAATGCGATTGCAATTGTACCCAATACGGAGGCATGCCAATGTTGACAGATCTATGCAAGATCATTGACGTCTACCTTTGCTGCTAGACTGTGTCATTTGCATTCAGTCCTGCACGTGTGTCTTGTAATGCTAACCAGTCACATATTGTCTGACCATGACATAATTATATGACCATTCTAACATACATTGCTGACTGAAAACCAATCCATGGACATTAATCTTTGGTATATCATTCAAGTAGCTTCCTGTTGTTTATAAATTTATATAAATGAATATAAAAATCATAAAATATACTGCAAGAAAAATCTCTGTTTATTGTTGAAATCTATCAACCAATGTTGTCTTGTCTCTGGTTAATAAGGCTAAAAAAAGTAATGAATTGTTT
Organism: Congeria kusceri; assembly: GCA_027627225.1. NCBI lineage: Eukaryota > Metazoa > Mollusca > Bivalvia > Myida > Dreissenidae > Congeria > Congeria kusceri. The sequence continues at coordinate 25,453,273 of CM051035.1, forward strand.
CTCAGGCACGTTTTCCAAAAAATCAGGAGGGAGGGCGAATTTGTTTTTTATTGAAGTATTTTTTTTTCTCCTACGCTTTTCTATTAGCAATATGTAATGGCTTATTAAAATAAGTAAATAAGTATGGATTAAAGACACTTCAAGTTTTAATAACAACATAAGCATCCCTTTTTATAAATTCTAAATATGGATTTATTCATCACAAACGGTCATCTATGCAAGCTGACGTAAAAAGACAATCAATTTGAATGTTCATAATTAACATAAGTGCCTTCAAATTGATATACCATCAGCATTAAAGTACTTCTATTTATAGAATTTAACTTTTCGTAATTCATATTTTTATAACTGTCAAAAATAGGAATTATATTCGCGATAAATCACCAATAATTTTTGGAAAGGAAAATCAACACTTGTCAATGCAGCTGGCATTTTCATTTGTTTCCATAGGACTTAATATATTGACACCCATTTTCTGAAAAAAATATGGAATGCTATTACACAAGCAAAAGCATCTACGGAACAAAAGTAAATCAACAAATAGACAATATTTATCGAATATGAATCTTTTTTTTCAAAATTAACACAATGTGTGTATATCTGATTTATATAATTAAATCAGACAGGAAGTAAGTTACTGGAAATACCGAAATGTCCACGGGATTACTCTTCTTCCGCTATGTTAAAATGCGGATTCGTTTAATTTTAAGCCACTGTCCATGGGATCTAATTCAATACATCGTAATTTTATTAATAGTTCTTATGAACGTTTATGGTGTTTATTTGTCCGAAATTTGTTTCTTATTTACAAAAGGCATTGTTCAAAAGCACTTGGTACCAACGGAATATACTATAATGTAATGCTTGTTTACTCCAGAGTCATCACCATTTATCGCATACATAAAATAGACTATAGCAAGTTACCAAAATGTTAATAATTCACAGATTTCAATGCGTAGTTTTTGTATTTTGTTCGGTAACATGCCCATTAGAAACACTTTCTGGAAAGTTTTATTTTTATTAACATATTTCTGGACTGCTCCTTTAAAACCCGGGCGCGATCGCCAAAAATCAGTCAATAAAAATTTTTTTGGTGTTAAATCAAATTCGTGGCGGGCCATAAAAAAACGTTGCAGCGCTGCCTGAGAAACAAATCATTAATTTGTTTAGCCTAATAAAAAATTAAATTTGAACCAAATTGTGTATTCTTTATATTTTTGTATTTTTAACAAAAATGTCATTTCTTATTATTCCCCATTTTAATTCTCTTCTATTTCTTCAATATTAATAAAATTTGTTAATCAGCATACAATGGGACTTTCATCATTGAGATATGTTCAAATTATGTAAAAAAGCTTTTATGGCAGTTATTATATTAAAATGTTGAAATTTCTTCATGTGCTTAAATAATGCTGAATATTATGATAAAGTAGATATTGTTTCTCAAGGGAAAATTGATTATCTTCTGCAAGAAAAGCTGCAAGAAACCGATATCTTGAATCCCCAATTTGTGCAGATGTATGCCTTAGGTGGCATTCATTTAACACCAGGTTTCCATAGATAGACACTAGCCATTGATTAGATTTATCAAAATAACAAGTAAAGTATTTTCATTGGAAACGCTCCTACTGTTTCTAAAAGTATGACGTTGTTTTTCAGTAAAAAATATCACATTGTAACGTCACCTGTTAGATTATTATAACATTTTCCTGGTGCCTTACACCTTACATTCTGGTTACTTACCGGATATTGATCAAAATCGTTAATGGGTAAGTTGAATGCATTTGAACAGTCAGACACCAGTAACAGATATATGTTCATCGGCTTTAGGCACCTCATTTAAATTTTGTTGTTGTTTTATGATGAAAATGTCATTCTTGCCTTTAATAAATGATAACAAAATGTAAGCTAGTAATAATTTTGGATAATTGTTTTGTCATCTGAAAATCATATGTGGGCTTTCAACATTAGCGTAAAAACGATGTCTTTTATATAATTTGTAGCATGTTTTTTAAGCAGGTATAATATTCTAAACGCCGCGTCGTGGGAAAACTGGGTGTAATGCATGTGCGTAAAGTGTTGTCCCGGATTAGCCTGTGCAGTCCACACAGGCTAATCCGGGACAGCACTTTCTGCTTTTATGGTATTTTCTGTTTCATGGAAGTCTAAATCCTATGTAGGCGGAAAGTGTCGTCCCGGATTAGCCTGTGCAGACTGTACAGGCTAATTCGGGACGACACTTTTCGCACATGCATTAAACCGGTTTTCCCATGACGCGCCTCATATTATGTTTTCAGATCATGGTTTTGCTACGGTCTTCGCTGCGCATATACTAAGGACTATAAATGCATCAGATTTCAGAATTCTCTACCAATCAGTATTACTCGAATCATTGAGAAAATATTCTCCTTTTCGAAGTACAGTGGTACTCTAGCATTGCATAAGCATAATATTATATGCCTCTTTTAAATGCTTTCTTGATAATATTGTTGCCTTATTTGGAGGAACCATTATTCGTGCAGACGTTTTAATGATTATCAGACATGCAAATTCTGAAGTGCCATGGTTTTGACTCCTTGACCCTTGCTATCCAGAATTTGCAACACCTCTCTTCCCAGTGTAAATCTGCCTTGATTTATTTGTAATTTGGGACTATTGAATTGTAAAAACATTAAAGCCAGTTTGTATCTGTCTATATTGGAGTGAAAATCCATGCAGTTCCACAGGGCTCTGAGATTTGGTATGGAATTACTGAGGGATATATTACCCCAGTATTTATACCATTTGCCTGTTCTGGCATACATATATATTGTGGACTGGATCAGTCTGGTCACACTTCTCTGGGTATTTTTATGAGATTTCTGGGTAGTGATTTATAATGCTTTTGTAAATTCTTTTGGAAATTTGATTTCAAGGCAAGCGAAAACAAAATGCTACATTGATAGTGTTATAAAATGTGTTTGTATATTCATGTGTAATACCGGGTATTCATTTAATAAGAAAACATTCATAGCCGTAACATCTCCAGATGAAGCAGCAAATTATGACAATTATTTGATTTAGAAGTTTGTATCCTGTTTCATTTTTGTTTCATGTATATCATTTCATGTATCCTTTTTTTGCTCACCTGAGCACAAAGTGCTCATGGTGAGCTTTTGTGATCGCCCGTCGTGCGTGAGTGCGTGTGTGCATCATCAACTTTTCATTCAAACAGCATCTCCTAAACCGCTTGGCAGATTTTCACCAAACTTCACAGGAATGATCCTTGGGTGGACCTCTTTCTTTCCGGTCCGCTGAATATGTAGGTCACCAGAGCTAAAAATAGATTTAAAAAGTGAAAACTTTAAAAATCTTCTTCTATGAAACCGCAAGGCTCAGACCTTTCATATTTGATATGTGACATCCTCTAGAGGTTCAAATTATACCCCTGGGGTCAAAACGGGCCACGCCCCGGGGGTCACATGGTTTATATAGAATATATAGCAAAATGACATGAAAATCTTCTCCTCTGAAACCACAAGGCCCAGAGGTTTCATATTTGGTATGTAACATCATATAGTGGTCCTCTACAAAGATTGTTCAAATTATGCCCCTGGGGTCTAACGGGCTACGCCCTGGGGGTCTCATGGTTTATATAGAATATATAGCAAAATGACTTTAAAAATCTTCTCTTCTGAAACCGCAAGGCCCAGAGGTTTCATATTTGGTATGTAACATCCTTTAGTGGTCCTATACAAAGTTTGTTCAAATTATGCCCCTGGAGTCAAAATGGGCCAGGCCTCGGGGGTCACATGGTTTATATAGAATATATAGCAAAATGACTTTAAAACTCTTCTCCTCTGAAACCACAAGGCCCAGAGGTTTGATATTTGGTATGTAACATCCTATAGTGGTCCTCTACAAAGATTGTTCAAATTATGCCCCTGGGGTCAAAACTGGCCATGCCCCGGGGGTCTCATGGTTGATATAGAATATATAGCAAAATGACTTTTAAAATCTTCTCCTCTGAAATTGCAAGGCCCAGAGGTTTCATATTTGGTATGTAACATCCTTTAGTGGTCCTTTACAAACTTTGTTCAAATTATGCCCCTGGGGTCAAAACGGGCCACACCCCGGGGGCCACATGGTTTATATAGAAGATATAGCAAAATGACTTTTAAAATCTCCTCCTCTAAAACCACAAGGCCCAGAGGTTTCATATTTGGTATGTAACATCCTATAGTGGTCCTCTACAAAGAGTGTTCAAATTATGCCCTGGGGTCAAAACTGGTCACATGGTTAATATAGACTTAAATAGCAAAATGACTTTAAAATTCTTCTCCTGAAACCGCAAGGCCTAGAGGTTTCATATTTGGTATGTAACATTGTATAGTGGTCCTCTACAAAGAGTGTTCAAATTATGCCCCTGGGGTCAAAACTGGTCACGCCCGGGGGGGTCAAATGGTTTATATAGACTTAAATAGCAAAATGACTTTAACAATCTTCTCCTTTGAAACGGCAAGGCCCACAGCTTTCCTATATTTGTATTGTAACATTGCATAGTGGTCCTCTCCAAAGATTGTTCAAATTATCCCCCTGGGGTCAAATCTGGCCACCCCCGAGGGGTCACATGGTTTATATAGACTTAAATAGCAAAATGACTTAAACAATCGTTACCTGAAACCGCAAGGCCCACAGCTTTCCTATATTTGGTATGTAACATTGCATAGTGGTCCTCTCCAAAGATTGTTCAAATTATGCCCCTGGGGTCAAATCTGGCCACCCCCCGAGGGGTCACATGGTTTATATAGACTTAAATAGCAAAATGACTTAAAAAATCTTTACCTAAAACCGCAAGGCCCAGAGGTTTGTTCAAGGTTGTTCAACTTATGCCCCTGGGATAAAAATAAGCCACGCCTCGGGGATGCAAATTCCAATTGGGTTACAATGTCTCAGGTGAGCGTCCTTGGGCCCTCAGGGCCCTCTTGTTTGAGTTAGTGTATTTAATACACATTTAATGCATATTAAATGCTGCGGTATTGGCACCATCTTTTTTCTGCGTTAAATGCGCATTAAATACACTTTTATGCCCCCGGCATCTTGATGCGGGAGGCATATAGTGATCATCCTGTCCGTCCTTCCATCCGTCTGTCCTTCCGTCCGAGACAAGGTTAAGTAGATTTTACCGTTTCGTCTAGCACCAACACCGCTTACTACAACACTTGGATACTTACACAGTTGTTGCTAATGACCATTCCCTATCCACCCATATCACCCAACCTCACTTTGACCTTGACCTAATTTGGACTTATAATAATTCAAACGTGCCATTTCTTGGTTAACTAGATTTTACCATTTCGTCTAACACCAACACCGCTTACTAAAACTCTTGGATGTTTACACAGTTGTTACTTGTGACCGTTCCCAATCCACCAAGATCACCCAACCTCACCTTGACCTTGACCAAATGTGCACTTAGAAACATTCAAATGGGCTGTTTCTTGGTTAACTATATTTAACCATTTCGTCTAGCATCAACACCGCTTGCTACAACACTTGGATACTTACACAATTTTTACTTATGACCGTTCCCAATCCACCCATATCACCCAAACTCACCTTGACCTAATTTGGACTATGAAATGGGCTACCCAGCACCAACCGGGGGCATGTGTGTTTATCAAACACAGAATCTTGTTTCTGTACTTTTTTCTGCATTTTATACAAAATAAGTGTATTCATGCACTATTTTTAGCTCACCTGAGCACAACATGCTCATGGCAAGCTTTTATGATTGCCTTTTGTCCGTCGTGCGTCGTCAACATTTTCCTTATGAACACTCTAGAGGCCACATTTATTGGCCAATGATATGAAACTTGGTCAGAACAATGATATATCGGCCGAGTTCAAAACTGGGTCATGTGGGGTCAAACACTAGGCCACCAGGTCAAATTGAAGAAAAAGCTTGTGAACACTTTAAAAGTCACATTTTTTGCCCAATCAACATGAAACTTGCTCAGAACAATTGTTCTGATAATATCTTGGCTGAGTTCGAAAATGGTTCCGATCCGTTGAAAAACATGGCTGCCAGTGGGCGGGGCAGTTTTCCTTAAATGGCTATAGAATAAGCTTGTGAACACTCTAGAAGTCACAGTTTTTGCCCAATCAACATAACACTTGCTCAGAACCTTTGTTCTTATGATATTTCAGCCGAGTTCGAAAATGGTTCTGGTCTGTTGAAAAACATGGCCGCCAGGGGGTGGGGGGTCAGTTTTCCTTATATGGCTATAGGGAAAGCTTGCGAACTCTCTAAAGTCACATTTTTTGCCCAATCTATATGAAACTTGGTCAGAACATTAATGATATCTCTGCCGAGTTTGAATCTGGGTCATGTGGGGTCAAAAACTTGGTCACTGGGTCAAATTGAAGAAAAAGCTTGTTAACACTCTAGAAGTCACATTTTTGCCCAATCTTCATGAAAGGTGGTCAGAACATTTGTCGTAATGGTATCTCGGCCGAGTTTGAATCTGGGTCATGTGGGGTCAAAAACTAGGTCACTAGGTCAAATTGAAGAAAAAGCGTGTCAACACTCGAAGTCACATTTTGCCGAGTGTAATAAGTGTATTTTTTTCTGCATATTTAAACTCAGAGAAGAATATGGTGCCAATACCGCAAGTGTTTTATGCGCGTTAAATGCATTAAATACACTCATTCATGAAGGGATGTTTGTGAAGTATGTATAATGATAATGTATACCATAAAAATGTTGGAGATATGTGGCCATGGTGCCAATGAACAAACCCTTGGTGTTTTTAGCTCACCTGAGCATGCAGTACTCGGTGAGCTATTGGTACAGGGTTCTTCTCCGGCGGCGGCCGTCGTCTGTGTGCCGTCAACAATTCGGACCGTTATCGCAATAAAGACTACATTTTTAATTCAATCTTGACCTAACTTGCACAGTTTGTGTTTGACCATAAAATCTCGGTTGGTATTGATAATCGGCCAAATTGGACCAGAAACCTTAGAGTTAGGGCTCCTTGTTTGTGGGAAAAAATGCAAAAATTGCCTTTTTCGTTCATAGAGGCTTTATTTTTCTACCAATCTTGACCAAACTTCCACAGTTTGTGTATTATCAAAAGTTTACAGTAGAATTTAACATTGGGCCGGATTGGGCCACAAACACCAGAATTATGGTGCATTTTTTTGTTAAAAAATAGGCAAAAAATGCCATTTTACCTTGATTAAGACATCATTTTTCTTCCAATCTTCCAATCTTGACCAAACTTACACAGTTTGTGTGCGATCAAAAGATTTCATCAGGAGCCAAAAATGGGTAAGGTTAGGCCACAGACACTGGAGTTATGTCCTCTTGCATGTGGAAAAAAAAATGCAAAAATTGTCTTTTTTGTTCATAGAGACTTTATTTTACTTCCAATCTTCACCAAACTTCCACAGTTTGTATGTGATCATAGCCAACATTGGGTCAGATTGGGCAACAAACTTCAGAGTTATGGCCCCTTTGGTTTTGAAAAAAATGCAAAAATTGCCTTATTCGAGATTTCATTCAATCTTGATAAAACTTGTTTTAAAACACATGTTTTGTATGGCCATAATAAGATCTCAACACAAGCAGCAAATGAGACAGACCATGAACGCGGCAGTTATATCCCCTTACTTGTGAAAATTTTATGCAAACATGAATTTGTTGCAAGACGGGGACTTTGTTTTCAACCAGCCAAGACCAAGCTTGCACAATTTGTCTATGACCATAAAATCTACAGCGAATTTCAATGTAGGACGGGTAAATGGCAATACACTCTACTCTTTTGAAACAAGCCGGCAAGCATGCAGTCTTTGCGAAACTGGCTAAAAAACACCGGTCATCCGGACAGGCATTTTGTAAAAAGTTGCCGGTCCGAACAAAAACTTGCCGGACCGAAAAAGACGTGTACATTTTAAACTTTTATCATTTATTTATTGACCAGGATTGTGTTGACAGCACTTATTTCTACTATACACTAACTATACATAGTATAAAGTGTTAGTTTTCTTTAGTGTTAGAGTTTGATGGACTGTGATGCTTAATATTTGCTTAATCATTGGAAGTACAGGTGAGCAGCTTGTCAGCATTTAACAGTTCACTTTGAAAGTCTATGCATTCGTCATCATTTTCAAGAGAATCCAGTTCATCATCGACATCGCACAGGCTTTCGACTTGTTTCTCAAAGCTTACGACTGGCCCCACAGTTGATTCGCCTTACAGAACTTGCAAAACATTTTATTTTGATCTTTATCATATTCCAACCAATCCCTGCCGTTTTTCCAACGATCCTGGAATGACCTGCCCACCCTTCTAGATTCGTATTCTTTAGCCTTTTCTTTCTTTTCATCGTCAGTTAGTTTTTGTTTTTTTACCTGGTGCTGCACCAGGGTAATATCGCAAAAACGACATCTTGGAACAACAACAGAAATTTGTTACAGATAATCTAATTGGACTAAGAATGATAAACTATCCAATGAAATAGCGTTTTTCAAAAGACAAACCAATTTGATGAAAAGTAGAAAAGAAACGAACATAAAATTGAAGGTTATGATACACTATTAAATTTATCAAGTTCATGTAGAATATTCAAAAAGAAAATGATATATTAATTTACTTAAATGTTTGCTAAATGTAGTTTGTTCGTATGACCTGTAAAATGTTTTTATTAATAAATTTTTAAGTTTGGTTGTGAGGGGTCATTGCGCGCAAAATGTTATCGACTTTACACATTTGCTAAGGTTTGAAATAAGTATAATGTAACCTTGATATTTTCGGTAATTACATTGAGAAAACGTTGTGTACTCACCGGTTAGACGTGTGACGTCATCTTCCAGAGTGTAAACATGTCAATCAAGTTTTTGGTTATTTCGTATTTTCCCATTGCATTTTTCGGAACAATTTAAAATTTCGCCGGTCGCCCGGACCGACATTTTCAGAAAACATGCCGGTCCAAATGAAATTTTGCTGGTCAGGACCGGCGGACCGGCAATTTCGCAAAGACTGAGCATGACATGACCTTTGCGCTGTGGTCGCCATTATCTTTGAGAACTGCAGCATTAACACTATTCCTCCAAAATTGTCTGCGAAAAGTTGGATACCATATTTGAGAAAATATATCCAGGTCCTTACTTGTTCTATGTATGAGAGTAAATCAGCTAGACGAATTATTTAAGGACATTATGGCGTACATTCCCACAAGCCTTTCACAGCAGTAAGGCTTTCATCTTTGCCAGTACACAGGTGAGCCCTTTTGGCCATCATGGCCCTCTTGTATTATAATGTGTGTTTATGATGCAATGTTTATTTCCAGGTCAGTCAGCACCCCCACCTGGGTCTGCGGAACTGGGGCGCGGAGGCCATCACAAACCTGGTCAAGGCTGCACTGGCCTACAAGCACACACCTCCCCTGCATGAAAACCTGGTACACATTCAGATAGATTTGTTTTAAATGAGGTGTGTTGTGCGAAACTCGGACTAAATGCATCTGCCTAAAGTGTCGTCGAGGATGACACTTTTCACTTTTGTGGTATTTTTTGTTTCAAGGAAGTCTCTTCTAAACATAAATCCACTGTAGGCGGAAAGTGCCATCCCCGATTAGCCTGTGTGGCCCGATTTTTGTCCACGACACGCCTCAAATGCATCTGTACTTGACTATGACTTGACGAGGCAATGCTGAGTTTGTTTCCAAGGTAACAACTGTATTTATGGCAACAGATTACACTATGTCAAGTTTTAAGAAAATATTCTTTAACACCAAAAGCACAAATGACCATGTCAACCTACAAAATAAAAATTATTAAAATTTTTAAATGCATCTCCGTGGCCTAGTAGTTAGGGCGTTCGCACGTTGGAGTCTCACACAGGGCTTTTTCTGATATGGCCGGTTTCCTACCCAGCAGCTAGTTCAATCGAAGGGTACCGATTGCCTTCCTGCCAAGCGCCCGGCATATAGGATAGGAATCAGGAGTAAAGATGTTTATCAGTAAAGGTGTCTCATAAGTCCTTAATCGCGAGGGGTGACACGATAATAAACAATCACTTTACACTTTACTTTTACTTTAAATTAAATCTGCAAAACAGTGAAACCATGTTAACTTAGAATATTTGAAGTTGAGATTTTCCATTGGATATATTGTATTACCTTACCTTTTGTTACTTCCTTTTGGTGATATTAATTGAGTTACTTTTTAATGGATATTATTATTCTCTCGAGTTTGTTTCTAATGTAGCAACAACATGCAGTGGCCTTAAGAAACATGGCATTAACAGGCATTCTGCTGGGACAAAATTGAGGCCTCTTGATGGAAAAAATAAAAAAATAAAAATTGATACTTCAGATCTGCATTTGGATGCTGGATATGTTCACATGATATATTTAGCTTAACAATTGACGTTAGTAGTTGTCTCCCTTTTGACAACAAAAATGTTGTTTTAGCAAACTGTGGTTCCAAGCATAACAATCTAAAAATCAAACCTAAGTGTTGACATTCATTTTAATTAATATTATTTTGCTTATAACAGTTTTAATTTGTTTACATCCAAAATACAGAGGTATAGATACAGTAAATCTAAGGTAACATGTACATGTTATATAGCTTGGCAAAGACCTTTTGCAATAGGTAGGATTGTCAAGTGTACCAGTATTTTTATCTGAAAACCTTAAAAACATAATATTTTGTTGTCAAAACAACAATTGTTCTGCCTATGGTTGCAGTCGACAAATGAAGACCCACAGGACATTCTCCATGAAACCTTTATAACAGTCTTACAAAACAATTTGGTCTTCATTAAGGACATAGAGAGAGATCTGTTTCGATTAATATCCTGAATGGAAGTTTCATTTCCGAGTCATTTCCAATCATTTTTCATGTTTTTCCTCTCATTAATTTACCATTTGTTGCCAGTAGGAATCTTGTTTGGTAAGTTTCCAGTCTGTTTTTTTCCAGAAATGTGACTGCAAACATGTGCTCCTAATGAACTAGTTTCAACTCAACAAAACATTTTTTCGAAAGACTGGAGTCTCATCAGCAGGTGCTTGCTCAGTGAATGACCTTGACATTTTCAAGTACATTCCATGAAAGTTCATCCTTGTGAGCTATACGCAGTGACAATTTAGAGCATAAGTTTTGGTTTGGTTGTGTTTGTAATATATGTTTATCGAGTGCCTTGGGATTCTCTCCCAAATGGCCATCGTCCCCAGGAGATGTGTTAGTTGGTTATGGCGTATAGTGCAAGATACAGGAGACGCCCGGTTCCAGAGGCGACCCTGGGTCTTTTAGAGCCCGGTGTGAAGCACCTAGTACACTGCACCTCGGTTTAACGTCTCATGTGAAAGACGAGTTAGTAGGTTAGGGTGTAGCAGGAGATCGAACCTGCGATCACTGGATCTTGAAGCCCTAAGACCACAGATCCGCTACAAGTTGGTTTGTTTGGTCAACAGTGTTGTAAAATGATGTATAATGACTGTACTAATAAAATGATTAATGACTGTACTAATTAAATTGCACATGCTCAGATGTCCAGATACGTCCACCTGAAACTGACCGCTGGTCAGCAGCACTTGTAACAAAGATTATCATACAGTCAACACGTTTTTGTGTTAGATCTACACTTACTCTAAATACAATATATACAATTAATGTAACCCTTAAGGAACCACCATCCTGAACAGTCCTAAAAACGACATGAAAGTAGCATTTTAATGTATCCTAGTGCTGTCTTAGGGATTCTAGCGAGGGTAATCTTAAGAAATAATAATAATTCAAACACATTTCTTCATTGTCAGCATAACAGTTGATATGACTTCTACTTGTATTAAGTTTCATTCCGCTTCAGTATCAGCATAACAGTTGATTTGACTTCTACTAGTGTTATGTTCCATTCCCCTTCAGTATCAACATAACAGTTGTATTATGTTCCATTCCCCTTCAGTATCGGCATAACAGTTGTATGATGTTCCATTCCCCTTCAGTGTCAGCATAATTGTCAATATGACTTCTACTTGTATTATGTTCCATTCCGCTTCAGTATCAGCATAACAGTTGTATTATGTTCCATTCCCCTTCAGTATCAGCATAACAGCTGATTTGACTTCTACTTGTATTATGTTCCATTCCCCTTCAGTATCAGCATTACAGTTGATATGACTTCTACTAGTATTATTTTCCATTCCCCTTCAGTATCAGCATAACAGTTGATATGACTTCTACTTGTGTTATGTTTCATTCCCCATCAGTATCAGCATAACAGTTGATATGACTTCTACTTGTATTATGCGCCATTCCCCTTCAGTATCAGCATAACAGTTGATATGACTTCTATGTTGTATTATGTTCATGACTTCTATGTTGTATTATGCGCCATTCCCCTTCAGTATCAGCATAACAGTTGATATGACTTCTATGTTGTATTATGTTCATGACTTCTATGTTGTATTATGTGCCATTCCCCTTCAGTATCAGCATAACAGTTGATATGACTTCTATGTTGTATTATGTTCATGACTTCTATGTTGTATTATGTGCCATTCCCCTTCAGTATCAGCATAACAGTTGATATGACTTCTATGTTGTATTATGTTCATGACTTCTATGTTGTATTATGTTCCATTCCCCTGTATATTTCAGAAGCTGCAGGCGAGCATCCTGGCCCCGCTGCAGGACCTGTCCACGATCACCCAGCCAGACATCCGTCAGAAGCAGCTGCAGTGCGTGTTCCAGATCCTTCATGACAACGGGGACTGTCTGCACCACGGCTGGCCCCTCATACTGGGGGTGATAGGGGCCGTCACCAATAATCAGGGGTAGGCAATGATAGGCAAATGCAGATCAATCTGGTGTTCTTTCCAATCCATTGATCTCGAATTTCACACTAGGGTTCGAAAATAGTGAATGCAATAGAATCGTAATTTATTAATTCAGTTGATTTCTACTTGTTGAACTTAGTTTAAACAAGTTCCTTGTTACTTCATATTAAATGTTTAGCCCTGTTTTTCTCCTTCTTCATTTAATTAGAAATGTGTTACTGAATTTAAAGTTTGCTAAACATACATAACACTTTATAAAGAAATTAACATACAACAACTGATAATGTGCACTTCAGTAGGGATATACATTAACATTCTGGGTTACGGATATACATTAACATTCTGGGTTACGGATATACATTAACATTCTGGGTTACGGATATACATTAACATTCTGGGTTACGGATATACATTAACATTCTGGGTTACGGATATACATTAACATTCTGGGTTACGGATATACATTAACATTCTGGGTAACGGGCCAACTGGGCTCGCGATCCTGGGAACATGCAAGCCATCCTTGAAATCATGAGCCACTTAACCTCATAAGAACTTGCAATTTTTAGCTTATTTTAGCTATTAAGGTTTGAAACTAACATTTTCAGCCATCAGTTTGTTCCGAGGATTCTGAAGCTGGGCCCGGCTGGCTCAGTTGGTAGAGCACTGGACTGTCAATCTGGGGATCGTGAGTTTGAACCCCAGCCCGGCCACATAACTTGTGTGGGGATTGGTCATGAAATTATTTCTACGGCCATTCTCCCCCTACCTCTGATTCACGTAGGGCAGTTATCAGTTACTGGCATAGGCATATGCACTTAGTACTGGTAAACCACTTAGATTGGTTAAGCTTGCCCAGAAAAAAGAGTCAGTAGGTTAACTGGCCGCTGTGATATGACTGAAATACTGTTAAAAACGGCGAAAAATCCAAACAAACAAACAAAAGTTCAGAGGATTCCAAAATCAGTTAAATTTATGTATTATTAAATTATGTATTTTAACTGCTTGACTTTTGGATGGGTATTTGCAGTTTGCCAACTGGCCAAATGACTGGTTGGATCCAGTTGCACAGCTGCAAATCAACTCGCCATTGGCGACTGAGCGAGTGTAAATTTAAATCCCTGTAACGTGTCAATTAGTCATTTCAACCAAGGACAATACTAATCCCATTTGTAATAGTCAGTTACTCAGTGATGCCTGATAAGGCCCGCCTACCGCCAGGCTTGGCCAATAAGATGCTAGCTGTATGTTGTATGCTTGTTTTGTTATCAGTTCTTCTTAGATAATCATACCGAATAAACATGCTAGAAAACTAATCCCTGTTGGGTCTTCAATAAATCATTTCTATAAGGGTCCAGAATACTACATTAGAACATTACAACATTCCGTATTATGCAATAAGTCAAATTTGAGCTGAGATAACTTTAAAAAAATCATCAACATTTCAAGAAATTGCAAGGAAAAAGTAAGGGAGAAAGAAGAAAACCCTTCTTCCAAACTATCATATGGTTTGACCTTGACCTTCAAGCCAGGTCAGTGGATCACACAAACTGCTTATGATGTAACTGTGGTAAATATCTCATATATTGGTGAAAGTATTAATGAATGCAAAAGGACCAACTGACAAAATAACAGTCAACCATTTGTCAACAATTCCATGAAAACAGATGCTATCCAATAGATGTCTTACACATTTAAATCAATTTGCATTAAATAAATAAAAATAAAGTTCCTAACCACCAGGGAAATTGAAAAGAGCACCAAAGTCATCCTGTCTAAATAGAACCTAAATTTTAGAAGACAGTGATTAATGGCAACTATGTGGTCTCTAGTGCAAATGGCTCAAAGAATTTAACCAAATATGGAGCAAATAATGCTCAAACTGCTTGACACGAAATTGCAGTTCACACAAGTACAATTACCAACACCTCCGAATCATCTTTTTGAAAGATGTATCCTGTTTATTGTTTACAGAGAGAAGCTTGTGCAGACGGCATTTCAGAGCCTGCAGTTGGTGGTCACAGATTTCCTACCCATAATTCCCTGCTGTTACCTGGAAGTGGTTGTAACCGTGGCGTCCAAGTTTGGTCTCCAAAAGCAAGAACTCAACGTCAGCTTGACAGCCATCGGCTTGTTGGTACGGGGTTTGATATTTTAACAATGGTATTTTAATAGTAATTCATACGAAAGTAGTAAAGCATGTTTCTGTGTCTTTGTCCACCAGTTCAGATGCTTCTTTGTGAACTGAAATTGCATTGACCATGACAACAGATACTCATAAACCTACAGTAGAATGTGTCGTTGTGTGCTCAAATGTGTGCCAATGGCAACCTAGCAGAGACTATAATAGGTCTATTTTCAATGCTTCCGGTTGAGTTTAGGTTTTAGAATGTGTGAAGTTTGTTGTTGATTTATGTAGGAAATATTAAATTCTCTAGTTGGTAAAAAAATCACATGCAAATTGGCAATTCAGAGGTCGCTTTACATATCTAGGACATGATAATTGCATTCCATACTGTTTCTCAATCACAATGGTAACCCCTATAGTTTAAAAATAGTGCTCCACTCTTCTCCCACAAACTGTAGTAAAAATAAGTTGTACAATCAACAACTGCAGTATCATAACATCATATGTGGCGCGTCGTGAGAAAACCGGTCTTAATGCATGTGCGTAAAGTGTCATCCCGGATTAGCCTGTGCAGTCTGCACAGGCTAATCTGGGATGGCACTTTCCGCTTTTATGGTATTTTCTGTTTCAAGGAAGTCTCTTCTAAACATAAATCCACTGTAGGCGGAAAGTGCTGTCCTGGATTAGTCTGTGCGGACTGCACAGGCTAATCTGGGACGACACTTTTCTCACATGCATTAAGTCTGGTTTTCCCACGACGCGCCTCATATGTTTATTTCAGTGGAACATATCAGACTACTTCTATCAAAACCGTGAAAGAATCAAAACAGAACTCAACAGAACCAAGCCTGAGGCAGAAACCAAGGTCACCGATAGGTCAGAGGTCATGACGGCCTTTGACGGTCTCTGGATGTGTCTGTTCATGCGTCTTGGAGACTTGTGTGTCGATTCCCGGCCAGCAGTCCGTAAGAGTGCGGGACAGACTTTGTTTTCCACGATTTCCACACACGGAGGTCTGCTTGAGCAAGCATCCTGGAAGAAAGTCCTCTGGAAGGTGCAGTCATATGTACTTTCAGGCACATGCCGTTATAGTTGATAAACATTCTAACATGACACACGCAAAATTTTCGTTGTATATTGCCAATAAATAATTCAGAAAAGTAGTTCAGAAACTGTAAAATACAGTTTGCATTGTTATTGCAGAATATGTTGTCGGGTCATGTTAGAATCAAAATAATTTTGCTTTATCACTGTTTAATTGTAAATATGATATTTTTGTTGTGGTGCGCGTATGTAAAACCTCGGGCTAGCGCCCTCGTGGTTTAATTCTGGAGCATCAGAACTCAAAATCGTTGTTTATTTAGATATAAACAACTCAAAATCAACAATTATTTCTTAATTTAATAATTGTAATGTATGTATTATTTGAATTTGAAATTGTGAATTATAAACCATTTATATCCGTTATTCTTTGGTACAAAATATAAATCTATGTACCTTTTTGCTTATTTAACAGATATCAGCAGTATATAGTTTGATGTTACAAGTCAGTAGTGTATGAACATGCCCAAATATATTTGGCAAAATTAGGTGGAACCAGATAACAACATGTTGAAAAACAAAATCAATTGTATTAAATGTATAAGACCAGATCTTTTGAAATGTAAAAAATTACTAAAGTGAAGCAACTAATGATGGTAAATATATATGCAGGTGTTGTTCCCCTTGCTGGACAATGTAAAGAAGCTGTCCAGAAAAGCCCCTAACACGAAAGACCAGTCTGCAGAGGGTAACATCCTCATCCACCACTCGAGGGACACGGCAGAGAAGCAGTGGGCGGAGACACGGGTGCTCACCCTTGCCGGGGTCGCCCGAACATTCACAGCGCAGAGGAGGATACTGCAGGGTTTCTACCGTATGTCTTACTGAATATCATGGTGTTTATGCCCCCACTTTAGAGGGTAGGCTTTTACATTTGCCCTTGTCCGTCCGCCCGTCGGATTTTTGTGATGCGCATAACTCAAACAGTATAACTGCTAGAGTGATGAAACTTAATAAGCATATTCATCGGCATCGGGTCATGTGCAACCGGGTATTTTTTTCCGACATCAGCGCAGTTATGGCCTTTTTTTAACAAACAATTACATTTTTGGACTTATGTCGCTTGTAGCTCAAAAAGTATAACTGCTAGGGTGATGAAACTTTATATACATATGAATCAGCATGTGAACTTGTGCACCTGGGTATTTTGGTGCATTTTTTTTGCTTGGGATTGCATATGAGGTAGGTGGGCCAAGGTCTTGGTCACCGTTACTAAAAATAGAAAAATGGTTTCTGCTTAATAAATTGAGAACACATTGAGATATTTGTATGAAACTTCATATTGAGACCTCCCATGGGATTGCATATAGGGTTGGTGGGGTCAAGGTCACTATTACTAAAAATAAACAGATTTCGCTCAATACCTACAGAACGAATTGATATATTTTAATAAAACTTTATATGTAGATACCTTATATCTAGACCTCGCTTGCAATTGCATATGGGGTGGGTGGGGGTCAAGGTCACCATTACTAAAAATAAAAAAATGGTTTCTCCTAACTTGAGAACAAATTTAGATATTTTAATGAAACTTCAAATGTAGGTACCTTATATTGAGACCTTGCTTTGGATTGCAAGGTCAAGATCACCATTTCCTAGCCATAGGTGTATGACCTTCACCTTGCACCCAGAACTTTCTTTCATTTATGTGCTGACTTTGAGGCATTTCGTTAAAAAAAGTTTGGTTTTCTTGGAATTTCCAGGTTTCTTGTTTTTAGCAAAAAATAACATTTGGATATTGTGTTGCATGTAACTCAAAAAGTATAACTGCTAGACTGATATAAACATATTCATCAGCATGTGAATTTGTGCATCTGGGTATTTTGGTGCATTTTTTCCGACATCAGCAGAATTTTGTGACAACCAGTGGAATGTGGGGGCATCCATGTCTTATGGACACATGTCTAGTTACCGTATTACATACTGAATATGTTTTGGTTTAACTGTATGTCATACTGAATGTGATGGTTCTACCAATTGTTATACTCAATATGATGGTTTAACTGTATGTCATACTGAATATGATGGTTTTACCATATGTCATACTCAATATGATGGTTTTACTGTATGTCATACTCCAGATGATTGTTCTACCAAATGTTGTACTGAATATGATGGTTTACCGTATCACATACTGAGTGTGATAATTTAATTGTATGTTATACTGAATATAATGGTTTTACCATATGTTATACTGATTATGATGGTTTTACCATATGTCATACTCAATATGATAGTTTTACTGTATGTCATAATAACTATAAGTATAATAGTTTTACCATACTGTCTGTGACAGTTTTGCTGTTTCATACTGACTATGATAGTTTTACTGTAAGATACCCTTAAGCATGACAATGTGTATGTTGTAGTTTGTTTGAAGAGAGCTAATTCCTCCACTTTTTATATGTGATAATATTAACAATAGTTATTTCTGCATTTGTAGAAGAATTTCCTCATGCATGGGCCTTGCTACTGGAACACATAGAGGTTGCAGCCCTGTGCCAAAATGCTGAAATCTCCATAGCAGCTATTAAAAGCTTTCAGGAAATGCTTTTAATGCAAAAAGATGAAACAGCTTTCACACTCCCAACCCTCCCAGTAAAACCTCCAGTCACTGAGTCTATAAATAGAACTGGGGAATCCCCAGAAGCAGACGGAAAGTCCGACAATCAAAGAGAGGCTGAAGAATCAGCAGGAAGTGAGGACTATGACATTGCATTGTGGTCGGCAGCCTGGAAAGTGTGGCTTAATATAGGAACCAATGCAACAAAGCCTCCGGAAGATTCGAGTTCCCTGTATGTTCCATCGCAACCATTTTTGACTGCTCTGATTCAAACATTCCCACCACTTTTGGACCACATCAAGGCCCGGTTCTCTGTGTCAGATCTGCAGAAACTGTCCGGGGTGTTGAAGCGGGCGCTGACCGTGCCGGTCCACGGTGACAGTTCCCCGTTCATTCTGCCCGCGTACCCCGACGTGTCCACCACTCCGCTACAAGAGGCTACACTGCAGTCAGTGGAAGCCATTATCAAGGTTACATTTCAGTTGTGTGTGTCCTTTGATTGTCTATCTCCGTTTTATATTGTTGTTCATATGCATATTTATTTTTCGTTCTTTGTCTTTTTCTTACGCTATTTCTCATTACATGCCTAAGGTAAAAATGTTAAGTATTTGAATCGATTGAAAGTGCCTATGTGTAAAATATGTGTAATAAAAAACTTGAAGTTACTCTGTTAACAGCCTAATGGAAGAATTACTTTCGACTGATATTTTTTGCCTGTTATGTTCAAACAAATTTATTTACGAGTAAAAATAACTAAAACATCTATAAGGATGTTGTACATTATGACCATGTCCCTGTTTAGTACTATTGTAACAATGTGCACCATTAGTATATCCATAATCAGGGCTTTTTGGCCAATTTTATAGCTGTTATTGGGTCATATTCCGAAGGGAAGAAGGATCCTTTTATCCTACATCCAGCCCCAACATTTCTAATTGATTGACTTTCAGATGTTAGGGAAATAAGAGGCGTTCAGTGTAGAAATAAAGACTGTTGAAGTTGTAATAACTGATTTACTGATTAGTTTTTGTTCAAAATATTGTATTTTAAGTAGTTTATCTATAATTATTAAAATATAATTAATCACAAAATTATTTTTTTTCCCAGTTTTAGGTGAATTGGCACTAAAATTCCCAATTTCATGGATATAGGTCATACTCCCAAAATAGTTTTCAAAAAGGCCTGAAAAGTGTAAAATCCACTGATGTCATTAATTTGAGAGTGAGCCAAAGTAAAATCCTTCAGTTTGAAACCATTTTCATGAACATAAATTATGAACACAGTTTGATGATTTAAAGGACATTAAATGGTTTTGTAAGATTTCATGTACCTGTAGTGTTTTAATTTCAGACTGTAAAAGCGGGTTCCGATACTATGCACAACATGTACCCGGACATCTTTGATCAGCTGATGACCTACGTGGACTATGGGATACGGGTGCCCAAGTTCGGAAAGATCGAAACCAAGCAGTTTGGATCTGTCAGAGGACCAACAGTATGGCATTATAGAATGAGGCCTGTCGTAGGAAAACCAGGCTTAATGCATGTGCGTAAAGTGTCGTCCCGGATTAGCCTGTACAGGCTAATTCAGAACGGCACTTTCCGCGTACAGTGGATTTATGTTTAGAAGAGACTTCCTTGAAACAGAAAATACCATGAAAGCGGAAAGTGCCGTCCTGGATTAGCCTGTGCGGACTGCACAGGCTAATCCGGGACGACATTTTATGCACATGCATTAAGTCCAGTTTTCCCATGAGACGTCTAAAATATTTTGCCATTTGCTTCTTTGTTTTTAGCTCACCTGAGCTCGAAGTGCTCAAGGGTGAGCTATTGTGGTCAGTCTGTGTCCGGCGTCCGGTGTCCCTCATCAACATTATACTTCAAACAACTTCTTCTCTGAAACCACTAGGCGGATTTTAACCAAACTTGGCAGGAATGTTCCTGGGATGGTTCTTTACCAAATTCCTTCAATTTATGAAAATATATTGAAAACTCTGGTTGTCATGGCAACCAAAAGCTTAAAAACCTTGTCAAAAACCACTGGCTGGAGTTGAAAATGGTGTTCACAGAAATGCTCCTTGGTAGACCCTCAAGTCATTTTGATTTGTTAAAAAAACATGGCCGAGAGGTCAGTTTTCTTATATGGCTATATTGAAAACTTACAAAATCTTTTTGTCTGAAACCACTGGCTGGATTTGAAATAATTTCACAGAGATGTTCCTTGGGTGACCCTCTACCAAACTCCTTGAAATTATTTTGATTCGT
The DNA here is from genome assembly GCA_027627225.1 of Congeria kusceri. Taxonomy (NCBI): domain Eukaryota; kingdom Metazoa; phylum Mollusca; class Bivalvia; order Myida; family Dreissenidae; genus Congeria; species Congeria kusceri. Next base: position 25,474,156 of record CM051035.1, read on the forward strand.
TAAAAAACATGGCCGCCAGGGGGGCGGACCAGTTTTCCTTATATAACTATAATAAAAAATTTAAAAATCTTCTAGTCTGAAATCACTGGCTGGAATTGAGAATAATTTCACAGAATTTGTCCTTGGGTGACCCTCTACCAAATTCCTTGAAATCATTTTGATTTCTTAAAAAACATGGCTGCCAGGGGGCGGGGCAGTTTCCCTTATATGGCTATATTGAAAACTTTAAAAATCTTCTAGTCTGAAACCACTGGCTGGATTTCAAAATAATTTCCCAGAAATGCTCCTTGGGTGACCCTCTACCAAATTCCTTCAAATCATTTTGATACGTTAAAAAACATGGCCACCAGGGGGCAGGGCAGTTTTCCTGATATGGCTATATTGAAAACTTTTAAAATCTTATAGCTGGATTTCAAAATAATTTCACATACATGTTCCTTGGGTGACCCTCTACCTAACTCCTTGAAATCATTTTGATTTGCTAAAAAACATGGCCGCCAGGGGGCGGGCCACTTTTCCTTATATGGATATATTGAACACTTTAAAAATCTTCTTGTATGAAACCACTTGCAGGATTTCAAAACAATTTCAAATAAATGTTCCTTGGGTGACCCTCTATCAAATTCCGTGAAATCATTTTGATTTGTAAATAATTTCACATACATGTTTCTTGGGTGACTGCCTACCAAATTCCTGGAAATCATTATGATTCGTTAGAAATAATGGCTGCCTGGGGGCGGGACAGTTTTCCTTATACGGCTATATTGAATTCTTAAACAATCTTTTTGTTAAAGCCATTATGATGCTTTACACTCAGGTGAGCGACCGAGGGCCATCTTGGCCCTCTTGTTCTCTTTTCTACATGTCATTGCTACAGGATAATCTCTTCTAAACATAAATCCATTGTAGGCGGAAAGTGTTGTCCCGGATTAGCCTGTGCGGACTTTCCTCACACGACACGCCTCATTTACATTTGGTTATTTCAAACTTATCCTGCAGCAATGACATGTAGAAAGAGAAAAGCAAAGAAACAAATGGCAAAATATATTTATGATGTGTCAATAACCATAAAATCCTGTATATTCGTCTCCTAAATCCTAAATCTAAGCAGAGATCTACAGGTTAATTGAGTTTTGAATAACCATTGTACAAAGATTTGTTATTATTATTTAAGATATGTCTATATAAAAGTTATTAAGCACTTGAAGGTGAAACAAAATTAATATCAGTTACCGTAGTGATAATTTTTCAAATGAAACCTATGAGTTTTTGGGAAGCACATGTATCAATCTAATGCTTACTTTGCAAGTTTATTGTGTTCATTATGAGTTACATACTAGCATTGCATTTGTCAAAGGTTTCAACATAACCCAAAGTAAATGAGGCGTGTCATTGGAAAATGGCGCTTAATGTATGTGCGTAAAGTGTCGTCCCGGATCAGCCTGTGACACTTTCCGCCTACTGTGGATTTATGTTTAGAAGAGATTTCCTTGAAACAGAAAGTACCATAAAAGCGGAAAATGTCGTCCCGGATCAGCCTGTGCAAACTGCACAGGCTGATCCGGGATGACACTTTACGCATGTGCATTAAGCCTGATTTTTCCTCGACACGCATAAAATATTTTGGCCAGCGTCAACAAAACAACGATTATGTACGCACAGGGACTAAATTTCTTATTCTCCAACACATTGTTTAGTATTTGCTCTTTAATTGTCATAATTATTTTATTGCATACATTGACATTATTTTCGGAGAATGAATAAGTCCTGGGGATGCACATATATAAAAACTATGAGTGATTTTGGTTTTTTAGCTCACCTGAGCACGAAGTGCTCGGTGAGCTATTGGTATACGGGACCTCTCCGGCGGCGTCCATCGTCCATTATCCGTATGCCGTCAACAATTTGGACCGTTATCGCGATAAAGACTACATTTTTTATTCAATCTTGACCTAACTTGCACAGTTTGTGTATGACCATAAAATCTCAGATGGGATTGTTATTGGGTCAGATCACACCAGTAACACCCGAGTTATTGCCCCTTTTTGATGCAAAAAAAGTACAAAAATGCCCTTTTCCAACGTATAGAAAAACTTTCACAGTTTGTGTATGACCATCAGATCTCAGCAGATGCCAAATATGGGCCAGATCATGTTTCAAACACCAGAATTTTTATTGCTCGTTGTTTATAAAAAAATATATACAAAAATGGACATTATTCAAGATAGAGTCTTCATTTTTCATCCAATCTTCACCAATCTTGCACAGTTTGTCTGTTATCATGAGATTACAGTTCAGGTCGAATATAAGTAAGATCGGACCAGAAACACCAGAGTTATTGCCCTTTGTTTGTGACAAAAATATGCAAAAATGGACATTATTCAGGATAGAGACTTCATTTTTCATCCAATCTTCACCTGTCATGTACAGTTTGTCTATGAAGATAAGACTACAGGTGAAGTCGAATATTAGCATGATTGGGCCAGAAACACCAGAGTTATTGCCCCTTGTGTTTGGAAGAAACATCATCAAGTTATCAATAATTGGCTTGCACACACGATTTTTTTATTCAATGTTGACCATACTTACACTGTTTGCGCATGACAATAAAAATTGATTGATAAAGTTTGATTTCCAACAGTTGCAAGACTTGCATGCAGTTATTTGTACATGCAACATTGATGTCTTCAGAGCCTGCTTTAACATTAGTTATCCTCATTGGAAAAAAAATTATCAAACAAAAAGCAAAACTTTACCTTATAGCACAGCCATCGCAATTATCGCATTATTGCAACTAGTTCTCCAAAACCGTTTGCGAACAAGACATCAAAATTTACTATTTCTGCATTTTCCAGAATAGTCAGTGATTAAATGAAAAAGGGTCAGGTAAAAATATCAAGAAAAATGATTTGAGAACCATTAGCAAAAACTCGCACATCCACTACCCAACTCATACTTTAGTTAGCCCATTATATCAAATTGATCCTATCCCCCTCTGCATATTGTTCTGATACCTTAATTTTCGAACCTGTCACAACAGTATGGCCTTCAACTGTACCAGTTTTCATGTGAGCGCTTTGGGCCATCATGGCCCTCTTGTTTGAAATGCGCTTGAAAAATTATCACTGAACTGTCTCCATTTTTAGTATAATGCAAATGTTTGTGAACTTTAATTTTAAACACTCCTTTAATTAGTTCTGTTAGACTTGCTCTATTAACAACAATCGTAAGTGTTCAAATCTTAAATGTTACAGCTGCATTGTTTGAGCAACAGACACAATATCTCTAGATCACAATTAATTAGAAGAATTGATAACACTAAAAAGTCATTACCGATAGTCAGGGGGTGTCAAAATCTCATATTGCCTTACTTGTCCGTTTAAAAAAAAAGCTATTTCCAGCTTGTCTGTAAAGTAATTATAATGTAAATTCTGTCAATTTTTCATTTGTCCATACATGCTCTGGGACAACCTGGGCCCATATTTATAAAGATTCTTAAGCCATTCTTAACTTAAGTTGAACATAAGTCAAAATTAGTATTTGTGTTTAAAACACTATGCTTTGGAACATTTGCATGACTAATGCTAGATATTAATACATTCTAAATTATATTGCAAATTATGTGTCAAAATCTTCCAGAAATGCATTACTTTGTCAGAAAATCCAATAATTAAATTTGAGAATTTTAAGATTTTTCTTAATTTTCGTCTAAGATTCTTTATAAATACCAGCCCTGGACTATACGGGGACAATTGATTTCGCCACCCCTGATTACAAGTGTATAATTGTTGCATTACTTCTGTTGCAAGAATCAAATGTGGTAAGATCAGTTGTATACATTAATTTAACTGGAGTGGTTCAACTTCAAATATTCAATTAAACGTTATACACCATTTGTATCATGAAATATTCTGTGCATGTAAAGTCAGGGAAATATCAAAGTATAGAAAGGTACAGGTTGCTGCTTAAAAGGAGCAGGGGGGAAAGCTGGACAAGCTCTTCTAATTTTGTTAAAATTTGGTTTGTATTGGGATTAAATGAATATAATGTTTCTTACTAAGAGTTTACTAACATTTTCTCTTCATTTATAATTGAAATTTGCAAAAATGTTGTAAATTTTAAAAGATATCTAACAATGCATTATTGACTAGCCCAGAGGGACAAGCATATGGAATAAAAATGGGCAGGGTGCAAGGTCCTGATATTTCACCCTGGATCTTTCCCTAAAAGCTAAAATAAGTGCTTTTTCAACCAATAACACCATCCCACTGTTGTGTGCCTCAGGTTGACTGGGTGACGATGAACTTCGTACCGTTTGCGGAACGCTGTGTGGAGTTGATAGTGGACATGTACCTGGCCACTGCGGGCCACCCCACTGTGATACAGGCCCGCGTCCTCCAGAATGTCATCAAGGTATGAACAACAGGCTTCCGTAGCTCACAGCAAAACTGTGGTAACTTGTATGTGAAAAAATGAGTGGTTAAAATAGTTTTGCACTTTGAAATATATTGACAATGTCCACTGATCAAAAATCAGTTACAACGTGCTTGATAGCTTATTCTATTCTGATTTCAGTACAAATACACGTGTCCGCTGGTGCAGAATCAGTTATAAAATGTATTTCACCATCAATTAAATTTTATCCAGATTTGTGTGACATCCAGTTTGGGCCTGACTCTTTAAATGTCTTTAGCTCACGTTAATCATTCTCATCTCGTTTTTTTTTAAACAAGGCTACCTCTCTCTGTTAAAGAAATCTCGGTAACTCATTTACTTTAAATACAAAAAGGGATATAACTGTATTGAGCAAACCATTAAGATCTTTAGAGTTGTCTTCCTTGAGATTACATTGTCAAATACTATAGGAGCATGTCATATAAAATGAACAATAAATTAAGCAATACGCATGATTTTTCTAAATAAATATATAACCATGCTTGGTCAGTTCAGTTAACATGACATTGCAGAGACAATGTTGTGGCATTTTACACCTTCACTGATTAAAATGAATCACAATAAGTACCCAGTATGAAAATAAGTACCCAGTATGACAATCTTCTTTAGGACTATTCATCTTCTATACTTTTGCGATGAACGACCACATTTCTGGGTTTTTCAACTCTTTTTTTTGTCAAACATACGGTCTAAGATTTGATCCATAGTACAATTAATGGACACTATATATCATTAACCCAGCTTCATAACACTACTTTTCAGAAATTTATATTTATTCATAAGCCTTATATTTCTTTGCAATGCCTTTGGTAAACACCAACATCATTACACCACATCTTAATGCATGCATGAATCAGGCCCATGCATCTTGGAATAAAACCCTGAAGGCCTCTGTAAACATGAATATTACCACACCCTCTGACTTCTGTATCCCTAATTACCCTAGAAGCAGGTGTATGTGGAGTTTTGATTGACACCCAAGAGGCATTATAACACAATTACCCATCATCCCTCTCACCACTGGCTATGAAATTGGGGCTTGCACATAAATGAAATTGTAATTACTGCATACCTTCCAACTTTTATTCTCCAGTTGTCCCATTATACCCTTATGTCAGAGTCCAGTCTCATTAGGCCATGAAAAGTGAAAAATGCAGGAGAAATTGCTTGTGGTTGGTTGCTGTAGAGACATGGGTGATTTGACACTGAGATTGTTGGTAGGTGAGAAGTCTTCACCTATGAGTGACAAAGTGTTGAGGTTTGTCACTGGGAGGCCTCCAGGTGGAAAGTACACATTGGGACGTAAATTGTTGATTAAAAAATATTTATTTTGTCAATACTTACTTCGGTTGTAATGTATACCTTGGACATCTTAAGTTTTAGGCAAATTTTCAACCTTAAGTATGTTTGTTGATGTTCTTTTATAATATTATTTGCATTTACAATTGTTTGATGGAAGCTAGAACTACATGTAATCTTGTGACAAAAGTAGGTCTATTGATTAAATGCTTAGTATTAGGTTTAAGCTTTCAATTACCGGTATTTGCGTTTGACAGTGAAACATGTTTTCAAATGCAACTAATACAACTAATGAGGGTAGCTCGTTTAAAACTTGACCATGTTCTCTAGTCCATTGAATTTGGATAGAAATTTCTTCAGTGATTGAACATGTTTTGATTAATAATTATTTTGTAATCCAATTAATGTTGTAAACACTAGAAACCAGCTAAAGTTATGCGATCTAATAGCCATGGGAACAGAACCAAAGTTTATTATGTACCACCCTGAGCTACGGTCTGAAATGAAATTTAATAGGAAATTAATGGCTGGTGTGAAGAAATCAGGCAGGTCAGGTCCCTCGGGGACCATCTGGGTAGATTTCAGCCCTTCCACTCTGGCACAGTCATCTGCATGTAAAACGTGGCAATTTGCATCCATGGTTACCAGTAATTAGATTTAATAGGTGTTCCATGTTGTTCAGACAGTGCATGATTTGAGATCAAAATTGCTGACTTGAAAAATCACTTTGTTGTAAAAAAGAACACTTTGGCAGACAGACATGAATGTTGATTGTCTAAATTGTAAAATTGTGAATTTTACCATTTTTCCAAAAAATATAGATGTTGTAAAATTGTTCAGATAGCTGTTCTTGAACATTAATAAGAGACAATTGTTAATACAGGAACAGAAAAAATATCTTTTTAAGAAAAAAAGTTGGAGTTGGAGTTAAAACATGATCAGAAAATATCTGAAAATAATGTTTTTCTCCAATTTATGTTTGCACAAGAAGTACCATATAACATTGTTGAACAGCATTTGCATATATAAAAATATCTAGCTTGGATGGTTTTATTAGTGGCTTCAGTGGGTGGGAGGTCTTTGCTTACATTTTAGATACATGTTTGTTTTAATTTGATTTTATTAACAAATATTTCTCATAAGACCTGTACTTCTGCCCTTTTAAGTTTGATTTGCATTTGTCAATTCCATTATCACAGGCATTTGTCATTTATGGTTTTGCAGATTAAAAAATGTCTCCATTTTGGCATTGGAGATTTCTTTTGATGTTTTTTCCCTTCTATGCATTATCTATGACTTTTAGCCAGAAATGTATTACAATTTCATTCATCAATCTAACAGTGAAATCAACCATGTTGCAGACAAGATAACTGTCTTTCAAACTGGAGAGCAAACAGGAAATGGCAATATTAACCCAAGGCTATCTATATTAACCCAAAGTCAAGTCTTAATAAACCAAAAGGCCCACCCAGGTTCCAAGACTGTTGAAGAGAGATTTGGACACAAGGACTCCTGGGATGGCAATTAATCTGTGCAATTTGCCATGAATCCCTTTATCAAAGGCCTCAAGGGCCAGTGGGTAAGATAAGCTATTCTCACAGACGTAATTCAACACTAAAATAACCAATGATCCTCCAAGCAAAGTTTTGTCTGCTAATGGTGAGAACTTGGTGTAAATTATGGGACAAATATGTGTTGTTTTTGTTGCTGTTTTTACACTTACCATTTCATTTAGTATTTTACTACAATACAATTAATTGAAAACTGTTATTTGTATTTTAGCTTGCATTGGCGTATAACTATAAATGTTGTGAACAACATGAAATTATTTGTAAGATATGCAGCATTCATAGCATATTGACATTAGATATAAATAATACAAAAATATGTTGATTAATTGGTTGTAGAACACTCTTTAACAGACACTAAAAGACTTATCTCATAACCAATAACAAATAATTTGGTTTCCTATAATTGACAGTGGCTGCTGGTGGTGTATTTACAGTTTTCCATTATTTACGAATTAATTACCTAATTACTATATATCAATAAGTAGAAACTATTTTTGTTTATTATGTATCGTATTGATGATGAAAAGAATAAAATCGGCATATTTATGACTATATTTGTTGGTTTATTTTTTTTCAGAATTTGCACTTAATAATGAAGCTTTTGGTAGTTGGAAAAATTATATGGCCTAAAATACAAAATATTTTTAAAATCAGTAAAATAACAAATGTCTAGATGTCGTCCAATAACATGAACAGAGGTTCAGCAGTGACCACAGTGTGTATTGTGTCAGATTGATGACCAACAAGTCCAGGGTTTTAACCCAAGTCTGGTGTGTGATCTCACAGCTCTGGTTCTTGCCAATGCAAACTTGATAATGGCAGACAAACTAAAGGATGATTGGACATTGTCATTCCGTCCAGCTTTTTGTATAATTATAGAGGACAATGAGAGGAAGTGCAGAGTACAAGGACCATAACTCTTTCTTTAATATTTACAGAGTTATTGCCCTTTGTTTAATTTTCTTGTGCAGAGCATTACTCCCTTAGTTTAAAAGGGATTTTAAAATAACACCAAATATATTGATAGAGCATGTTGAGAGGAAGTGCAGAGTACATGAACCATAACTTTTTTTAATTTGTATAAAATCAAAGAATTCATAAGAGAAAAAGCACAAATCAAACTGTCTGATTAACTACCTTTACCAGAGTTTAACAGATGTTCTTGTTTCAGCATGTCATAAATTAGTATTTCAATTACAAATAAAGGTATTTATATCTTTCCTAACTTGCCTGGTCCTGTCAAAAGATTTTCACTAAACAAAAGTTTGTTAAAATATTTCCATCAATTGTTGGTGTTATTATTGTCATAATTATACTTCTTTTCATGTATGATACTTAGTATGGATTTGCATACAGCCTGATTGTATAGGCACAAAGAAAGACATAATATTATATTAAACAGATAATATTGAATACCATAATGCTATTAATCTACCATTCATCTAGCAGATAATTATACCTAAAGCTGTCATTTTAGCATAATGCAAATTTTGCATACAAGTATTTAAATTTAATCCAAATCTATATTAAAAGATAAAGGTCTTAGTGGTAGATTTCCTGTGTACAATTGTAAAGACAACTGCATTTTAAATGTCCAATATTTATCTAATTTTATCAAGAAATTAAGATCAAAGAAACATGATAAAATATTAGTTTGAATGTCTTTTCTGTCCGTTTGTGTGTTTGTGATGTTTGTAGAATGCATTAACATGAAAATATGTGGTGAACTCTATGTGATAATTATCATGTGTATTATGGTACTATAATTTTTCTTAGCACATAATTCTGGGCCTGTTTTCACAAAGGGTTCCTTAGTGAAAACATGAATAAATTCCTTACATTAATAAAATTCTTCTACTGGTGCATGTATAGCTTGTTTCAATGGATTTCTTCATTTGAAATTTTCAATGAAGTACACCCTAAGTTAAGATTTGGTGGTGGCTTTAAATTTACTTTTTTAAAAATTTGAAAAAATACTGTTTTACCATATTTTTGTGTTTTTATGACAAGTATTTGAAGTTACATGCAAGAAGTTGGGCTACAAAAAAAAGTGGCTTTATGCAAAGGAGCTTAAATTCACAATGCAAACCACAACAAATGGACAAGTTTTTTACAGTAAGGTGTTTATCACGGTTTCAATCTGGTTGACAGAAACCGTGGTCCAAGTTTATTATCTTATCATCAATGAGATAAAGATCCCTTGTTTGGAGTGGACAGCAGTTGTCTTTCTCAAGTCGTAACCTGACATATAGTGGAGAAGTTAGCTCGGGATGTCACTGTTTATCACATAATTTGTACCTATCTGAAAGTTAGCTCCGGACGTCACTGTTTATCACATAATTTGTACCTATGTGAAATTACTTAAATATTTATGAAACACTGAGCATTGTATGATAAATCACTTGTTAGGTAACAGAGATAGAGAGACAGATAAACATAGTTACAAAGATGATAAGAATTGAAATTGTCTAAAACTTGCCCTTCAAATGGATACAGTTATAAGTGCATGTAAAGTTTGAGACCAGAATATGCCTGCACTGTATTGCCATTTTTAGATATATAAGAAAGGCCTGATCCATGTCTTTCCATAGTTCTGAAGACACTTCTCGAATGCTGACTTTTTACAATCTTTAAAAACTTGGTGAACTATCTAAAAATATTTGAAAGTTTGCAATTGTTTTCAAGGCTCATTCTGCCACTCTCCAACTTGTTTTCGAGGCTCATTCTGCCACTCTCCAAATTGTTTTCAAGGCTCATTCTGCCATTCTCCAAATTGTTTTCAAGGCTCATTCTGCCACTCGCCAAATTATTTCAAGGCCCATTCTGCCACTGTCCAAATTGTTTTTAAGGCTCGTTCTGCCACTTTGCAAATTGTTTTCAAGGCTTATTCTGCCACTGTCCAAATTGTTTTCAATGCTAATTCTGCCACTCTCCAAATAAGCTGTTGGTTATAAATTTGAACATGTGGTGAAAGAAAATTGTGTTTGGCCCTAATTTTTTACTTCCGCAAAGAAGGTGATGTTTTTGCCAGAATTTGTTTGATTGTCTGTACAAACACTCAAAATAAGTAGAATATCAACATTGTTAAAATTACTTATTGAACTGTTTAAGTAAGGTTAGCTCTGTGTATTGAATTTAACCAATCATGGAAAAGTTACAATATGTTTTAGCTATTATAATGGAACTCCTGTATTCTGTAAAGATTAAAATAAAACTCTGGGAAACTGTTCCAATTTCCACCCGTTGGAGCTTGGATACAGCATAAGATAAATTATTTTCATGTTTATCCAGATTTTTTAAATAAAGTACAAAGTACAATTAGGCAAGTTTCTAGTTTAAGCAAAGTCCAGAACCAAATTTGACATTTATATTTTAGCCCACCAGATACTTTTTCTGTTTCTTACTATAAACAACACAGGCCATAGTTACTTTCATGTCTATAAAGGTATAATAACAAATAAAAACACAACACCATCAGTTTTAAATTTTCTCATTTTATAGTTCCAAAAACTGGAAATACATTTAAATACATAAAATGTACAAGATACCCATAATGTCCGACTTGTGGGAACTAAAGTCACTCAGTGACGAATAGAAGACACTTGACATACAATATAATACATTCAGTAACAATGAAATGAACAACACAAAACAATATTATATCATGTATATTTGAATATACCCTGAGTGCATTGAGTATTCAGTAATAGTATTATGAATTTGCATAATTATTTGCATAATTTGAAAAATTTGCATAACTATATCAAGATGAATAATGAACACTTTCAGTATTAATATTTTTTGTAAATTCATTGGAAGAGACAATGCCTTGCTATTGTTAAATAATATTAATTTGATTATTAAAAAATACATTTCTATACGCTTACAAAACCCCAGGTTGTCACATTAAATTGGTGATTAAATAGCACATTTTAACATTTTCAAGTAATGGTGAAGACAAAATTGCATGGGATGTCCGTAAAGTTTCGAGACTGAAGCTATATCTTTAACAATATTAACTATATCTTTAACAATATTAACTATATCTTTAACAATATTAACTATAGTTTGTAAATTGAAGTACGATCATGAAGACAATCTTTTCAGGAGTTGTATATTGTAAGTTCATATTGCTAACGTTCATTATGGTCAAGAAAAGTGTTGTCAAGGTAACCTATATGGCGCACTACGGACGGGGCTTTCATTAACTTTGAAAATCTGGAAATTTGAACTTCCTAGCCTCTGAGCATTTCAAAAATGTAATTAGGTATAAAATTCAAGGTTTGTTTAATGTCATTATTTTTCATCAGGTGTTTATAATATGCCAATTTATTCAGTTAAAGAGGTATACATTGAGATGAATCACTTTAATTTTTCTTCTAACTTGTTCGTCCTTACATGATGAAACTTCATAGCTGCAATTTTGGCCGTTCTGAAACTTCCATGGCTGCAATTTTGGAAGTCCTGTGACAAAAACTGGGAGTAAATTACTCCTAAACTTCCCTTAATGTAAGCCCTGCTATGGAGAACTTTGAAATCAGCGTTTTCTCATGTGAAAAAGACAGTTAATAATTCAACATATGAGGCTCGTCGTGGGAAAACCGGTCTTAATGCATGTGCGTAAAGTGTCGTCCCGGATTAGTCTGTGCAGTCCGCACAGGCTAGTGGGGGACAGCACTTTCCGCTTTTATGGTATTTTCTGTTTCAATGAAGTGTCTTCTAACCATAAATCCACTTTAGGAGGGAATTGTCGTCCCGGATTAGCCTGTGCAGACTGCACAGGCTAATCCGGGACAACACTTTACGCACATGCATTAAGTCTGGTTTTCCCACGACGCACCACATATTATGCTTATTTGGCGCCTAAATATAACGTTAAAACATATGACGTCACAATAATATATGATCTGACGTTATGCTGAATTTTGACGTAATTGAACGGTAAACAAGTTTGAAATAGCGGGCAAAAGCAAACCTCTGTTAAAAATTGTCAAAAAAACTCAGACGTCAACGTCACGCACGGAGCACTGTGTAGTAATCAAACCTTGTGCTCAATTCGAAATGATGCCCACTGAGACTTTGTATTTCATAAAACGCGATCAAACAAAAAAACGTGTTCAAGAGCACTGGTGTTTTGTTGGCATAAAAGATTTAGTGATGGGTGCAATAATGTTTGTAATAAAGAGTGTAGTGGTAGACCATCTGTTGTGAAGGAAACGGTCCTTAGAGACATTGAGAATTTGTTGAAGTTAGACAGGTGCTGGGCAGTTAGAGGAATCAGAGATACAATCAATGTTAAATGTACTGTCGCGCATGGAGTAATCAGAAAACATCTTAACTTATAAAACGACAGTGCAAGATGGGTACCAAAACTGTTGGATAATGCATGCAGTGTACAGCTCCATTGATTTTACTGTTTCTCCTTTTAAAACATTATTTAGGCGGGAGACGCTATGACGATTTAGAGGATCTGCGAATGGCTGTCAGGTCAAGCGTATCCGGTTACGAAAAAGACTGGTACAGTCAGATATAATGTCATTGGGTGGAACGCCATTGCAAGTGTATTCGTGTTGACCGACAATATTTTTAGAAAATGTAAATGACGTGACATGATTTAGTTACAAACTGCTCTGTGCATTGTTACATGTACTTTTGAAATTGTTATTTTTGTAAATTTGTTTATTATATCATAATATGCTTTTCAGCATGAGTTGAGAACAGATATATCTGTATACTGATAAAATTATGAGAAAATCCTACTATGCGTTTTCGTTTTATTAAGCCAGTCTCAAAACTTTACGGACAACCCATGCATGATGTTTAGGAAATAATACAAATTTGATATGTAATAAATAATTCAGATAAATGATTATGATATTTGTTGTCATTGCCGATAATTTGTATTATTTTATTTCACAGGTTTATCAGCAAAATTAAATATTCACTGCAAAACGATAACAATCTGTGCAACCTTTTTGATCTGAATTTTGTATGTCAAGGATATTAAAATGCTTCTGTAGTATGTACATAAATACTTTTTATATACTGAGGAAAGCAAGGTGTAAAAAGCTAAGAACAAGAATGCCCAATTTTGTGAACTTCAATACTGGCAATGTACAATAATATTAAATGGATATATGTAGGGAAATTAATACTGTATGATGAAGAAAAACATGAACAACAAAACTAATCTATTACAAAAAGCAATGTAAAATCACCGGGGTTTTGTCTTCCATGTCGAATTTCACAAAATAACAACACCTGAGAGTCACTTGCCTTGTCCCTAACTTGCAAACTTCCAGTTTCATCACTATATACAAAATATTATCAGATTTAAATACATGTTAAAAATCACACACAAACATTGAAATTTAATGCATCACATCATCGGAACACTTCTTGGTTTTTTGTTGTATTGCATTTAATCCTCATACTATATTGCATATATTTAATATATTTGGATTTAAACTTGTGGTTATACCATCCATCTTATCCATCCTTAGGAATTATAAAGCATACACCTCAGTTTTTCAATCTCACTTTTCAATAGGGAAACTTCAGTCCTCAACTGCAGATTTTCCTGTTCTAAGTACACCACACGTAATCCAATCTGCTCCTCTTTCATTCTACGCGCTTCACGAGATCGTTTCGCTGACTCATTGTTCTTCTTACGTTTTTCCCAATAAGTATCATCACGCTGTTCGTCTGGAACAGAAAGTGCACGCTTTTTAGGTGGCACACCACTCTCTTCTTCATTGCCAGACTTAACAGAACCACTATCACTCGATTCAGTTTTTACCCGTTCACCGGGCGAAAGGTTGCTGGAAATATGGCTCTGCTGGCTGTGCCCCGATCCCTGACCGTGGGAATGGTTTTCGGGTGACATGCTGAGACGACTGGTGGACGGACCAGGGGATGATAAGTTAGACAAGTTCATATCGCCCGGGTTTTGTGGCGAAGAGTCTGGTGGGGATGTGATTGTGTGCGATGGTGTGTGAGACTGTGTCAGCGACTGGTTCAGACGAGACATCCCGTTCGGGTTCATGTGGGTCTGGGAGCCCATGTGGGCGGGGAGTGGTGAGTAGTCGTGCCCCATGGTGGATGGCATCGTCATGGCATTATAGAGGTCACCAGTGTTGGAGAATGACGAGTACTGCTGTAGGCCATGGTAGAATGACTGGTTTGAGACGTTCCCCTGGCCTTGTGAACCGTTGGAGTGTGACCGCTCCAGACTGGTTGAGTAGGGCTTGTAGGGGTCCGAGGGGCGCTGGTGGGTGCTCATCATGGCAGAGTAGGGATCTTGCATGTTCTGAGGACTGCAGTTACTGCGGATTGGCTAGAGGATTTCTATGGCAACAGTCAACAAACATCAAAACTGCAGCATTGTTGTCCTGGTAATCTGAAATGATATTAACACAGACTTGTAAATCTATGTACAAGAACAATAATTTATAATTTATTTTTCTAATTATATTTTTAATTGTGTGTTTCCTATATTAAAACAATAACTTTTCCAAAATTTGAAATAGAAGATTTGTTTCAATAACAAAATAAATACATTTGCAGTACATGCTAAAAATAAATTAGAAGATTATCTAATTTTTGGTGTCATTTCTGCCTTTTATGTTGCAACATGTATTTGATTGAAAACATGTTGTAATCTTGCATGGGAATACTGGGTGCTAATTAATAAATGGCTCCGTTATAGGGAGCGTAATTATATTTCCATCTGTTTTCTGTATCTGAGAATAATGTGCAACTGTGCATAATTTTCTTACAGTAGTGTGTTCATGTTAACAAAAAATGTTCTTTCTTTCTTTTATTGGTGCATGAATTAATTAATTAATATATTTATTAATGTATCTATTGTATTTATTTATTTAAATTAGTAACAACTTTTTAAAATTGTTAGTTATAGTTTTGACCTGATTATCAAGCGTGTAAACAATGATGCACCATTCTGTAATATGACATCATTGCTCATATGATTCAAATGTTGCAATATGAAATCATCACCATACCCAGTTCCAGGTAATGTGACATCATCAGAATACACTGATTTAGGTAACATGACATCATCAGAATACACTATTTTAGGCAATATGACATCATCTGAATGGGGTCACTAGGTTACTATTACTAGCATCAGAGTTGAGATTATCTAGTTATCTCACCTCAACTTATTAAGGTCGCCTGAATTAATTACTCTTGCTTTGTGTTTATTTTCGCCCTGTTTTGGTCCATTTAATTAATTACACTTCCCTACTTCATCATTGCTGTTTACTCTTTTAGCCTGTAAAACCATTGTTACAGCATTGTTTTGAAAGCCTTTTCCATTCCAAATGAACAAGTTTGTTTTTATTATTTTCATGTCTCAAGTCGATAGTTTTCTTTTTGTGTCCTTGTTCTATTAATTAAATATAATGCACATTTTAATGACACTCTGAAAGTTTCAGTTTATTCAATTTTAACTATCAGTGTAATTATTTTTATAGTAAAGTTATAAATTGTTTTGCATTAATGTATTTATCTGCAAAGTAACAAACTGAAATATATGTTCACTATGATCTAAATTATATTTTTGATTTAAATATATAGTCAGATTGTATAGATTGCAATCTTCAATTTATAAATGCAAAACAGAGCTGTTGTAAATATAGACATTCCACCATAAAAGTGTCAATCCAGCAAATTTATGCAAGGTATTTTCTGTTTTCTTGGCAAAGGGGTGTCATATATACCATGAAAGCCCTTAAAGGGAGTCCCTTCTCACTTTTGACACCAGCCATTGTCATGGCAATATAATCTGCTTTATCAAAACATTCCAGTGGCACTAATCTCTGAATACCATCAATTATCAAGCTGTTTTCTTTGCAATTGGGGGTTCACTCCAGGGGCCAGTGTTTCTGGGTAGATATTGGTTACCTGGTGGGGCTTTATTGTACAGAAAATATTCCTACAAGGAATGATTTACTTTCAAAAGGCTTCGACTGTGAATATAAATTATAGTAACAATATAAATAAAAAGATGTTGAACAGACCAGGCTCCATGACTACTAACATTCTTAAGCTCAGTCTTAGTCTTAATCATTCAACCAATGGAAATCAAATCTCAAATGTTACAATCATTCTCATTGGTCAATATTTTTAAGTTGAGACAAAGTTTGAGATCTAGAATGTTCTTAATCATGGGGCCAGGCCAAGCAAAAGCTCTCAACCTCAAAATGGGTTTGTGTATAAACTATTATTTTATAAATTATTTTAATTGGCAGTCATTAGAATTATTACATTCGCATTTATTTTAAGAATATTCATAGTCATTGACCTGGAATGTTTATTAAAATTATTAAAACAACTATGAAATTCACACCTTGCGCTAATTGCCTTTTAACGGGTATAAGCGTTATATAATCAGAAATAAAAACTTACAGAAGTTGATACATGATATATAATACATGATACAATTATGTTATGGATTACAGATTATATTGTTGATTACCGGTGATGGCGAATTTGTGATTTGAAAAATAAAATGGATCCAATAAATGTGAGCGGAGTGACATTTCTGGAGCTTTCTTACTGAAAGGGTATCAGGTTGTTTCGCTCCCAAGTTGTTTCCTCCCCCTAGTTATTTCGCCCCCAAGTAGTTTCTCCCCTGATAATTTCGCTCCCAATTATGCTTATTAACAAAAAAGGCAAATTGTTGTTGTTTTTTTAATTTATTTTATTCAATAATGTAAACTACAATCAAATTCAGAACACTTTTGTCCACAGTCTTGACTGTACTGCCCGCCGGTACACGTCTATGCTTATTCCTACAGATCACAATAGTTAACATCTTACCAAACATGTTTTAAATATACTATAACAACCACACAAGAAGAAATTTGTATATCTATAAAAAGTTTTTATAGCGCACACATATTTACAAGCACCGACATGAATATCTACATATTTGTAATTATTTATAATCTTTCCATTATTTCATTATCTGAGTTAACACATTGGAATAATAATAATAAATAATATCAAATACCAATCATTATACGTTTATTTTAATGTCATATTACAATCTTAATCGTATCATCACGGTCACATTAATTGCCATAATAATAATAACTAAATGTCCAGCAAAAACACACCAATATACAAGTATGGTGATCAATGATTGTTATCACTTTTATTACTGGACACACTGCAGGAGTTACTAAAATTTGGTAAATGACACCCACATACAAGGTGTTGGTTTATCTTGAACACCTGGACCAATGTTTTTCACACAACCATTGAGGATATCCACACTGTAAGAATTTGAGCAACACATGTTTGCTAACAAATTAAGATTAGAATTAATTAAGATGAGAATAAATTAAAAATATTTAATATAATTTATATGTATATAAACATTACAGAACATAATTTTTATTAGCAACTTGTACAAAGTACATCGTTGAAGTAAATGTCATGAGATAGATGGAAAAGTCATATAAAGGATAAATTATAATTAACAATATAATGTATAGCATTATTATGGCAGTTATTGTATGCTGACACAATAGTTATACTCATAAACTTATTAACACTTTGCAAACGTATTTCAGAAAGTAGCTTTAACAAAGTGCGGTCTATTTCGAATAATTTACAGTCAAACACATAATGGCATTAATCGTCTAACTTGTTATAATTAATTTGTACAAAGTCTTTCATTTAAAGGCGTTTTGTTCCCGTTATAGATAGAAACGTATGGTACATACATGTATCACAAGTCCTGTGTTGCCATTGTTCGCAAATGTCACACAAAACTGCATGCTGTCTTGGTCGAACATTTTTAATACATTCAGTGCACGGAAATAAATCCATTTTTAATGTCATCACAATCACAAAGGGGAAAAGTAGGAGAAAAAAGCACACTGACATACACACATTCAGAAATCACATAAATATTTGAATATCCGCAAGAACCACGCTACCACAAGAAAGAAATTAGCAATATAGTACACTTAGTATAACATCAATCTTATCTAATCAAACGTACTAAAATGTGTACATATAAATGAATTTACTGCTATAAGTACCATTCGAAACAGCTTTGTTATTTACACTACTCATTAGTTTTTAACAGTTTGAAATCAGTGTAAACATTTTAAAGCAAAATTATAATTGCAATTAATGGTATACCCTGCTATTTTGCTCTAGATCTTTCCCTGGAATATTAATGTAACATTTAAACAACTGTTATTATTGTAGTTAATAATACTCTACTGATTCAAGTACACAGGAATACTAACTTTTACAGCTTTCACATTACTGCCACCATTACCTTCACAACAGATTTGGATGTACATGCTTGTTTACAAGAGAAAGAAGTCATTTCAAAATATCAAGAGGTCAAGTGTGAGCATACTACAAACATACATTACCTCCTGTATTTTGATACAATTAATATCCCATATATCCCAGGCTTCTGATGCTGGTCAGTATTTCACTTAAAACTTTCAATTCTGCATAAGATTGCACACTCAAGCAATTAAAAACTGTTATCTCAGTACTGTTATGGTCAGTTATAGCCCATGGATATTTACACATAAGAATGACCTCTAGTTACTAACTGACCTGTCAATCTTACACAAGCTCATTCAACCAATAGTTTTCTATTATTCTGACCCCAGGACCTTGCATGCAATTACCTGTGCAGGGTCATGTGACCTGAGGTTATCCAATCCTGTGTAATGTTACATAATCGATATAGAGCTAAGCTATGTACAGGCTATCTGCTATCCAATAGTAAATAGCCTTGGGCATTAAGATTACAAGAGATAAAGTTGTTTGGGAGAAATAAATTTAGACTGCACATTATGCTTGCAATGGACATTTGGTTGCAGATTGTACACTTGAGGTTTTGTATGAGGTGCAATGGGTTTCTTGGGTGTCTACATTGGTTGAATTACTTTTGCATATTTTGTCCCTTCTGGTGTATTTGTAAAGTGTTTAGTTATATTCAATTGAACATAATACTAGTGTATATTATGGTGTATGCAAACCTAATGTAACTTACAATTACACCAGTCATGAATTAGTTTCTTGTGTCAATTTATTATGATAATAACAATATTGAATTATAAGAGTTATACCTGCTCAAAACAATTAAATTTAATGGGTGGATATAAGATATTTTGAAATGTCTTTTAGATTTTTATAACATAATGAACATTTAATAAATGTTACAATATGAAATATTGAATAAATGTATGTATAAAAAAAAATACAGTTAAATTACACTCATAATATTAATAACATAATACTAGTATGTTTAATAAGTCATATATTTTAATAATAGTAATATGTTAAGTATAGTCATATTTTAATAATATTAATATGTTAATTTTAATATTTTAATAATAGTACTATGTTGATTATAGTCATATTTTAATAATAGTAATATGTTTATTGTAATAATATTTTAATAATAGTAATATGTTTATTGTAATAATATTTTAATAATAGTAATATGTTAATTATAGTCATATATTAATAATGTTATTTATAGTCATATTTTTAATAATATAAATATTGTTGGCAAATTCTGGTATTAAGTGTCTAGTAACTATTGTGATTAAATATATCTGTTGTCAGTCAGACTTTTGTCATGGGGATAAGAAGTCAATACCCAGGTAGATAGGTGCCATAAACGACATTAATGGATATTGGTTAATGATTTATTGGTTTATTGTATACCAATACACCAGATTATCCAATACCTACATGCCACAGTGCTGTCCTGACATGACATTGGGGAATCAATTTCTGATTGGCAATAATTATAGAAAGACAAGAAACATAAGGGTGTGTAATTAATTATTAAATGAGTTGACGCAATAATAGAGAGCTACATTTATGTTTTGCATGTTTATTGCTATATTTCCATGTCCATTTTAATTTATAATTTATGTTTTCTTGATCAAAATCTGAAAACAATTGCAAACATGTCTCTGATTGATGTCACATACTTTTATTGATTTTATTAGAAATCACAACACATTGTGATACATTTCATTTTCATTATTTTTTTTCATAAATATTTTTTTCACATATTTTTTAAAGGATAGTATATTATTTAGAAGATATGTATGTTGAAAAACAATCACAGTTTTTCCCTTTTTTCCACTCTCTCCAATCAATTAGGAAAATTTGTAATTGTTTTATCAGGAAACAAATGATTTTGATTGACTGTTATCTTTCACTCCCAGCATGCATTTAACCTCTTACTTCCTGTGGGCTGCAGAGCATAGGACAGATTAGCCTCAGGGTGGCCATATTGAATGAAGTTAATGTCATGTTGAACACTCCAAATTGTAACATTAATTTCAATGAGGAAACAGCACCCCATTGTTGACTGATTGTTGAATGGCAAGGTTAATTGATTAAAAAGGAGGGATGCAGTAATTTTGGGGTCAGGAGCTATCAGTTTGATGTCCTATAGCAGCACAATTTGACTGCCACAAGGTACCACAAGCTAGAATGAGAGAATATGAATCAGCAATAAATTACATTTTGCACTGCTTAGAGCTAGTAGGTATATAAGATTTTGTTATATTATGATTTCTTCACACCTACTTTTACATGCATAAAATATAACAGGTGTGGAATATAGTGATGCCTTGAGTACAGCTTTACTTTATAATGCAGTTCTTTAGACCCTTAACAATCATGGACCCAGACAGGAAACACACTATCAGAATACTGGTAAAAACCAATATGAAAAGTTACCCCAAAAATTGTCACTTAAACCATTTGTCCCATTACATAATACCAGGATTAAGGTTTAAAACTTTTGCACTGCTTGGTTGCACATGGTACATTAAAGTCATTTCTCAAGTAAATGTCCAGAACCCCCATTTGCATTTCCAATGTCAAATTGTTGCCTGAAGTATGATGCAGCTGCAGTAAAATAATGCAGGTAGTTATATTATCTTAAGCAACAAATCTTACTGCCCCTTCATCTGTAACATACTACTTTCCAAAGAGAGTCCAGAGTTCTAACTCTGACAGCACCTTGGTAAATATAATCAATAAGTATTTGACAATGACATCATTGGGATACACTAATTTAGGTAATATGACATCCTTGGGATACACTATTTTAGGTAATATGACATTATCAGGATACACTATGTTAGGTAATATGACATTATCAGGATGCACTATTTCAGTTATAAATATGACATCATCAGGTTATACTTTTTTTTTAGACAATATGACATTATTGGGATATGACATCATTATGAAACACTAGTTTAGGCAATATGACACATGAATGAATGCTTCCTTTGATCTTAATTATTCCTTTTTAACCAAATTTTTCGAAGAAATATTTCGGTTATTAGATTGGGGTATGTCGTTGGGCAGGCGGGTGGGAGGGCAGACAGACGGGCAGAGTGGCGGTGTCAACTTTTTGTTTCCGCTCTCTAACTCGAGAACAGATTGAGATCTTTTAATGAAACTTCATACATAGATACCTTATATCGAGACCTCGCTTTGGATTGCATATGGGTTGGGTGGGGTCAAGGTCACCATTGCTAAAAATAGAAAAACGGTTTCTGCTCAATAACTTGAGAACGCATCGAGATATTTAAATGAAACTTCATACATAGATACCTTATATCGAGACCTCACTTGGGATTGCATATGAGATAGGAGGGGTCAAGGTCAAGGTCACCGTTACTAAAAATAGAAAAACGGTTTCCACCCAATTACTTGAGAAGGCATTAAGTTATTTTAATGAAACTTCATACATAGATACTTTATATCGAGACCTCGCTTGGGATTACATATGGGGTGGGTGGGGTCAAGGTCACTGTTACTAAAAATAGAAAAACGGTTTCCGCTCAATAACTTGAGAACGCATCGAGATATTTTAATGAAACTTCATACATATATACCTTATATCATGACCTTGCGTGGGATTGCATATGGGGTGGGTGGGGTCAAGGTCACCGTTACTAAAAACCGTTTCCGCTCAATAACCTTATAATCCATAAAGATATTTTAATGAAACTTCATACATAGATACCATATATCGAGACCTCGTTTGGAATTGCATATGGGATGGGTGGAATCAAGGTCAAGGTCACTGTTACCAAAAATAGAAAAAGAGTTTCTGCTCAATAACTTGAGAACGCATCGAGATATTTTAATGAAACTTCATACATAGATACCATATATCGAAGCCTTGCTTGAGATTGCATATTGGGTGGGTGTGGTTAAGGTCAAGGTGACAGTTACGAAAAATAGAAAATTGGTTTCGGCTTAATAACTTGAGAATGCATCAAGATACTTTAATGAAACTTCATACAAGGCCAAGGTCACCGTTACTAAAAGTAGAAAAAAAGTTTTCACTCATTAACTTGACAATGCATCGAGATATTATATTTAGGGATGGCAACGAATACCAAAACGCTATTCGAATATCAGAATTCAATATTCGAATAATATTCGAATATTCGTTCGTTTTTAAAATGTCAGAGTCTTTGTTTATTTATCCCGGATGTATAACAGGTTAACGAATTAATGCGTCGTTAAAAACCGAATTTAATAAGAATTTTGCCATCATCATCATCATCAATCATCATCATCATCATCATCTGATTCATTGATTTCATAATAAAAAAGCATAGAAAACAGTACTTTGTAATACATTTATTAATAGTAAAACAGATCTATAAACTTCAAACATCGCAAAACAGACACCCAAAACACAAAGTAGATTTTAGCAGCATCTTGTATTGTAAGACATGACCTCATTTCATCGTACAAAACAAAGTCGGCATGAAAAATGTTGTTGTTAATGCACCGCTAATTAAAGGAATGAAATTAAATTAATAGTAACACCTAAACCGCATAATGCACCATACTTTGTTCAACATTTGTCTCCAATTAGCGTCAGTGTGAAAACATCGGTCTCCAATAAGCTTCAGTTTAGCACCCAAATAATGTTATATGCAAACTGCGCAAATATGGGTCTTTTCTTAGGGTCCGTTTACGACTCGATTGTCACAGTTTGCTTAATCTGTTACTTTCACTGCGCATACGGGTATCAATGGTGTTAAATAACATGTCAAAGTGTCAAATTAGGTAATTGTGAAAACATAAGGATTATAGAATTAAACTACTAGTTATGGTGAATTGTTTTATTATATTTTTTGCGATTCGAATACTCATTTAATATTCGAATAATCGGTCAAGTATTCAAATATTCGATACATTGGCCCACTATATGGACAAATGTTGATGTACAAAATTTATCTCACAGATCAAGTTCAAAATGGTCTGAATGTTGTGCAAAACCTGACCACCAAATGTTGCAACTGTAGATAACACCATGGGTTGTGATGTCCATTGCTGGTCAGCTGCACATATTTAGGTCCAGATAACAATGGAATCAGATTCGTCCTCATGTCCTTGTGGCATGTGTATCATGTCACTATGGAGGTCCTAATCAGTATTCAGTTGTTCACATTGCACTTCTGAAATCATCGATGGGGTCAAGTTCTATGAATTGTAAATCTTTTTGCATGTTCACTGTTTTTTCTTAGGGAAATATTGTTTTTCAGTTATTTATACATTCAAAAGTTCTCTACTAATGTAACGTTTCTGAGGCTCTGGTAAAACATTTGCTTTAATTGCTGTTTTTAAATTGTGTTTGTAACCAAGGGTCGTAGGAATAGCTTGGGAAGCCTTCTTTATTCTACACCGCAGTGTATTTGTCTGCTTATAAAAACTTAATGTTTACCAAATGACAAAGATATATTGTTTATTCTCAACACTTAATAGCTAATACCGTTGAGCTGCTATAGAAAGCATAATCAGTTTTACGGCGTGGTCAAACTATTGTGTGTAAATGTTTCTAATGCAACTAAAGGTATTAGGTAAAAATGAAAATGCTATGATAATGCTGATAATGAAAACAAAGACAAACAACAACATACAACTAAAATATTGGAACACCAGTTACCATTATCTTTGCTGGACAGTTTTGAAAACGACTTGCATGAAGTCTTACTGATTGTACCTTGACCCTCCATCTTGAGTACTGTAAAAGTATTTTATTTCGCATTGTATAAATTTCGCGCACTCCTGAAAAGCGGCTTATTCACGCGTCTTAAATTTGCGCCTTTTTCATTTACATGTATACATCTTTATATAATTGTGCACAAAGAACATAAATGCTGTGTCATAAATTCGTGCTCTGTTCAGATTGCGAAATACGCGAAAATTATACCACTGCTAAATAAAATGATTTTACAGTATGAGTCACTGTGGTATAATGGTTGGGCTGTTTGACCAGTAGGTTCTGGGTTCAACTACCAGGCAGATCACAATCCTGTGAGTGTTCTTAAAACTTAAGTCCTGGGCGAGTCATAAAGTTATAGAGGTAAAGTGCTGCAACGAATGGCAAGAATGTATTGCAGTTTATAGGTACCTGTATATTGTTGAGCCCATGTTTATACTCCTGCTCAAAGTCAATGATGCTGCTTTTTTCTCTAATATATGAAATTCAGATTCATTTTAGCTCGACTTTTCGAAGAAAAAAAGTCGAGTTATTGTCGTCGCTCTATTGTCTGCGTCGGCATCTGCGTTAGTTAAGTTTTTTGGTTCAGTTTTTTTGTTAGAGTCCATTTCTCAAAAACTACCCCAAAGGTATCCACTTGAAACTTTAAATACTTGTTCACTATCAAAAGGGTAAGTCATTACAAGGCAGGTAACCCTGTGATTTGTATTTCCAGAGTTATCTGCCCTTGTTTGGACTTACAATTTAGAATATTTTGACATTTCTTTTTTTCAATATAACATTTCTCAATAATTATCAAAGACATCAGTATACCTGTTTATGGTGTTGACCCCATTCTGCAAACATGAAGAGGTAACTCTTTAAGGATTTTGTTGGAGTTACTAAACTTTTTTCAACTTACAATTTTCGCTTTAGGTCATATTTCTCAATAACTGTAAGAGGTATTGACTTGAAACTCAAAGTACTTGATCACAGTGATGAAATTATTTTATAGACAAGAGGAGGTAACTATCAAGGACTTCGCTGGAGTAATTGCCCTTTTTTCAACTTTGGATTTTTGCTTTAGATCAAATTTCGCAATAACTATAAGAGGTATTGACTTGAAACTCAAAACACTTGATCACCTTTATGAACCCATTCTGTACACAAGATGAGGTAACTATATCAAGGATTTTGGTGAAGTTATTGCCCTTTTTTTAACTTAGAATTTTAGCTTTAGGTAGAATTTCTCAATATCTATAAGATGTATTGACTTGAAATTCAACAAACTTCATGACAGTGATGAACCCATTCTATTAACAAGAGGACAGAATACTATCAACTACGAGAAAGTCGTGCGTCCAGCACCCGTAGGCGGTGCTCTTGTTGAATCTAATATTTATGTTGCTGTTTGAATAATTTTCCTCAGTATCATTGTTGTATGTTTCACATATTTGCCTAGAAAATTTTAATCATTCATTTGACGTGTGGCCGATAATCATTTTAAATGTTTTTATGATCTAAGAGGCGTAAGTTCTGGGAAAGCCCTTAAAGTCCAATTGATTCATGTTTTAAACTTCTTCCCTCCATATTTTTTATGCCCCCGTCATCTTGATGCAGGAGGCATATAGTGATTGTCCTGTCCGTCCTTCCGTGTTTCCGTCCTTCCATCTGTGACACGGTTAAGTAGATTTTACTGTTTTGTCTAGCACCAACACCGCTTGCTACAACACTTGGATACTTACACAGTTGTTCCTTATGACCATTCCCTATCCACCAATATCACCCTACCTCACTTAGACCTTGACCTAATTTGGATTTATAATAATTCAAAAGTGCCGTTTCTTGGTGAACTAGATTTTACCGTTTCTTCTGGCACCAGCACCGCTTACTACAACACTTGGATATTTACACAGTTTTTACTTATGACCGTTCCCAATCCACCATATCACCCAACCTCGCCTTGACCTTGACCTAATTTGCACTTAGAATAATTAAAATGGGCTGTTTCTTGGTCAACTAGATTTTACCATTTCGTCTAGCACCAACACCGCTTGCTACAACACTTGGATACTTACACAGTTGTTTATTTTGACCATCCCCAATCCACCCATATCACCCTACTTTACTTTGACCTTGACCTTGAACTAATTTGGACTTACAATAATTGAAAAGTGCCATTTCTTGGTTATCTAGAAATTTACCGTTTCGTCTAGCACCAACACTGCTTACTACAACACTTATGACCGTTCCCAATCCACCCATATCACCCAACCTCATTTTGACCTTGACCTAATTTGGACTAAGAAATGGGCTACCCAGCACCAACCGGGGGCATGTGTGTTTATCAAACACAGAATCTTGCTTCACATAGATTTTTTGGTTAATGTTTATATTGAAAAGTTTTGTAACTTCAAAACTACATAAGTTATTCACTTTAAACTTGGAAAATACCTTTGTCATCAATTCCAGTGTTGGTAGCAACATTTCCTATAACACTGTTCTGTATTTTGACAGAGTTAGGCCACTTTTTTACATAGATTCTTGTTTATGTAACCCATTTGCCGTACTAGAAGCTTATTACTGATATTTATGGGCAATATACAGAAAATAAACCAGTATGTCTATATTGCTTTCAGCCCATTTGAGTACCGGGTAGTTATTCACCCCACAGTTACAGGTTTAATGAATGACCACATTTGTAAATATTTGACTAACAGATTAAAACTGTGGGAATGTTGCTGTGAACTCTGGCATTCCCACTTGGTATATTGACCTACCACTTGTTGATATTAGTCATTGATTGGAATCCGAAAACTTACTAAGCTGGAAAATAGTTCAATATTTGTCATTTAGAATGAATAAGTAGTAGTTGAAAATTAATGGTCAACAATAATATAAGAAACTTGTAACATTATTTGGCACAAGTATTTGAGATTTGAAAAGTGCATAAAATTATGGGTTAAAGTGAATTTGTCCTCTCCCTCTCCCCCTTTTAAGCAGATTTTCTCCCTTTAAATGGCCACATAGTCCCGCAGTTTTTATGCTCTGATTTTTCTCAGAGTTACGGGACTTTGAAGATTTCTGAAATCAGTATATAGTGCACTATTCTTGACATTCTTGTCCGTGCTATTTCTCAGCAACTACTTGCTGGAATTCAACAAAACTTTATGAGAAGCTTCATTACCAAAAGGAGGTGTGCAGACTTCCAGGACGTTCTGCTTCGATTATTTGTCTTAGAGTTATGGGACTTTGAAAATTTCTGAAATTAGTATATACTGCATAAATTCTTAACCGAGCTATTTCTCAGCAACAACTGGATTGATTTCAATAAACTTTTATGGGAAGCTTCATTGGCAAGAGGAGGTGTGCATATTAGCAGGATGTTCCACTTCAATCATTTTTCTTTGAGTTATGGGACTTTGAAAATTTCTGACATATAGTATATAGTGCACAATTCTTGTCCGGGCTATTTCTCAGCAACTACTGGCCAGATTTCAATGAAATTTCATCCGAAGCTTCATTGCCAAGAGGAGGTGTGCATATTAGCAGGATATTCCACTTCAATGAATTTTCTTAGAGTTATGGTATTTGAAAATTTCTGAAATATAGTACACATTTCTATTGATTTTTAGTCATTTTAATATCTTTGCCCTTCTCATTGCATTTATATTGCTTGACAAACCCCATTGGGGAGCATCCATCAGTTTTACTGATATCCTTGTCTGGATCTGCTTGGATATTTATTTAGGTGAAACCTTTGAGGAGAGAGAGAGTAGTTTCCTGGACCTATGAAATGTTTCTGATTATACCCCTGTTAGTGGCTTTGCCTGAAAATGAACAACTTACTTGTTACTTGATGAACCCATCACCATTAAATTCATTCATAATTTTAGTTTTTTTGCAAATGGGCATTTTTACGCACCAGAATATTTTTGGGCGGATTAAGTCCTTATAATATTTGCAGGGCTTTCATTAACTGTTGAAAACTGGACGTTTGAACTTCCTCGCCTCT
Organism: Congeria kusceri; assembly: GCA_027627225.1. NCBI lineage: Eukaryota > Metazoa > Mollusca > Bivalvia > Myida > Dreissenidae > Congeria > Congeria kusceri. The sequence continues at coordinate 25,502,543 of CM051035.1, forward strand.
GATTTTGGAAGTTTTTCTCATAATATTTGGAAGTTTCGACAGTGCTACATAAGTCCTGAGCATTTCAGAAATTAAATTAAGTATAAAATTCAAGGTTTTTTTTAAAGCCAGTTCTTTTTCTTCTGGTGTTTATATGCCAATTTTAATTCAGTGAAAGAGGTATACATTTAGATAAATTACTTAACTTTTCTTCTAACTTGTTCATCCTTACATGATGGAACTTCCATGACTGCAATTTTGGAAGTCTTGTGACAAAAACTGGGAGTAAATTACTCCCAATCTTCCCTTAATGCAAGCCATGAATTTGAACAGTTTGGTTCTCTTTGTGATACTGGCTTGGAAATGATGTTCACATTTGAACACATTATTGTGCCTAAGGAATACATTTGTGTTTCCTAATTTTTTGAATTTGATAAACGATGATACTGAATGGCAATGCTGAAAAGTTTATGAAGAAAAAACATCGTACAGAAGTAAAAAAAATATATACTGCAGTCCACTTGCCTATGTTGGGTCCAACATGGTACTGTAATCAATTATATAAAGAATAGGTAGTAGTGTAGAAAGTCCCAGCTTCCATGAAGCGGAAAACAAAAAACGTTTTTGGCAATGCTATATTCGGCACCGAAGGCGCGCTGATTAAAAATAATTTGCTTCAGTCTATATTACATGATGACGATTCCATTGACACGTTTTTCAGCTCTGAATATTGTCGGCACCAAAGAAAATCGCTTCGGGTAGTGGTTTTCTCACTCGTTGACTCAGAAAATAGATGGAGATGAAAAAAATGGCATCATGTCCTCGATTTCCGAGTCAATCAGCAACAACAGATCACGTAAACAAAATTGAAATAAATATAAAGTTCAGTGCGAAAACATATGAAAAGCTTATAGAGCTGGTGAGGAGACAAAAATGTCTGTGTGACTCCTCTTTGACGGAATATAAAGACCATACGTTACAGGAAAATATTTGGCAAGAAATAGCCAATGAGATGAATGAAAATCCATGAGTTGTAAGCACTATGACTGTTTTCTCAATGTAAGATCAATAAACACATTTCTTTTTCCGAAAACCACGTCGCGTTTCTGCTACATGGAAACAGTTTTTCGGTGCGTACTCGGCGCGCATTTCGGCATGGACAAAATAGGCACCGAAAAAATAGGCTTCATGGAAACTCGACTTTAAGCCACAAGCAAGACTTTTCTTTAAATAAAAAAATGGGCCTATATGGCAATCGATTACATATCAATAGACAAGCACCATCTCTGTTTCAGACATTCCGCCAGCCCCTGGGTCTGAAGTACGGATGCCCCGCCCAGAGCACCTGGATGCTGGTCGTCAACTCCCTCCTGTCTGTCCTCAACAAGGGACTGCCTGTTGCTAGGAAACATGGTACCTCCAGATGCTTCTTTTAGTGATTACCTTATTGAATAAATGTTGAATAGGGAATGCAGGGATGGCAAAATCTTATATTATTTGCCCATTTTTGACAAATGCTGTTGGCCATTTGCCCGTACAGTAACTATAAATAGCAAATTTTGGCAAAATTTAACTTGTCCATACATGATCTGGGACAACCTGGCCAATACGGACAATTTCACCATCCCTACAAAGATCCAGGATATAAAAGTAGGGTGCTGCTCACTGCTTCTGTTCAGTTCTTCGGGCTGCCATTAGGGCAGATGTGAAAAAAACATGCAACATATGAGCCGCGTCGTGGGAAAACAGGACGACACTCCGCATACAGTGGATTTACGTTAAGAAGAGACTTCCTTGAAACAGAAAATACCATACAAGCGGAAAGTGCCGTCCTGGATTAGCCTGTGTGGACTGCACAGGCTAATCCGGGACGACACTTGATGCACATGCATTAAGACAGGTTTTGTCACGACGCGCCACATATGTGTTTAGATAAATTCAAATGGAGCATAAATCAACAGTAGTCCTGGCATAATCACATTATTCACTTTTATCAATGAAATATTAGATTTCCCACCAGCTCATTTTCAGCACTCTATTCCTTGTCTGATAGTGTTACAATCATTCTCTAGTTGTTTGATCAACTGGTCATGCTTATAATCTTATTTACTCTTTAAATTATCTGGAGGGAGTTAATTTATTGTTCCTAATGTGATTGTAATGCATGGTTACCTCCCTTTACTGATGTCTCGGTGACCAAAAGTAGCTCTATTATTAACTTATTGGATATTCTACGATACATATTTTTCTTGGTGCCCATGCAAAAATGAACTTGTAGTTTCAGCAAAATAATGTTTAATATTTAGTATAAACAAATGGTTTACCAACTCTTTCTATCATATTTCTTTGTAAATTTCAGAGGCAGAGTTTGGCGGCATGTGGTCAGAGTTGGCAGTGACACTGGATGAGTTCTTGTTCTCCAAAAAGTTTGTATACGCTTTGTAACATTTACCAGTTTTATGAAAATGATTTTCTTACATTGAAGATAGTTGTTTCTCCAAAAAAGTTGGTATACACTTTGAACCATTTACCAGTACTATGAGAATGTTTTTCTTACAATAAAGAAGTTTTTAAGAAAAAAAGACAGATAATAAATGTTTTAAAATAGACAGAAGTTTGCAATTCATTGATCATTTCCTTTTCACAAGGCCAAGGTAAAACTAATCACTTTGCCAAATCATTTAGTGTGACTTGTAGGCAACATTAATTTATGTTATTTTATTTCTGTTTGTCAGTCCCTCCCCACCCACCATGTCCATAGAGGACTTTCAGAGAGACGAGGCCCTGGATTGTAAGGTAGGGGACTATTAACACAAATATAGCGATTTGTACCTTCATTAGAAATTTAGCTGTTGCCGAAAATGTGTTGATAGTTCATAATTATTTACTGTCAAATAATGTGTATCTTTGCAAAACAGATATTGGAAATGCTGCATTTGGTGTACTGGAAATTATACTTATCAAACACCATTTTATATTTTGGAGAAAAAAAATCAATATTTTTCAGTGCAGCAAATATGTGAAATCTAGAACAGTATTATTTGTGTGTCCAATTTTCATGACTGGTTCCACTGATTTTCACACAATTCACCTGTCACTGTAACTAAGAACTGCCCTATTCCGCAGGTTGTGTGCGTGATCCGGGATGACATCCTGCCCTACTCCTCCACCATACCCCTGGACTTCACAGAGAAGGTCATGGCCATCCTCAACAGGGGCTCCATCCATGCCACCTCATCTGACTCATTCATTGGTGAGGCTTCCCACATGCCAGGACCAGTGGTGGAAATGGTCCTCAACTTGGTCTTAGCTTAGAATTTTCATCATAAATAGCACCCAATGAAAATGTTATATACTGTCATTTCATATAAGTATTATGTATCTGGACTCTAAGCATGAACTTGTGATCTTATTACTAACATTCAAATTGTTTTGGCTATAAATCAGTTTATATTGAAATGGTAAATTTGCATGTTTATGTGTTCTTATCAGATATTGTTTACTACATTCCTGATCAAGATTGGTCATAGCAAACATCATTATATACTACACAATTGAGGCGTTTCGTGGAAAAATCGGGCTTAATGCATGTGCGTAAGTGTCGTCCCGGAGTCCGCACAGGCTAATCTGGGACGTTACTTTTCACCTACAGTGGATTTATGTTAGAAGAGACATCCTTGAAACAGAAAATACTATAAAGAGTTACGTGTCGTCATGGATGATCCGGGACGACTCTACGCCCATGCATTAAGCCCGGTTTTCCCACAACAAGCCTCATTTGTATTCTGTACAGTGCTTCATAATGTTGGTAGTGTGTTGCGTATATGCTCGGTTCATTGGCAAAGTTTCTCCTTTATTCAAAAAGCAAATGTATAAAGTAGGGATGGCAACGAATACCAAAACGCTATTCGAATTCAATATTCAAATAATATTTGAATATTCGTTGGTTTTTTAAATGTCCGAGTCTTTGTTTATTTATCCAGAATGTATAATAGGTAAACGAATTAATGTGTCGTTAAAAACCGTTCACATTGCTGTTGATTCTATGAATTTAATGCGATTCATCATCATCAATCATCATCATCAGTCATCAATCATCATCATCCGATTCATTGATTTCATAATAAAACAACATAGAAAACAGTTCTTAGATTTTATATTGAATCATTTACTTTGTCGTACATTTATTAATAGTAAAACAGATCTATACACTACAAACATCGCAAAACAGACACCCTATACACAAAGTAGATTTTAGCAGCATCTTGTATTGTAAGACATGACCTCATTTCATCGTACAAAACATAAAAAACATCAAGTCATTCCACAACTGTACCTATGGTTGTTTACACACATTACAAAACTAAATATAGACCAGTCTATTTGCTGACAGTCACATATCAGACAGGTGCGAGCAGATCAAGCAACACAACTCGTTATTTTCTAAACTTGACAATTTAATAAACACTTTCATGAACGAGAAGACTGAGATTAATCGGGAAACACATAGAATATATACCTGTGCTGTTTTACACATTTTTGTGTGTTATATTGAGCAAATAAAGTCGGCATGAAAATGGTGTTGTTAATGCACCGCTAAATAAAGGAATGAAATTAAAATAATAGTAAAACCGCATAATGCACCATACATTGTTCGAACATTGGTCTCCAATTAGCGTCAGTGTGAAAACATCGGTCTCCAATTAGCTTCAGTTTAGCACCCAAATAATGTTATATACAAACTGTGCAAATATGGGTCTCTTCTTGGGGTCCGTTTACGACTCAATTGTCACAGTTTGCTTAATCTGTTATCTCCCATTGCGCATACGGGTATCAATGGTGTTAAATAACATGTCAACGTGTCAAATTAGGTAACTGTGAAAAACATAATGATCGTGGATTATAGAATTAAACTAGTTTATTATGGATATTTATTTTATTTTTTTTGGCCATTTGAATACTCATTTAATATTCGAATATTCGGTCAAGTATTCGAATATTCGATTATTCGTTGCCATCCCTAGTATAAAGTATTGCATTAAAATTAGAAATTGCATTTGAATTTAAAATTTATTGGCATATCAGCATATTAGGCTGTTAAGGATAATGAAGAGGACTTATGGTTAGTTATTAATGTTATAATCCTTAAAACCAAATTGCTTGTATTTTCATCTATTAAGACCTCAAATTTTGAATTCAGAATTTAGTTAAGCTTGCTGTAACTTGACAGCTACATTTGACTGTTGAAGCATCTGAAGTACTGTCTAGTTATGAAACTTTTAAGATATATGTTGACAGATACAGATTCTAGTAGAAAGCTCCGAGAAGAGTTTGCCAAGACGTGTTTTGAGACATTGCTCCAGTTCTCGTACATAAATCGGTCAAAGACTGGCAGTGACAGTTCACTCACGAGACTGGCGGTGATCGCGCTGCTACAGCGATGTCAGGAGGTCGTCAAGAAATACGCAGAGGATGAGAAACTCAGTGGGAAATGTCCACTACCCAGGTATGATGATTTCCAAAGCTTATATCTTTCTCAAGAAATATATTTTAAAAAAGTCTTAAATGTTCAGTTAGCAGGGTACCAGTATTCTTTCAATGCGTTGAACCTGCTAGTCTGGAATTCCCAATCGCTTGAAATTTCTTGGAAGGAGCGATAGTTTATTGCTATACATGTATATTCATATAAATTTGTTTGGCTTGAATTTGCAACAGCCGATTTCTGATGGCTTGAACTGTTCATCACAGTCCCATTTATGGTTTTCACACATTTACTTTTTAGTTTGTCCCCAACACACTTCTTGTTGTGTTTAACTTTTCGTGTAGATGCCCTGTGTCGAGCATTGAAATGATGCAATTTTTTTTTTTTTCACAGCTTTTACCAACTTAAAATAAGTAATATTAATAAAACATGTTAATAAATATATGTTATTTGTTAACTACTATATTTATACATGACAGTATGAGGTTTCGACTATCAGAATACTCTTCATTCGGAGATTAGGAAATAAGGCAGTTGACTGTATTTTAAAAAAAAAAACAGCAGATCTAAATATTTTATTTTTTGTGTTTAATATATCAGTACAATAGTGTGTTGGCATTGTGTGTATTTCAGGCCCAGACTAGCGGAGATGGCCTCAGTTCTCAAGGCAGTTACAACCCTTATTTCCTCATTAAAGAAGGCACCACAAGCTAATGGTAAGTACACCAAGTAGTGAGTTTTAATACGTTTGTTAATATATATTGTAACAAAATTGATGGGTCTACAAGGTCATTGTGCGGCTCTTTCACATATTATGTGATTTCGGCCGCCACCAACTCGGCCATTATGCATAATTTGCATGTGAATTGCGCGCACGTGCAACTGTGCTATCAGTGACTTTCAAGATGGCAGTCTCCGCGAAAGACCGTCGGACCTCGGACATTGCCGATAATAATCCGTGAGGTCTGGTAAAAACTGTCCGAATACTGGTCCTCGTGTCTTGTGAAAATTTCGGTCACAAATATTTTATGACAGCGATTGCTGCATCTGTTTCCACAACAGTCATAATGTCATACTTGAGGTTCACCAATTGTGTTGAAGACGTTGAAGGGACTTTGACAAATACAATTGAATTCATATATATCTTGAAAATTAACATGCTGATAGTAAATGTAGTATAAGCACTTTCAAGTGTATATTGTTTTAGTTTTCTTCAAATTTATGGTTTTTATCGTATTTGAATGTTTCTTTCAAAAAATAAGTAGCCAGTAATAGTTTGTCCGGGCCAGTAATATTTTTTTGGGGCATTACCGGTCCTCTTGGCCAGTTATAAATTCACGACTTTCGCAGAGCCTTAGATGGGGTTGGAGAGGCTGCTTGACTTGTTTTCAAATGATCTGTTAGATTAAGATGGGATAATTTATGCTAAAACAACTAAAATGTAACATCTTCAGGTGAATATCGCACAATAGCAAGCAGCACCTAATCATTTACCTCTAAATCCATGTATATCTTATGATGAATTCACTTTCAAGAACATAAAGACTGAAACATTTGGCAGCTTGAATATTCTTAGTGTTACTCATCTGTCTGTTCATCCATCTATCAAGTTCCTATATTCCTTTCCACATCCAGATAATTTATCTACAAAGTTTAATTCTTAGGTTTAAACCTTTTTGAAGCGGATGTGTTCCACCCAGACTGCCAGTTATGAGCTTAGGCTACACAATGGTGTATTGCTAAAGATGTAATGTTTCAATTAGTAATCTCTAGAGACACATTATGGACACCTTCGGGTAATTACCGCATAATGGTGAACAGCAGCTAATCATCAACCTCTAATTTAGTACTGTGTTACCTTCAGAAAGCTTCAAGTTTGTGTTGTGTTTAGAATGTGGTTTCAGATAACATTGACTTCATCATCAGTACAAACTGAAAATTATATTATTTTGGTTTAAATTTAAATTGTTTGACTGGTTTAGCAGGCCATATGACTGTGAACATTCTTAAACATAATCTTGGTCGTAAACATTAAGAAATGAAAATCAACACTTGTATGTCACAAGCATTTTCATTGGTCAGTATTTTATGTTGAGATTGAGAACTTTTGTAGTCATGGGTGGTGTTATTTATGTGCTATTCTATGTTAATGACATGAACAAGCTTGAAAATATGTAGACTACATTGTGAAAGCAGCATTTCTGTAAAACTCACACACACTGTTCACCTTTGTGGGTTGAAATATTGTGAACAATAGTTGAGGCATGTTGTGGAAAAACCGGGCTTAATGCATGTACGTTAAGTGTCATCCCGGATCCGCCTGTGCAGTCCACACAGGCTGATCCGGGACAACACTTTCCGCCAACAGTGGATTTATGTTTAGAAGATAGATTTCCTTGAAACAGAAAATACCATACAAGCGGAAAGTGTCATCCCGAATCAACCTGTGCGGACTGCACAGGCTGATCCGGGACGACACTTTACTCACATGCAAAACAAGCCTCAATTATTGTTTCATGCCTACCCAGTTTGGAGTTGCTCTGATAGCAGAGACCATGTAAGAGCAAAAGCTTATAATGATCCCGTATTTTACAAGTCAGTAAGCTCATGTAAGCACTCCTGTATTGACACAGAGCATTACCAACTCTATTTAAGTGGAGCCGATGGTGTGGCAACACGTGATCCAGCTGTACCCACACCTCGTGGACTGCACCACGTCTCACTCCCCCAGCGTGTGTAAGGCTCTCAAAGACGCACTCTGGGAGTACAAAGACCTGCTTACCCCACCCACAGTACCACTACAGAATGGCAGATAGACCTACCCCACCCACAGTAGCACTACAGAACGACAGATAGATTTGCCCCACCCACAAATCTATTACAGACCGGCATATAGACTTATGGTCAGGTTTATAGGTTCAGTTATTGACAAATATCATGGGGTGTTTTAATGGAGAATTAGTCACTTTGACTTGCACACTGACTTGGATGGTCATTCTGGATTAAATTGTTTTTGCATGAGCCAAGTTATATTATTGTGTTAATTATAAAGAAGGGATAACAAAATAAAGTACCCATTAGAGACCAACACAGAAAGAGATGTGTTCTTATTGCAAAAATTATATAATTTGTGCAAATACTGTTTTAATATTTTTGATTTGAGGGATTTGGTTTGCCATAACTCAGCTGATATTTATATTCAGCAGCATGTAGTTGTCATTTTTGCAAAAATTGTTCTTCAATGTAATTATTATGAAATAAATTTTAAAAATGGTATATAGAAATAATGACTGGCATTTTTATAAATTCATTTTTGTCATTATAGACTATTTGGAGATGCAATTTTCAATGTAAATACATTGCTTAGTGTATTGTATATATGAAATATATAAAGTTGTTAATATTGGCATATGCTACATAAACTATTTTGATTTCAAGAAAGTGACCTACCTGGTGTTCATTGTTGTGTTCCGGTACCGGTATAAGAATTAGTAGTACAGAGAATTTTTTGAGTTGCTCATCCTATTAGACCCTGTATGGATATTGTCCTGACCTCTATGAATTCATGTCCACAATTGTAGGGAAAAATGTTAAAGACTGGAAGCATGTTTTTCATCTCAGTAGACAATGTATAGGTTTAAACGCAGTTTTCTTAATCGTCATATAGATAACACTCGTCAACTACAAGTAAACAGACTGGCAAAGGTCAAGTTTCACTGTATTGTTGCAGTTCATGAAGGACAAATTAGAGATAAAAGCAATTTATTTCATCTCTTGAGTGACCAATAGTATTTAATCATAACATTTGCCGTTATGAAGTTAGATTTTTGTCTCGTGTCTTGTTTTATTTATTTGCTCAGCGACAACAACTAATTTGTATAATGGCTTCCAAAAAAATGTCCTGTTTACGTGTGTGTTGTTCTACAAATACTTGTCAGTAAATCTATGTTAACTTATGAAAACATATCCAATGTTAAAATTAGTCTATATCTTATTTTATATGATTAGATAGCACACAATTAAATAAACAGAGTATGTTGTGCAATAAAATGCTGGCTGTGAAATAATTTTTTATTATAAAACTAATTGATGTAGTTTATAAAACTTTTGTTTAAGTTTTTGCACTTGACTTTTCACTTGTCTGCAGTAGAGAAATTTAAAATGATTGTTAATTTTGTTAGTCTCAATTAAATGGATGATTGTTTTTATGCTCCCCGAAAAATTTTGGGGGAACATATAGTCGCCGCCTTGTCCTTCCGTCAGTCCATGCATCTGTCCATCTGTCCCACTTTCTTGTCCGGGCTAATTCTCAGCAACTACTAGCCAGAATTCACGAAAATTTATGGGAAGCTTCCAAGAGGAGATGTGCATATTACCAGGACGTTCCGCTTCAATATGTATACAGTGAACAATTCTTTACTTTCTTGTCCGGGCTATTTCTCAACAATTACTGGCCAGAATTCAACAAAACTTTATGGGAAGCTTCATTACCAAGATGAGGTCTGCATATTACCAGGACGTTTTGCTTCAATGATTTTTCTCAGAGTTATGGTACTTTGAAGATTTTTGAAATTAGTTTGTAGTGCAAAATTCTTGTATGGGCTTTTTCTCAGCAACTACATTTTACTTCATCTGCATGTTCATATTGTATTTGTGTGGTAAGCTCACATACAGTTTTGATGTCAGATTTGGTCTTGCAGTTCAAGTGATTTTTAGTCATTTTACAATCTCTGCCCTTCTCATTACATTTATATTGCTTGACAAAGCGCATTGGGGAGCATCCATCAGTTTTACTGATATCCTTGTTTTTTGTTTGATGTGTCATATTTTGACTTGTATCAATTCAATTGCAATGTTCTTGAAAAGAATATTTATTGAAGAAATACTTTTATTAGTTTTTCTCTACTTGACCTCCTACATTAAAAAGCATTAAAAGGAAACCAAACACCATGACATATATCTGATTACATTTTATTGGTATTATATATTGTTAAGCAAACGATCATTCAAGTTATTTGTAAACACATTGCATCACATTTCCACTGAGGCAACTGCCAGTTTTCTGTAAATATTCAGTGGCAGATAAACTATTTAGTTATCAACAGTGTATTGCTAATAAATCACACCTGTACTTATGTATTCACTGAATTATATGCAAAACATGAAGAAATTAAGGTTATGTCATAGATAATTGCAATAATAAGCTCAGACATGGCGAAACACCGCAGGCCCGCCAGACACTGCCGGCAAAAATGTAAAAGGGTGGGCGGTAAAATCCAAGATGCCGGACTTACTGTCCGGTAATTTTTGTCGTATCCGTAAATATAATAACTATTTCAAACTCGATTTAGATCGGTGAAATTTATAACTGGCTGTAATTTTTTCCCTTTCGTAGGACAGTCTGGCCTGTAAATTTTGACAGTCTTTTGCCATGTCTGAAGCTCTCTATGTAATTGTAAATAGATATCAGGACAATTCATGAACATTAACGAGCATAAGCTCTATCATTTTTATGTTATAATGTAAATCGCTGTATACACAAGTATGCATTGTACTAATTTGTGGTATTGTAAATGTTGACATATATACTGTATTTTTTATCCGTGATAAAATGGTTGATTATATCTATTTAAATTGTTGTGAAAAATTCAGTTTGACATTATTATAGAAAATATCATGCCTGATTATCCAGTTAAAAAAATTTAGAGGGGCAGTTTTAGGGGCATTTTAATTGTATTATCAAAATCATGTATTCTCACTTCCACAAATAAATGTATAGGATGTTCACATGGTACAACATCCTACAATTAATGTGTACGGGTATTGATATTTACCGGTATTACTGCAAATATTCTCTCTACTCAGGACTCGTGCTGACATAGAAAGTCAATGTAACCCATGGATACACAGTTAAACATCGGGATACAAATTATTCAGTTTGATTATATACAATTCTAGAAGTTTTGCAGACCTCTTCCAAAGCAGCAAAGCTGCCTCATTTCACAATAATAAAGAATGCTTATAATCCTGGATCCAGACAGTGATCCAAATCACCACCAAAATCCAATCATTTGTTTATTGGCCGATTTCCAACCTTCCCAGAAAGTTTTGTGCAAATTACCAATTTGTATCAAATCCATTTCTGTCCGTAACATTCTAAAATACATCGTCTGTAAATGCATATACACTTTCTCACTTTGTAAATATCACTTTCTTTAAAAGTTAATTAATTTTACATAACATATTTGTTTTTTTTGTTTTTTTGGCTAAATCAATTTAGTATAAAAAATCAGTTATATTTAATTTATTGTCATAGAATATTATTGTGTAATTAAGTCATGATTTGTTGATGAATTGGTTATTTTTCACATTTGAACATGTTGATTTTTTGTTCCTTGTAAACTTAAGCCTGGTTATTATTTGTTCATTAAATTCAAATAGCAAACTGACAACACATGACAACGCATGATATGTATATAAAAACCAGGTATATACACACACAAATAATTTTATTCATCCATATTAATTGCCTAACATCATGTACAAAATGCACATACAGAATACACTGCAATATTGCATTATGTGTATAAAAATGAGGATAAGTTTGATAAATGTTAAATACATCAAACGTTAAAAGTCACTTTACAGTTATTGGATCTCAAACTATGTAAAAATAATTGATATAAAATAGATATCGTACTATGACAATGTGCAATGTAATAAAAACAACAGATGCGATAAAATTACATAACATAACAAAATATTAATAAATTTAACTTTGTGGCACAAATTATTGCGTTTAGCATAATATAGAGCAAGCAGATTATTGCAAAAAAATACAGTTTTAAACACACACTATAATATGTGTTTATATTATATAGAATTTATAGAATCAAAAATAACATACAGAATTTTTAGCTCACCTGAGCACAACATGCTCATGGTGAGCTATTGTGATCGCCTTCTGTCCGTCGTGCATCGTTTGTCATCAAGCTTTACCGTGTTAGCACACTATATACCACATTTATTGCCCAATCTTCAGTATATTTGTGCCATTGATATCTCAGCAGAGTTCGAAACTGGGTCATATGGGGTCAAAAACTAGGTCACTAGGTCAAATTGAAGAAAAAGCTTGTTAACACACTAGAAGTCACATTTTTTGCCCAATCTTCTTGAAACTTGCTCAAAACATTTTTTGTTGTGATATCGTGGCCAAGTTCGAAAATTGTTGCCCTCCTTTGAAAAACATGGCTGCCAGGGGGCGGGGCAATTTTCTTTATATGGCTATATCTGAAACTTTATAATGCTTTTCAACACTCTCGAGGCCACATTTTTTGCCCCATCGACATGAAATTTGCTAAGAACATTTTGTCCCAATGATATCTCGGCCAAGTTTTGAAACTGGGGTATGTGGGGTCAAAAACTAGGTCACTAGGTCAGATTGAAGAAAAAACTTGTTTACACTCTAGAAGTCACATTTTTTGCCCAATCTTCTTGAAACTTGGTCATTTGTTGTTATGATATCTTAGTTAAGTTCAGTTTTCCTTATATGGTTATATTGAAAACTTTCTAAAGTGTGTTAACACTCTAGAGGCCATATTTTTTGCCCAATCAACATAAAACCTGCTCAGAAAAGTTGTCCCAATGATATCTCGGCTGAGTTTGAAACTGGACCCAGTTTTGCGGGGTCAAAAGCTTGTGAAAAAAACAACCTTTTCTTACAACCATTTCATTGCTTGCCCTCAGCCAGGTTTGAACCGACACCAAGAGGCTTCACACCTCTCAGTTCCTCTGTTCCCACTGCTCTACAAACTGAACTACAGAGGATTTGCTAGTCAGTGACAAAAATATTAATTTATCCTATTATCTGATTACAATAGTTTTTTTAAATATAGAAGTCACATGACCTGAACTGTGGTCAGGTGACCAAGACCTAGTCATGTGACTTGTATAGGTGTAGCCTTTCTCAACACCCACACATAGGCGTAGTCAAAAGGACGAAAGGGGTGGCGTTTGCCTCCCCAATGTTTCGGGGTATCACTGTCATATAATCGCCCCTCGATATTGCAACATCGCTTTAGCATCTGCTTCAAAATTTGACTACCGGTACTCTTTGTCTCCGTATGCCCGCGCATTAAAAACACTGGCAGTCAATAGGATAAATGACTGCGAATAGCCGTGGGGTGTCAATTGCACTTTATGGATATTGTTATACCCCAACAAACGAAGTTTAGGGGGGGTGGGTAAATAGGAGTGAGCTTGTCGGTCTGTTGGTCTGTCTGTCTGTTGGTTTTCATGGTTTCTGGATGATAACTCAAGAAAGGCTTGACAAAAATTTTTGGTACACATGTGTGACATCATAGAACACATGTCAAGTTCGACTTTGGTTACAAACCACTAAATTTTGACCGAGTTATGGCCCCTTTCTGTAAATTCCCTAAAAACATGGTTTCCAGACGATAACTCAAGAATGGCTTGACATATTCAAATAATTCTTGGTACACATGTGTACCATAAAATACAGGTCAGGTTTGACATTGGTTACAAACCACTAAGTGTTGACCGAGTTATGGCTCCTATTGAAATTAAATGTTTCCAAATACACAACATTCACAAATTAAATCATTCTCATTGTGTCCATTTCTTTCGAATGGATGCCATAGTTTTGTGACAAGACCATATTGTGGGGGTATATCCGTCACTCAGGTGACAATTCTAGTTTTTGATTGCACAAAGTCTGGAAGTCAAGGGGATTAACGACCGCGGATTATCTAAAGACGACCATGTAACATGCAAGACACACCAATTAGATGACGCTGTACATACATAGGGCCGCCGTAGTTTGGATGAACATGACTGACATGGTCTCCTTATTCGCTTCAACAAATACGTAGAGAAAGGCTATTTAAGACTGTTCACAGACGAACACGTGTGTGTGCTCACTTCTGCCAATATGATACGCTGGCAACTTCATTATAAGAAGAAATTGTGTATAGCATTAGATCAGAAAAGCTCACAATTCACAAAACCTATCAATCGCACTGTTTCTATGCCTTATATGTTTTCTTTACATTTGATTAAAAAGTTAATTTTTGTCTGAAATAACTATTTTTATTTACATCGAATTACAAAGGAAAACTTGTCAAACTTGTCAACTGTTTAAGAATCCACGTATAAAACAAGTATCTAAAACTATTTATACTGTTAGGTCTTCTAATTTAAGATTTCGCAGCCCCAATTTTGAAAACTTGACTACGCGCCTACAACACAGTTATGTGAATAATATGAAAACAATACAACAAAAATATATGAATATTTATATATATTTTCTTTGTATTGTTTTGATATTACCTTAACTTTTTGCATTTGCATTGCAAATGGATTCTAATTGCTAATTGGAAAATTCAGCATTTCATTATTCCTAAATATTCATTTTTAACTAACTTCCAGTCAACTAAATAAAGCTGGACTAGTTTAAGTTTTCTCAAAACCATCAGAAACTGACGGGGTTGTGGGACTTTGAAGATTTCTGAAATAAGAATATAGTACATAATTCTTTTCCGGGCTATTTCAACTTAAACCGGCAGGGTTATGCAGAACAAGGGCAGACAAGTTCTTATGTGAAAAACTTCAAAGGACCAAAAATCTGCCGCCGAAGACATGCCGAAGATGATATGCACAACTAGACTTGGTACTGGTCAATCCAGTGAAGTTTCATCAAAATCTGACCAGAGGTTACGGAGAACAAGTGCCTGTTATGTGAAAAACTTCAAAGGGCCATAACTGTCAAAACTCTGCCGACGACAACATGCCAACGATATGCACAACTAGACTTGGTACTGATTTATCCTGTGAACAAGCGCAGACAAGGTCAGTAGTCCATTCATCCAGACATTCCAGCACAAAATCAATATGTCTCCCTACCGTATACTTGGGGGGGGGGGGGTCATGATATTTGTGCTTCTAATTCATCTCCAAAGCCTGTCTCTGTGTGGTGAGTTGAGGTATCAAAACTATTCCATATATATTCTTAAATCAATAATCAAGATGACAAAATGAACAATAAATGTGGAAATTCCATGAAAACCAAATTTTTTGAATCAAATGCATAAAAGTCAGCACGATAATACAAGAAAGTTCTGGCAAGTGGAAACCGTTTTTCTATTTTTAGTGACCTTCACCCCACCCACCCCATATGCAATTGCAAGCGAGGTCTAGATATAAGATATCTACATATGAAGTTTTATTAAAATATCTGAATCATTTTCTAGGTATTCAGTGGAAACTGTTTTTCTATTTTTAGTATCTATATTATCAAGTTTCATTAAAACATCTCAATATGTTCTTACGTTATTGAGCGGAAACAGTTTTTCTATTTTAAGTAACAGTGACCTTGACCCCACCCATCCAATATGCAATCCCAAACCAGGTCTCGATATAAGGTATCTATGTATGAAGTTTCATTCAAATATTTCAATTCGTTCTCAAGTTATTGACTGGAAACGAAAAGTTGACGCCGTCACACCGCCCGCCCGTAGAATGCCCTTCTGCCCAACGACATACCCCAATTTAATAACTGAAATTTTTCTTCTAAAATTTAGCACATCCATGCTTGTCACAGTCAAGTTATTTGGACAAAGATATGCTCCGGACAAAGTGTTTAGGATTGATTTCTGAAATTTGACCTTAAATTGTGACCTTGACCTTGGACCAAGGGACCTAGGTCTTGCATGCGACACTCCGTCTTACCATGCTTGTCACTTCTGCCAGGTTATTTGTAAATACATCCATGCTGGACACAGATATGCTTCAGACAATGTGTTTAGGATTGATTTCTTAATTTGACCTTGAAATGTGATCTTGACCTTGGTCCTAGGGACCTGGTTTTCGGGCGCGACACTCCGTCTCACCATGATTGTCATTTCTGCCAAGTTATTTGAAAATCCATCCATGCTGGACAAAGATATGGCACCCACAAAGTGTAAAGGATTTATGTCTTAAATTTGACCTTGAATTGTGACCTTGACCTTGGACCTAGGGACCTGGTTCTTGTGCGCGACACTCCGTCTCACCATGTTTGTCATTTCTGCCAGGTTATTTGAAAATAAATTCATGCTGGACAAAGATATGCTCCGGACAAAGTGGTTAGGATTGATTTCTTAAATTTGACGTTGAATTGTGACCTTGACCTTGGACCTACAGACCTGGTTTTTGTGCGCGACACTCCATCTCACCATGTTGTCACTTCTGCCAAGTAATTTGAAAATCCATCCAAGCTGGACATAGGTATGCTCCGGACACAGTGGTTGACCTTGAATTGTGACCTTGACCTTGGACCAAAGGACCTGGTTCTTGCGCGCGAAACTCCGTCTCACCATGCTTGTCACTTCTGCAAAATTATTTGAAAATCCATCCATGCTGGACAAAGTTATGCTACGGACAAAGTTATTCCAACGCCCGCCCACCCGCCCGCCAGGGGCATTCCCATTATACATCCCATTTTTCAAACGTGCATATAATACATAAAAGAAATAAGTGTGACATTAGGAGTTTGGATGGGAGATTTTAGTTAACCATATATATTTATTTTATACACAATATAAAGTACGAAAACTTTCAGGAAATATTTTTCACTCCGACAAAACCATAGTTTGAAATGGGCGAGATTTAGATATAGAAGTTCACATGCAAAAACTTCTATGTATAACAATGCATTTATTTAGATAATTTTATATTCTAAGTATTATTTTATTTTACTTTTGACAGCTTATATTGAATTTTCAAATTCAGAATGCCTAACATCACAATGTAAGATCACATGACCCTAATTTTCTATACATGTATATGTATAAATATATCTTAAGTTATTTATAAGTTAATATGCTGTATGTTATGAGAGACAATCCACCATATTTTATTGAACAGGTGGAACAGGTACAGCCTATGTGTCCAGTAATAAGAGCAGCTCTTAATAAAGCTGCACATTTTGCCTAACACATACATATCAAGAAACTGGAAAACAAGTTTTGACGAATCAACAAATAAACCAGTAGCAACAAACAATTTATAAAAATATAAATACAAATTATCGGTAATAAAGAAATGTGGTCCAAGAATAACGATTCCAAAAGCATTTACATTTAGAAAGCTAATGGAAGAAATAGAATGAACGAGCAAAAGAAAAAAGAAGGAATGCAGAAATGGAAAAGATACAGGAAAACAATAGGAGATGCTTAATGTATTAAGTGGAATCAAAAGAAAACAAAAAAGTGGAACTTCATTTGGAACTTTTATGTGAAAGTGATTCAGTGACGGATCTGGAAAAGTCATGGGAAATGGGCTTTGTGTGGAAAATTCATGGAATCTTTATAAATTGAATTTTGTCATGTAACAATCAGGGAGTTTTCAAAAATGTTCATAAAAAGCTAAAAAGTATCCTTGAACATGCCTGTAAGTGCAAATAATGATCAAATCAATTGAAATATCAAGGGCATAGGCAATGGGGCGGCATGGGCAGTGACCGGCGTCCCAATATTTTGGATAGTTGTTGTTATGTAGATCATAATATACAGTTCTGACAATGTTGATAGATGTTTATTTCTTAATGGTAACAATGAGTATTCCTAATCAACCAAGAGATTTCTCTTTTCTAAGAGACCATTTGGAAAGACGAAGCCAGAACAACGTTCATTCCATTCTGCTTTGTTTAATACGTTTACATGGCTCCATTAGAATAAAGTTAGTGTGGTTCAAAATGTGGTTCCTCATGGTTATTCATAGAACACTACTGATGAATTTCAAAAAAAATAAAGTTTTTATCTA
The DNA here is from genome assembly GCA_027627225.1 of Congeria kusceri. Classification (NCBI taxonomy): domain Eukaryota; kingdom Metazoa; phylum Mollusca; class Bivalvia; order Myida; family Dreissenidae; genus Congeria; species Congeria kusceri. The sequence continues at coordinate 25,520,826 of CM051035.1, forward strand.
CGAGTCAAATAAACGTATCATAACCATAACTTGTTTCGAAGCTCAATGCAAACTCTGCTCATGTTTATCAGATAATAATTTTATACATATTAATAAATAATAATTTATTATTTGAATGAAAACATATACTGGTATGTGAATAAAATGGTAGTATCCAATCATGACGTGTTTTTTAGAGTTAACTGCATGTCTATTTATCGCTGCCCCAATGTGTCAATGTAAGCTACACCCCCCGAATATCATCAAACAAAAACTCAAAAATGAAGAGCGAAATGATGGACAGACATGTAATGCAATGCTACAAGCAATTTAATTCTATTCTACGGAGCACTAATTGGCCTGGATAAATAATTGTATTATGTAGATCAAATACAATGTGGATATCAGTGTACTATTTTGACTTAAGTATGTTCGGATTGTATCTTATAAAACTGAGCTATGTCATTGAAAAATCATGGAATGTTGGTTTAAGGAGTTTGCATGAACTCTGCAAGTCATTGGAAGGTTAACATGCCAAGTTGCCCTTTTCAATTGACCTCCCTGACAAAACATTAAAACATCTTTATTTTTTCTAGACATACTTATGTACAAGGTTTATTAATGGTGTTTTTGTATGTTCAAGTATAACAAATATGTCTATGAAAATTAATAAATTTGGAATAACAAAAAAAAGTTGTGCATTTTGAGATACTAGATTGTGTTTGGGAACAGTGTGTTGTTACAGGTTACGCGTTTACCAAACCCATTCTTATAAAAATGCAGTTATATTTAATAAGCAGCTGATTAACTGTAGCAAACATATACTTTATAGTAGGATACGTGAAATGTAATATTAAAAGTGCACTTTAAACATATTCATTAGTTTTCAGAATGGCAGAAGCAAAACTAGAATTATCACTAAAGGTGATTAATACCTCCACATATCGCTGTGACACAGACAAAGTGGTTTGACACAGAACAATGTTTTCACTGACAAAATGACTTGCATATGAGGAAAAATGGGCTTGAAATGCAAAAAAAAGAGTACAGTATGCCCTGGACAACTATTTTGAACTGTCACCTTGAAGATTTACCTTAAAATTTCAGCTGCAGCCCTGGTCTTGCATTGGTCTCAGAATGATAATCTCAGGGCAGACTTTTACCTCCAAATGTGACATTTACCTTTAAGCTACAGGCCTGGTTATTGTGATTAGCATACCATTTCACTGATGGTTATCATTTCATGCCAGAAAATATGCTTCATACAAATATTTGACTTTTGACCTTCTTAAACAGTGACCTTGACATTTGACAGACAAGCAGGGGTCATGTACGCCACACATCATCTGGTCATGAGGAATAATAATCTAAAGTTATATTAAATTCCTTACATGCATTTAGAACTTATGGAGTGGAACGAAATATAAATACATGACATTTGACCTTGAATTGTGACCTTGACCTTTGACAGCCAAGCACGGGTCATATACATGCCACATTGTCTAGTCAGGAGGAATAATAATCTGAAGAAAAAATAAAATCCAAATACAAGTACAGTTGTATTTGACCTTTGACCTTGAATGAGACCTTGACCTTAGACAGACAAGCATGCATCATGTACGCAACACATTGAGTGGTCATGGGGAATCATAATATGAAGGTATATTAAAATCCCTCCACGCATTACAAAGTTATGGAGCGGAAAGGAAATATGGATGGACGCATCAAAGTATGGACGGACAGACCAACACACTCATTTCCAATATAGCCCCACTTTTTCAAAAAGTCCAAGTCCAAAATGTGTGTGTTTACTGTAATAGACTGGACACACAATCCCTCTCTGTGACCACCTCTGCTAGTCTCTGATCTCTGGATCAGTGTGACCAGCTTGTTACTGTCAGAAACTACCTGCAGGATGTTAAATAATTTCACATACATTTTCTTGAATGACCCTGTGCCAAATTTCTGAAAATCATTTTGATTTGTAAAAAAACCTTGCCGCCAGGGGTGAAACAGTGTTCCTTACGTGGCTACATTTTTACTGAAAATCTTCTTGTCAGAAACCAAGGATATTGTATTTCAAAATAATTTGACAGAAATGTACCTTTGGTGACCCTCATCCAAATTCCTTCAATTTAAGTTGATTCTCTAAAAAGTAAGGTCGCCAGGGGACTAGGCAATTTACCATTTATGGTCATATTAACTTAGAAAACCATTCTTATTTGAAACCACTTACTAATCAGGATTTTGAAAGTTTGCTAGCTTTATAAAGAATTTGATGCCATGGCAACAAGGGTTTTTCATAAATTGCATAGAGATGGAGGAATGTCGTAAGTAGTATCCTATGAATATTCTTGTCAAGTTTGGTTAACATCCACCAAGCTGTTATAGAGAAGTTGTGTAGGAGATACAAGGACAATGGTCGCCAGACGGTGACTGACCCACTATAGCTCACCCTTAAGCACTTCATGCTCAGATGAGCTTAAAATATAGGAACATGGCTCATAAAAGAAATCAAAGCGTTGGACGCTGAAAGACCGCGGCTTGCCATAATTTGTTATCATTTTTGTGTCTTATTTAACATTTTATAATTATAAAAAAAGACATTGCATACAACAAACAACAGAATGTGAGTAAAATTAATCTTTGATGCCATTTATAAAACAAAGTGTTACTACAAAGAAACAAATATGTGCTTATGCTTACAGGAATGAGCTAAATGAGCCATTATCTGTACAGGTACTTGGCTAGAATTTCATGCTAAATGCGCCATTATCTGTACAGGTACTTGGCTAGAATTTCATGATAAATGCGCCATTATCTGTACAGGTATTTGGCTAGAATTTCATGCTAAATGCGCCATTATCTGTACAGGTACTTGGCTAGAATTTCATGCTAAATGCGCATTATCTGTACAGGTACTTGGCTAGAATTTCATTTCCAAAAGTCCTATATGCATACTAGTTTCTAAAGTGCTATGGTCATTATTTTCCAGCCGACATCAGTACAATGGAGTCTGCTTTTTGGATAAAATTATGAAAGCTTTTCCACACTGTACATAATACAGGATGCCCATGCGTGATGTTCGAGACCCGAACTTACGTAATGTAACATAATTATGCACTTTATCAGTAAACAACACACACAGAAACATACCCAATCGGCAGAATAGGTTATTTACTTGTAGATTATGAATAAAAGACTATGATGACTGTTTGTTATTGTTTTAATCGGATCTATTTCTTGTCATCTCTAAAATTAGTTTATTGATATTATTTAATAGACCAGTCCACTGATAGCAAGGAATTGTTTCGTAGTTCTGATTGGCCATGTGATCAGTGATCTCCCCTGGTCGGCGATATTGAAAGGAGTGAAGCAGGGGAGGTCACTGTGCAATTGCTTTTGATTTGAGGTACCAAAGACTCCGGCTATCGCCACAGTCTTAAAAACAATATAATTAAATACTTTAGTACACATATACCAACAAAGAATTTCTATCCTTGGATAGTTCCTCATTTCTATTTTACTAAATACTGTGTGCCTATTTAAAGCTGCTACATTACAGATTGGGAAAATGCTCCAAATCTAGCAAAATAATATTTTTTCATTTAAAAATGACTGAAAAAAACATTGTTGACACATTACTAAAAGTTGAAAACATTTACTGGAATCATTTCAATTCATTGTTTCAACCCAATTTCAAAAGTGTCCCAACACTCTTTTCAACTATTTATAATTCTTTGGTTGCTGTGAAATAACCAAGTGGTCCATATAGACTTCCTGAAATCCATTGTTTATAAAACATACGCCTGAAAAGACATGCTGTCAGGGTATCTGCGTCTCGCACTGAGGACCCGGGTTCAATTACCCAAAGGTGCTTATCACTTTTTCACTTTAATAATGTCAAAGTACACAAAGATTGTAGAACTTTTTTCAAATGGATTTCAGGTCATAGTTTAAAAGATATCTTTGAACGGAAATAAAATCATTTAAACATATTATACAATCTATTGTATCAGTGGACACACATGTAATGTTCATAAACGGCCTAAAATTATGACAACAACTTGCTGCAGAATGAACAGAGCATCTTCAATATCACACACCGAACAGGGGTAGTCTATTTTTAGAATGGCTTTTCCAAACAAGTCTTTAATTCCGCCATTATTTGCATTGTTATTATACAATTAAGTAATGCTTAATTGATGATCACAGTAACATTTACATTACAAACAACAATTTTGGCCTCAGTTTATTAATGTCTAATCATCTGTGAAGTAGCAGCTTTAGTAGCATTGTTACCTATCTTTATTTATATCATCGGTGAAGTAGCAACTTTAATAGCAAATTTCTACCTATCTTATTTATATTTATCATGTCCCTTGACAACAGATGAATACAAGTTTGCTATTTTGAAAATGGACATTTTTTATCATTTTCAGTTGCTACAAGCATGTGCAGTCAGCAACACTCTCTCAACTGGCTCAAATTTAACCAGAACACATATAGTACAACCAGTTTAACAAGTAAATTACTGTGTCTTGAAAAATAGGATGTAGTCATTGTCTATCATCCCCACAATAAGTGTTCCTGTGGGTTTACTGTAGTAGACACCTATTGGATTAGTCATAACTCCCTTCTTTGTGACCACCTCTCCCAGTCTCCGGCTCCCATCTCTGTCCACCTGGATGACTTTGTTGGACTCGTCCCCACATACCAGTACTTGTCCCAAGTCTGTCACATGGAGGCCGGGTAGGACTGGTAGGTCAGGTATGCTTCCCCATGGAACAGTCTGTTTCATCCACCGGTTTCTCCGCACCATTGCAGGGTCTGCCAGTGTGGAGATCACTTTACCATCTTCGGACAGTGTCACCAGTTTGTAACACTTCTTGTCGGTTACATATATCCTGTCTCCATCTGGACTGACTGCACAGGAGGTAACTGTGTGAAAGACCAGATGTGTATGAAATTAACAAAAAAACTTGTATAGTGAAATATAACTAAAAGTAAAGATAAAGCAGATGCTGTGTACCAACATATTAAACAAGAAATATATTTACCAAAAGCTGTCAGAGGACAGCGCGCTTGACTATTCGAAGCGTTTCAGTTGATACATATTTTGGAAAGTTGAAGCGTACATAAATACATACAAATACAAAGCTGAGTTATGGCAATTATTACATCAATTTATTTCAAGTGAATACTTTATGTAGTTTAACCAATTACAAGACTTTAGAACAAAAACTTTTAACCCAAAAATCTGTTAAAAATGAGCATAACTCTGTCAAAATACAAAACTGGTTATGGGGACTGTTGCACCTGATGCTGGAGTTGATTACAAAGATGTAAATCAAGTTTCAAGTGATTACCTTATGTAGTTTAGAAATTATAAGACTTCTGAACAAGAGGGCCTAAAGGCCCTAGGTCACTCACCTGAGAGGCTAAGGAACTAAACTGTTTTGAGCAAGTTTTGTGATGATTGGCCTATAAATGTGGCCTTAAGAATGTTTTAGAGCTTTTTGTTCAATTTTGCCATGGTGACCTAGTTTTTTTTACCCCACATGATCCAGTTTCAAACTTGTCCCAAGATATTATTGAAACAAATGTTCTGAGCAATTTTCAAGAAGATCAGGCAAAACTAGAGTTTTAAAATTTTTTTCTATTTGACCTAGTGACCTAGTTTTTGACCACACATGAGCTATTTTCAAACACCGCCGAGATATCATTTGAACAAAGGATCTGGGCAAGTTTCATGAAGATTGGGCAATAAATAAATAAAAATAAAAGTATAACCATATAAGGAAAACTGCCCCGCCCCGTGATGGCCACGTTTTTCAACAGAGTGGAACCATTATCAAACTCAGCCAAGATACATGTATCATGAGAACAAAGGTTCTGAGCAAGTTTCATGTTGAGTTGGCAAAAAATGTGACTACTAGCTTTTTCAATTGCCATAAAAGGAAAACTGCCCCGTCCCCTAGCGGCCATGTTTTTCAAGGCAGCGGAACCATTTTCAAACTCAGCCGAGATATCATAAGAACAAAGGTTCTGAGCTCTGAGTTCTGAGCTCTGAGCAAGTTTCATGTTGATTGGGCAAAAAATGTAACTTCTAGAGTATAAACAAGCTTTTTCTATAGCCACATAAGGAAAACTGCCCCGACCCTGACGGCAATGTAGTTCAGATGAGCACAACCATTTTTTAAATCAGCTGAGATATCATTAGAACAAATGTTTTTACCAAGTTTCATGTTAATTGGGCAAAAAATGTGACTTCTAGAGTGTTCACAAGCTTTTTCTTCAATTTTACCTAGTTACCTAGTTTTTGACCCTACATTACCCAGTTTTGAATTCGGCCGATATATCATTGGGACAAAGGTTCTGAGCCAGTTTCAGGAAGATTGGGCAAAAAATGTTACTTCTAGAGTGTTAACAAGCTTTTTCTTCAATATAATCTAGTGACCTTCTTTTTGACCCCACATGACCCAGATTCGAACTCGGCCGAGATATCATTGAAACAAATGTTCTGACCAAGTTCCATGAAGATTGGCCAATAAATGTGGCCTCTAGAGTGTTAATGAGGTAAATGTTGACGAAGCACAACGGACGATGGACGACGGACAAAAGGTGATCACAAAAGCTCACCATGAGCACGTTGTGCTCAGGTGAGCTAATAAAAACATTACACTGAAAATCTAGGTGAAAAGGGGCATAGCTCTGTTAAAATACAAAACAGGGTTATGTGGATTGTGGCACCTGATGCTGTAACTGATGCCAAAGGTATATTCCAAGTTTCCACAGAATAACCTATAAAGTTTTGAAGTCATGCAACTTTTGAATATAAACTTTAACCAGAAAATCTATGTGAAAAAAGGGCGTAACTCTGTCAAAATACAAAACAGAGTTAAAGGGAATAGTGCACATGCTGGAGTTGATGACAAAGGTACACTCCAAGTTTCAAGTGAATAATTTACGTAATTTTCAAGTTATATGACATTTGAATGTCATCTTAAACTAAAAAAATTACGTGAAAAAGGGCATAACTCTGTCAAAATACAGAACAGAGTTATGAGGAAAGTTGCATGTTTTGTCTGAGTTGATAACAAAATTACATTCCATGTTTTTCAAGTGAAAAACTCATGCAGTTTTCAAGTTACAAGACTTGAATATAACTTTAAACAGAAAATCTATGTAAAAAGGGGGCACAACTCTGTCAAAATACAAAAACTGAGTTATGGGGAATGTTGCACTTGATGTTGGAGTAGATGACAAAGGTACACTCCAAGTTTCAAGTCAATAACGTATGTAGTTTTGAAGTTATAAGACTTTTGAATATAAACTTTAACCAGAAAATCTATGTGAAAAAGAGTTATGGGGAATGTTGCAATTCATGTTTCACAAAGGTACATTCCAAGTTTCAAGTGAATCACTTGTGCAGTTTATTAGTTATAAGACTTCTGAATATAAACTTTAACCACAAAATCTATATGAAAAAGGAGCATTACACTGTGAAAATACCAAGATCAGATGCGGATGCCGACATCTGGGCTAGTAGGAAAGCTCACCTATTCTTCAAATAGCCGAGCTAAAAATGAGTACAAATGCTCTCTATCTGGTAATTTGTAAACTTGGCATCATAGGGCGACATTAATTTAAGTGAATATAAGCGGGAACTGTCTACAAAAAATTAAAGACAAGATGCAGGATGAAATAAATAAAATAGTGAACTCAAATTATTATGTGAAAATAACTCTTTGTGAAACACACTGGTATGAAAGGTTCAAATGTTTGAAGTTTTCAGTTCACCTGAGCAGAATGTGCTCGGTGAGCTATTGATACAGGGGGGCTGTCCTGCGTTGTCTGTCGAACGTAATGCGTCAACAATTAGGCCCTCGGACGTGATAAAGACTTCACTTTTCATTCAATCTTTACAAAACTTGCACAGTTTGAGTATGACCATAAAATATTGGATATGTTCGATAATGGGCTAGATCGGACCAGGAACACTAGAGTTATTGCCCCTTTTTCAGGAGAAAACCTGCAAAATGGAGTTAGTGCAACATGCAGACTTCATTTCTCATCAGAACCTAATTTCCACAGCGTGTGTATGACCTGAAGATTTCAAACTAAATGAACATGGCCTAGATTGGGGTACAAACACTAGAGTTATTGCCCCTTGTTTGTAAGAAAAATGAAAAAATGGACAATGTGAAGTATTGGGACTTCATTTATTGCCTAACCTTGTCCATACTTGCACTGTTTGTGTTTGACAATAAGATCGCAGTCAATGTCCAACAAGGGCCAGATCAGGCGAGAAAGACCTGTGTTATGGCCCCTTGTTTGTGAAAAAAAATCCACAATGTGTCACAAAATTCCCCATGGAGAATTAACTTTTTATTCCTTGTTGACTAAACTTGCACAGTTATTTTCAGTACACATGGCACTGATGCTACGCACATGCAGTAAATGTACAACGCATAAACATATGATGCACAAAAGTGTGTATTGTGCATATATACTATTTCAGTAATCTTCACGAACCATAATTCCATGAAAAATCACTGAAGCTGAACAAATTAGTACAGAGAACACTTCCTCTTGGTAATGAAGCTTCCTTTAAAGTTTCATTGTATTCTGGCCACTTACTGAGTTGTGGAGTTATCCAGTATATATTAATTTCAGAAATCTTCAAAATACCATATCTTCTAGCAAAATCATTAAAGCAGAACCTCCTGGGACTATGCTACCCTCCTTTTGGTAATGAAGCTTCCCATAAAGCTTCAATGAAATTGTGCTAGTTACGGAGAAATAGCCTGGACAAGAATAGTGCACTATATATGAATTTCAGAAATCTTCAAAGCCCCATAACCCCTATTAAAATAACTGAGGCGGAACCAAATCTTTCTATGCAAACCTCTTTTTGGTAATAAAGCTGCCCATATATGAAATTCTCATTGAATTCTGGCCAGTAGTTGTGGAGAAATAGCACAGAAAACGGGATGGAAGGATGGACAGACGGACTAAGTAGCGACTATATACTCCCCCGAAATTGTTCAGAGAGCATAATTGTGGTGGCAACATAGAACTGCCATACGATAACCACTTAAGGTTCGCAAAAATATTTGTGTTAACAACTTGGCGTATGCAAACATATTCGTGTTTATCATGATATTTATATTAAGATAGCGTTAGCGAATATTTTTCTGCAATATATTTTTATCATTATACTAAATGGCCTTTAAGTGCCCAGAACTGACAATAGATACATTTTCTTGAGGTTGCGAAGTCTTCCGAATTATCTTACTAACACGAATATTATGATGATAATTATCTGACAACACGAATCTTAACTAGATAATATTCATGTTACCACTTAATTCGGCGTGAGGTCTTCATTATCTGAATATTATCACGATAATTATCTTACAACGCAAATCTTAACACGTTAATATTCGCGATACCACTTAATTTTCATGTATCGCAAATATATTCGCAAACCAGTTTGTGTTGCCAGTTATCTAACACGAATATATTCAGAATAATTATCTTTCAACTCAATGATAATTATTTTACAACACAAATTTGAACACCGTAATATTCGCGATACCTGTTAATTTTCATGCATCTCAAATGTATTCACAAACCAGTTTGTGTTGCCATTATCTAATTCGAATATTATCATGATAATTATCTTAAAATGCAAATCTTAACACGTTTATATTTGTGTTGCCACATAAGTTTTTATTAATTGAAATTCTGATGTAAGTTCTGGGTAGTTTCAGGCCTGTTTTTCATTAAGCAAATAAATATCTTACGTCAACAAAATTTGCAAACGTTATTAAAATATAAGAAAAATAACACGAAACTTAAGTGGTAACACGAAAATTTTCACGAACCTTAAGTAGTTATCGTAGGGCAGTTCTATGCCACCATAAATAACAAGGATATCAGTAAAACTGATGGATGCCCCCAATGCGCTTTGTCAAGCAATATAAATGCAATGAGAAGGGCAAAGATATTAAATTGATTAAAATCAATAGAAATGTGTACTATATTTCAGAAATTTTATATTTCCATAACTCTAAGAAAAATCATTGAAGTGGAACATCCTGCCAATATGCACACCTCCTCTTGGCAATGAAGCTTCCAATGAAATTTCATTGAAATCTGGCCAGTAGTTGCTGAGAAATAGCCCGGACAAGAAGTGTGCACTATATACTATATAAGTCCCATAACTCCAAGAAAAATCATTGAAGCGAAACATCCTGCTAACATGCACACCTCCTCTTGGTAATGAAGCTTCCCATGAAATTTCATTGAAATTTGGCCAGTAGTTGCTGAAAAATAGCCCGGACAAGAAGTGTGCACTATATACTATAAAAGTCCCATAACTCCAAGAAAAATCATTGAAGCGGAACATCCTGCTAATATGCGCACCTCCTCTTGGCAATGAAGCTTCCCATAAAAGTTTATTGAAATCAGGCCAGTAGTCCCATAACTCTGAGATAAATCATTGAAGTGGAACGTCCTGGTAGTATGCACACCTCCTCTTGGTAATGAAGCTTCCCTTAAAGTTTTGTTGAATTCCAGCGAGTAGTTGCTGAGAAATAGCACGGAAAAGAAAGTCAAGAATTGTGCACTATATATATACTTATTTCAGAAATATTCAAAGTGCCATAACTCTGAGAAAAATCACTGAAGCGGAAGGTCCTGGTAATATGCACACCTCTGTTTGGTTGGAGTGTTAATTGATAACAAGTCTATGTTACAAGTCTTATATTTATTAACACAACACAACTATATGAATCTACTTGGTGGAAGTGAGTAACAAGAGAGAGAGAGAGTGGTTTAATTGAACTGCCACGCTGACATGTGCACTGGCTATTTATACTGATAAGCCCTGTGGCTCATAGTAGACTGGCTACCCTTAAACATGAGAACTATAATACAACAACCTCCTCTTGGTAATGAAGTTTCGTTGAATTCCGGCCAGTAGTTGTTGAAAAATACTCTGGACAATAAAGTGTGACAGGACGGACGGACGGATGGACAAAGCAGCGACTATATGCTCCCCCTACATTTTTCGGGGAGCATAATAAACATTAATGCACGTGAGTCTGTAAATGTTGACTTATTAACATTTTATGTTTGTAGAGTTTTACTGTTTCATTATTATCTCCAGACATTCATAAACCCCATTGATGTCATTACCTGATGTATGCTCATACATCTTGCTCACCAGTCCCCCATCCATAGTGTATTTGTACAGTGCTGTACCAGATGTGATGAACAGGTTGCCCTGGTGGTGGGCAATACCTTTACACTCATGTTTGAGCTTTAGTTTCCTGTCCTGTACCAACTGACCATGAGCGACTCTGATGAAGTCAATTATATCATTACCCACAGTAACGGCCACCAGAGTGGAATCAACGCTGCACATGGACCGCGGTTCACTAGGCAAGTCATAGTGGGTTAGCACACTGTAGTCCTTATCCAGCAGCTTCACTTCCTTGTTCCACCAGTCTGCAAGGAGGAGTTCTCCATTAGCTGTCTCACAGATATCAGATATCATGCATGTATACAAGTTTCTCCACCTTTTTATATTATACTTTGTTTATTTGGTTATTTTTAGAATTTGATTTGGATTTATCAACTTCCCAAACGATGACAGAGTGAAAGTATGTTCAATTGATGAATCAGGAATGAATTTTATTGTTGGTATTCTATCGGAAACCATTTGCGATATCACTGATTCTGTCTCGGATGACTTTTCTAACGATTTTTTGTACAATATTAATGTCATGGTTTTAGTATTTTTATTAATGTTCTGGATTTCATCCTGGATATGTTGCATCTTGGAAAGTGCATCAATGCAGTTATCAATATCATTTTGGAAGGGAGCCTTCAGGGTGTCCAGCAGAATTTCAAGTTCTTTGATAGTGTGCCTTTCCAACTTATCTAAAGTTTCACTGAATTTCTTGCGTAAAGTGTTGATTTTATCGAGTACTTCAAATTCTTCCTTTTTCTGAATCAGCTTAAGTTTTAAGGCTTTGATCTTTTCTGTTAGCTTTGAGAAGTCTCCTGTCTGGTGCATGTTGTTCACTTTGTCATCTATCCGTACCACCTTGGTGCAACGTCTGTTGAACATAAAAACAGGATATTTTAATGATTGCAAGTCCAGGAACATTTAAAGTAAGGCAAAAAAAAAATGTCTTCATTTCGGGAAACCCGACCTTACCTAGCGAAAACAACCCAACCTTAAAGTTTTTGTCATGATTGTGTTCCGTTAAATCTGTATTTGTCAGACTTTAATTTATTTTCAATGCTTTTTTACCGAAATGTGTATAACAAAAAAGTATAAAAAAAACCTGGCCCTACCTAACTTTTTTAAGACTGGTGACCGAAACACACAATTGTTTTTTTTGCCCAAATGTAACCATTCCTATCTGGTAATAGTCTTTGCAATTGACTGAAAATTGACATTTTATTCTAACCTTGACTTTTGACAGACATACATGGGTATATATGGTGTGCTGCCGGGATCATTGGCGCCACGCATGGGCGCGGCGTCTATATGTGATCACTGTGACCGGAAGTTTATGGTACGAGCGGTCATTATTTCCCTGATTATTCAAAACATTATTTGCCATCAATGAAGCCACAACCAATATTAAATAATGAAAAAAATTGTATTGCAATGTTTGCATATTCCCTTTTCATATTCTTATTATTATAATGAACATTTTTTTATGTAAAGTTAAATAGCTTCCCCATAATTGTACACTGGTCACTCGTGATAATAACACCCATAAAAGCTGTTTTTATTAATATTATTAATTTATTAAGTATTCCACATAGTATGGCTCGTATTTTTGCTGCACATGACGTTTGTTTTGAAAGCTATTGATTGAGATTTCTTTTTCTTGTTTTGGAATGATAGTCGTGTAACCAGACTAAACTTGTTTACAACAACACAGTAAAAGATGCTCTTGTGGCTATTCTTACATATTCCAGAAATAGGTAGTGAATCATTTCTAAAAAAAGCATAGTAGCAGACGCTGATACTGCTGCGTAGCCGCTTACATGCTTAGGGTGGATTTGTGTTATTCATGTTGTGCGCATAACAATTTCGATGCGGAATTGTTTATTTCAAATCTTAAAATTATTTGTCTTCTTCATAGATATATAACGGTGCCCTTTGATGCTATGCATCATTGTGTTTCTCGTATTTTTCTGGAAAGTCAATCGGTCCTGAGGTTTGTCAATCATGTTCATGTTGTATCTGAATTATGTATAACCCAAATCATACATGTCTGTAAATGCATATTATAAAGTATTACCATTAACTGCACAGTTTTCACATCTTTAACTTCAATAAATTGTCATTTCAATGTCTATTATGAGTTTTAACTTAACAAAAGTTTACATTATGTGTGCCTGAAAAATAATGCTTGTCCCAAATTGTGCATTTTAAATTATTAATATAAACTACAATGTTTCCACATCTAAAACTTCAATAAACTTTTAATGTCTATGTCTGTTATGTAGTACAATATGGTCACATTGTTGTTCTTCTTCGTACTTAAGATTTGCAGATGATGACTACTCACCGTTTAATACATTGCTTAAGAAGGCAAATCTGCCCACCCTACATGTACGCAGAATGTGAACTATGGCCATATAAACAAATTAAATAGTAAATTATTAATCTCCTTTTGGTTATCTGACCTTGTTGTTGAAAAGCCAACACATTATAAATTCAGATATTTAATTATTGTACAGGTCCCTGATGTTAGAACTAATGAATATGACAAACACTACCAGATGTTTTTCAGGACCACTTCTAGTTTCAATGGCTGGATTTCAAAATAATTTCACATAAATGTTCCTTGACCCTCTACCAAATTCATAAAAATCATTTTGATTTGTTAAAAAACATGGCCACTAGATTTGTTAAAAAACATGGCCACTAGAGGGCTGAGCAGTTTACCTTATGTGGCTATATTGAAAATCTTCTTGCCTGAAACCACTGGCTGGATTTCCAAATAATTGTACAGAAATGTTCCTTGGGTGACAATCTACTAAATTTCTTTAAATTATTTTGATTTGTTAAAAAGCAGGGGGCGGGAAAGTTTCCTAATATTCCTAGTATGAAAACTTTGAAAATCTTGTTAGAAACTGATAATTGGATTTCAAAGTTCTTTAACCTTAAAGTTCCTTGCGTGACCCTCTCCCAATTGTTATGCACCATCAATGATGGGGGGGCATATAGAGTTAACCCTGTCCGTGGGTTTGTATGTATGTACATGTGTACGTATGAACGTATGTACATATGTAGGAATGTACGTACGTACGAATGTACGTATGTACGTGTATAAGCATGTACGTATTATGTATGTTCGGATTCTTGTCTGGACAATAACTTTGTCCAGCATTGGACGATTTTCAAATAACTTGGCAGAAATGTTGAGCATGGTGAGCCTGGGTGTTGCGCGCAAAAACCAGGTCCCTAAGTCCAAGGTCAAGGTCACACTTAAAGGTCAACGGTCAAATATAAGAATTTAAGCCATAGACACTGTCCAGAGCATAATTTTGTCTAGCATGGAAGGAATTTCTAATAACTTGGCACAAGTGTTAAGCATGGTGAGACTGTGTGTCGCGTGCAAGAAACAGGTCCCTAGGTCCAAGGTCAAGGTCAAACTTAAAGGTCAAAGGTCAAATATAAGAATTAAGCCATAGACCCTGTCTGGAGCATTATTTTGTCCAGCATGGAAGGAATTTTATAACTGGAGTTATGGCCCTTTATTATCTAAAATTAGCCTGTTTATTTATTTATTTTAACCTAGAGGGGCATAACTGTTTTACAAACAGCTCTTGTTTGCTATTTTGGTTCAGTACCTCATCTTCTTTATTCATTAACAGACTAAAAAGTGTATTGTCTGCATCTGCGTTAGTTAAGTTGATTGGTTAAGTTTTTAACCAAATTGTTTCAAACAAAAATTTGGGTTATTAGACTGGGGTATGTCATATGTACCGGTAGATACCTTATATCAAGATCTTGCTTGGGATTGCATATGGGGTGGGGCCAAGGTCACTGTTACTAAAATAGAAAAAATGGCATCGAGAATGAATTGCGATATTGTTATGAATCTTCATATATAGATACCTTAAATCAAGACCTCTCTTTGGATTGCATATGGGATGTTTTAAATCAAAGTAAAGGTCACCATTACTAAACATAGAAGTATGCTTTCCGCTAAATAACTCTAGAATGAATAGAGGCATGGCTATGATTCTAGTTGTATAATAAGACTAACTTTTAGGCATTGCGTTAGAAAAATATGGTTTTTGTGGAATGTCCACGTTTCATGTTTGGTTATGTTGTTTGGTTGAGTGTTTTGTCACGAGTCCATTTCCCAAAAACTATCAAAGGTATTCATTTGAAATTTTCAATACTTGTTCACTATTAAATGTCTAATCTATTACAACAAGGCAGGTAACCCTGTGAGTTATATGTCGTTATTTGGACTTATAACTTAGAATATTTTGTCAATTGTTTTGGAAAATATATCATTTTTAACTATTAAAGACGTTCAATTGAAACTCAAGGTACTTGTTTATGGTGCTGACCCTATTCTGCAAACAAGAGGAGGTACCTCCTTCAAGGATTTTGTTAGAGTTATTACCCTTTTTTCAACTTACAATTTTCGGTTTTCGGTTTAGGTCAAATTTTTTCAGTACCTATATGAGGTACTGACTTAAAACTCAAAGTACTTCATCACAGTGATGAACTTATTCTGTAGAGAAGAGTATAAAATTCTATCAAGGATTTCATTTGAGTAATTGCCTTTTTTTCAACTTTGATTTTTTGCTTAAGATCAAATTTTCACACAAAAATTGAAATTGAAATTTTACACAATAAACGAGGTGTTGACTTGAAACTCAAAATACTAAATCACAGTTATAACCCATTCTGTAAACAAGATGAGGTAACTATATCAAGGATTTTGGTGGAGTTATTGCCCTTTTTCAACTTAGAATGTTTGCTTTAGGTCAAATTTCTCATTATCTAAAAGAGGTATTTACTTGAAATTCAACATACATGTACTTCATTACAATGATGAACCCATTCTATAAACAAAAGGCAACCAGTGACTTCCATAGCAACCAGTCACTTCACCTAGCAACAGTTCACTTCCTTAGCAGCAAGTGACTTCCTTGGCAATCTTATGACTTCATTTGCAACAACTTACTCACTTTAGTAGCAAGTTACTTCCCCTAGCAACACTTAATTTCCTTGGCAACCCATGACTTCCTTAGCAACTGGTGACTTCTTTAGCACAACTTACTGCCCTTCGTAAACAATGACTTTCTTAGCAACCATTGACTTCCTTAGCAACCACTGGGTTCCTCTAGCAACAGTTAATATGATTAGTAGCCAATGACTTCCTTAGCAACTAACAGCCCATTTAAAATCATTCAAGGGCCATAACTCCACCTACCTACAGACCCACCCGCCATCTTTGATTATACCAACCGTCAGCCAGCAACTTTAAATATTATTTCATACTTTGCCCCTAAAATCAGTATATCACCTTTTTATCATTTTAGAACAACCAATATCGTCATCATATGATGATAAACATGCAAAAATGGTGTTATGCATATTGTATTATCCGGTTGTAAATATGTAAGTTAATAATGAACAGATAATTTAATGTGTGCCAATTTGTCACCGATTGTCAATTTCATATGAATATAGCAACTGTGTCCTCAGTCAAAGGAATTTCTGCAGTTTATAGCAGTGCAATTGTGGAACCTTTCGTGTTACACCTTCAAATGCTCCAAATCATGCTGACAAGCTGATTTATTGACCTTGTTTTTAAACTCACATGACCCATACTGACTTAAGATTTCATCAATGGCCTCATCTGTACAAAGGTCAAGACCTGAGCAAAAATGTAAAGAAGCTGTTTATGTTAATTGGCTTTGTGCACTAGTTTCTCATCCCACATGATTTAAGCTGACCTGATCAGAAATGTAATTCCTAGAATGTCACAAGCTTTTCATGCTACTTGACCTAGTGACCTAGGCACCTCACTCAACATGACCCATATATAAACTTGTTATAGATTTCATTTAGGATGTCAGTCGGATCAAGCTTTAATCTAACCTGGAAAAAAGAAACCTAGAAATTGCATGACAACCATAACTGCCTTAAAGTCAGTACTATAACACAAAGTTCTGGATGCAACTAACAGCGACCTTGACCCCACCCACCCAACATGCAATCCTAAGTTTGGTCTAGATATAACATATCTATAAAAAAATCTAACAAGAGCGCCATGGTGGCCCAAAGTGTTCAACTGAGAACAGGTACAGATGAAGACCATGCTGTTGTGACAGGTTTTAAAATTAAGGTATCTGAACAATACGCAAAGGGGGATAGGATAGATTTGAAAACATCGGTTAGTGCAATGGGCTAACTAAAGTACAAGTTGGGTTGTGGATGTTTTTGCTTATAGTTCTCAAATCATTTTTCGCTATATTCTTACCTGATCCTTTTTCAATTGGTGAAGATTGGATGAAATATGAAGTCTCTATTCTGAATAATATTCATTTGTGCATGTTTTTTTTTCACAAACAAAGTGCAATTACTCCTGTGTTTCTGGTCTGATCTTGCTTATATTCGACTTCAACTGTAATCTCATTTTCATAGACATACTGTGCAAGATCGGCTAAGATGGGATGAAAAATGAAGTCGCTACTATGAATAATGTCCATTTTTGTATATTTTTTCATAAACAAAGGGCAATAACTCTGTTGTCTGAAACACAACCTGGCCCATTTTTGGCGTCTGCTGAGTTCTGATGGTCACACACAAACTGAGAAAGTTTGTTAAAGATTGGATGGTCTATATGTTGGAAAAAGGCATTTTTGCACTTTGTTGCATGAAACGGGGCAATAACTCTAGTGTTACTGGTGTAATCTGGCCCAATAACAATCCTGTCCGAGATTTTATGGTCATACACAAACTGTGCAAGTAAGGTTAAGATTGGATTAAAAGAGAAGTCTCCAGTGTGAGAACGAAACAAATTTTGACCGCGGCACACGGACGACACAGGAGAGGTCCCCTATACCAATAGCTTACCGAGCACTACATGAATTTTAATTGCAATATCTCAATTTGTTCTCGAGTTATTGAGCAGAAAGTTTTCATATTTTAGTAACAGTGACCTTGACCGCATCAAGCCCAAATGAAATTCAGTGCAAGGTCTAGCACTTAAAGCCAGTAAAATCAAAACAATATTTTGGACTATCATAATGTTGCTAAATATAGAATCTTCAATAACACACTATTATGCAAAGTTAAAACTAAAATTGTCACACGAGCGACGGATAAACCCCCACAATATGGCCTTGTCACAAAACTATGGCATCCATTCGAAAGAAATGGACACAGAGAGAATGCTTTAATTAGTGAATGTTTCACAGTGTATTTGGAAAAATTTAATTTTAATAGGAGCCGAAAAGGTGACCTTGACCCCACCCACTCCATATGCAATCAGAAGAGAGGTCTAGATATAAGGTATGTACATGTGAAGTTTCATTAAAATATCTCAATTCATTCTCTAAGTATTGAGCGGAAACTGTTTGTCTATTTTGAGTAATGGTGACCTTCACCACCCCCACCCCATATGCAATCCCAAACAAGGTCTCAATATGAGGTATCTATGTATGAAGTTTCATTAAAATATCTCAATGCATTCTCAATTTATTGAGCAGAACCCGTTTTTCTATTTTTAGTAATGGTGACCTTGACCCCACCTAACCCATATGCAATCCCAAGCGAGGTCTCGACATAATGTACCTATGTATGAAGTTTCATTAAAATATCTCAAATGCATTCTCAAGATATTGAGCGGAAACCATTTTTCTATTTTTAGTAATGGCGACCTTGACCCCACCACCCAATATGCAAACCCAGGGGAGGTCTCAATATAATGTATCTATGTATGAAGTTTTGTTAAAATATCTCAACGCATTCTCAAATTATTGAGCAGAAACCTTTATTCTATTTTTAGTAATGGTTAACTTGACCCCACCCACTCCATATGCAATTCCAAGCGCAGTCTCGATATAACGTATCTATGTATGAAGTTTCATTACAATAGCTCAATTTGTTCTCGAGTTAGAGAGCGGAAACGAAAAGTTGACGCCGCCACAAAATTTAGTGGTTTGTAACCATAGTCGAACTTGACCTGTATTTTATGATGCTACACATGTGTACCAATAATTATTTAAATATGTCAAGCCGTTGTTGAGTTATCATCAGGAAACCATGTTTTAAGGGAATTTAAGTAAAAAAAGGGGCATCACTCAGTCAAAATTTAGTGGTTTGTAACCAAAGTCAAACCTGACCTCTATTTTATGATGTTACACATGTGTACCAAAAATTATTAGAATATGTCAAACCTTTCTTGATTTATCATCCAGAAACCAAAAAAACAGACCGACGGACCAACCGACCAACAAGCTCACTGCTATATACCCCCCTAAACTTCGTTTGTGGGGGGTATAATAAGACATCAAACATATAATAGACTGTTTTATAATACCAATGTTTTACATGCAGTTTACAATTAGTAATTTTCAAGTTGTTCAAATTATTAAAGTTTCAGGAGACACCTGTATTCATAACTGTATCAATAAAATTTATTTCACTATGAATCTGTATGTTTGTATGGATTGACAAAATTTCCACAATAAAATAGGACTATGTACGTGCATGTATTGACAGTTTTAAAATACAGTAAAACGGTAGAAGACACATTCAGTTGTAATGAAAAAGTAATGAAAACATGCAAATTATACCATCAGTATTTAACAACATGAAATGCTCAGTAATAACTTTGGCAGGGAATGGAACCCGCGATCCTCGGATTTGTAGTCCAGCGCTCTACCAACTGAGCTAGCCGGCCCGGCTCTCAGTAAGAACTGTCATATATGAAAACGAAACATTGCAGAATCATTCTATGTTTGATGTCTTATTCTAACTTCACATACATGTAATACAGTGTTTTCATGCATTTTTGTTCACTCTGATTAACAACAAATATTTGTATTGGATTTCTAACAAAGCTTTGCTAAATATCCTTACAAAAGCTGCCTTTGTTAACAGTGCTTTGATATTAAAGGGGCATATCAACAGTATTTTGCATAAATATAGACACATATTAAAAGATTTTCCATTTTTCTCAAATATATTTATCAAGTAGTAACTATATATTTATATTGATTTTACAACTACTACTAATATTCCCAAGAATGTGTCTTCGATGACCACTGTTTATATAATCAAACAATATATTTGTGTCAACTGTTTATAGGAACAAAAAAATCATATTAAACAATGTCTCATTATTAATTCTCTGTAAAGAACTTTATGTGTGCAAATATTATTGTCAACCTTTCGTCAATACACCCCTTTAATAAACAATTAAACGTTTGTGTTGGTATCAACAAGAACTAGAGTGAATTGCAAGAAACAAGTTACCATTTGAAACTTTATTCTTCACCATTGCATATACCTTACTGAGTCAATAATATTTAAATACACATTATCAAATGTTAAGAATAAAATGAATAAAGAATGTTAAACATGCATGTGCAAACAAACAAACAAGTGCAAAATATGTTTACATTTAGATAACAGGAGAGTAACATGATTGTCCTCATAAGTACTTAAAGATGCTTTTAAAACAGATAACCAAATTCACAATTTTATGATTACATTTATATGGATAAGATAAACAACAAAGGCACTACTTTCAGGCTATTGAAATTACGCTGCTCTAATTGACAAATGTAAGTGTATACTCATCAATTACACTTTGTGAAAGAACATGCCTCAAAACAAACTTTGTGAAATAGCATGCATCATGACCATTTAACCATGTGAAACAACATGCATACATTTTGTAAAACTGAATGATGGGAAGTGGAATTAGATTCAGATTTACCGGTATGTGATGTGTAAAGGTATAATGTACACCTAAACTTGTTTTGGCTCAGTGGACACAGCTTCCACCTCTATACCCAGTTCAAACCTGAAAACATTTTCTCAAAATAGTTCTAATTTATACAGTGTTATATCTAAAGAAACCACTGAATGCTTCACAAATAAGGGTTTTAAGCAGCAACAGTACATATAAAAAGGTACACAAACAAACCAAACAAAAATATTGTACATTAGCTTTGCAAAATGATACAGATATAACTACATGCTAAGTTTAAGTCAGCCAAATGCCCCATTTTTCTGTCTATAAGGACGGAGGAAAACTTTTTAGCTTAAATAGTTGGAGGTTAATATAGAAATATTGCAAACAATTTGTGTTCAAAGATTTGTGGTTTCCAGTAAATCTACCAAAACTGGTACCGTTGTACTTAAATTAGTGCAAATTTCTGCAGTTTATAAGCAAAATATCCCCATAATTTCCAAACAAATGTGCTGCGCCATAATGAAACATGATTTTGCAATTAATAAAAAAAGGTCAAATTATGCTGAGTAAGTAAACGTTCCAGTAAGTACACATGCACTAATCTTCATCTCGGGTCAGCTTCACCTCATGACCATCAGGCGTCTGCACCCAGCGACGTTCGTTTGTCCGCGTGTTGTACTCATAAAGTCTGCCAGAGACTGCAATGATATAAAATGAAATCTTGAATATCTAAATGTTAGTGTGTCGATGACAAAATAATTACTATTAACATAGGCCAGACACATGCCATTCTTAAATGTTTCTAAAACAAAATTCTAAAACATTAATTTACGATCATAAGCACTTTTCATGAAGCAAGAATCTATCTGAAATAAATGTTTTTATTTGTGTATGTTCGCATTTATTTTCATTGCAATTGTCATACTTATCAATGAGAATAAGAAATATTGGTACTCATTATATCTCTCTAGTTATCTTTGATTTACATACATATCTCGTTAAGTAGGTTCTCTGTTCTTGAAAGGTTCATGTAATCATATAGCTTTTAATCAAGTGACACATAACTGTGTACTACAAAATACAAAACTGCAACTCTAGCTGGGACGGTATTCCAGAAACATCTTAAGTTTATCTTAAAATATTTTCATTTAAGTTCCGATTTTTTAAATGTTCTATTATTTACATAAACAATAGTAGTAAAAAGTTTCCTGGGTAGAACCAGTACTTAGTGTCTTTAAAAAGATCTTGAGAACGCTCCCTGAGTGGGGATCGAACCCGGGATATCCCAGTCGCAAGGTGGACACCATATCCACTACACCATAACAACCTCCAACTGGCATATGTACTATTAAAGGGACTTGTTCACATGAATGACATTTCTTGTAATTCTGCAATTTGTGACATACAATCTATGAACAGCTTTCTTATCACACTTATTCAGGTAAGGCCTACAATACACAAAGGACAACTACTTCAGGGTCAAAAATGAATTTTCTACTTCTTCAATCATATTTGCACAAAATGGAGGTTTCCCATCAATAAAGGACTACCGGTATATACTTATACACACGTAAAAGCGAATGAATGATGGCAGAATAATATGTTGACAATAACACTGAAGAACTTTGAAAAACGACTGTCAAATAAAGACAATATAACAATATGTGGCATGTCGTGAGAAAACCGGTCTCAATGCGTGTGCTTAAAGTGTCGTCCTGGATTAGCCTGTGCAGTCCGCACAGGCTAATTCAGGACGGCACTTTCCGCTTTTATGGTATTTTCTGTTTCAAGGAAGTCTCTTCTGAACATAAATCCTCTGTTGGCGGAAAGTGCCGTCATGGATTAGCTTGTGTGGACTGCACAGGCTAATCCGGGACGACACTTTATGCACATGCATGAAGACCGGTTTTCCCACGACGCCCCTCATATATAAAACAATAATGCAAGTGTACAAGTGTACAAACCAGGGTCTATTGCCCGACCATCAAACTCCCTGTTGATAACCATGTAGTTCCTGTTGTCGGTGGGAGTATCTGTAATGTCCCGGCTGTCAGATTCCCGAGGGGATGGCAGGGGGGACTCATCGGGAAGCGGCATGCGAGGTAGCGGGGCTTGGTAGATCGGGGGAAGCCTCCTGGGAGGGGCGGTGTCAAGGGGCTCCACTTGGACCGGGACCTCCGCACGTAGCTTCTCGGGCTGTTTGACCAGTGTTGGTCCGCCATTGGTTTCCTTATTCAGATTTATTTCTTTGGATTTGTCAAATTCGGACCTGTTCTGTATTTGTTGAGGAACCCTCTTGGTCTATGAGAAAATTCAAACAAAAATGCTATTATAAAATAAACAGAGTATTCAAGCATTTACATGTCATGATAACTTAAGACTCTGAATATTTTATATGTGTGTATTATCACTTTTGTTTGAGAGTGAGGTACATACAAGTTTATTATAAAATATATTAAAGCCTTTGCATGTTATAATTACATATACTTAGACTTGGAGAAGCTTAAGTGTGTTGTGTTCAAATTGTTTTTGTTGAGGGGTAGCATTGAGCATGCATCAACGAAATGAACCCCCCTTGAATAAACTTTGCATTAATTCAACTCTAAGGGATAAAGCAAACATGCGCAGTCTAATTATGTCATTTTGTTGATTTTTGTAACATCATGTATGTTTTTCATGTTATTTAGTATGTTTTTGGGGGTTTATTTGAAGAATGAATACAGAAAATTATGGGATAAATCATCAGCTCGTAGTTGAGGTTTTCTAAGCCTCGGAAAATGAACTTAATATATTTATTCAACACTGTATGTGTACTACATTTTTATCGAGCGCACCGGGATTGTCTCCCATATACCCATCGCCCCCAAGACTTGTTAGTTGGGTTGCGGGAGATAGTGCAAGATACAGGAGACACCCCGTTCCAGAGGCAACCCTGTGTGCCCGGTGTGAAGCATCTAGTATAAATCTAGTACACATCTAGTACACTGCACCTCGGTTTAGTGTTGTGCCTATTAATCATTTTGTCGATTAATCAACGACTAATAGCTAACGATTAATTAGTCGATTAAAATTTGGATTCGTCAATTAATTTAAGATATCTATTAATGAGTTTTCTTTTTTGAAAAAATTCCAATCCCTTTCTTTTAACTTGAACAAGTGATTCATTTATATGTTTCAGTGAGCTTATAATATAATTAAATAACACAAAAAACACATATAATTAAATACATTGTTCAATAGAATAAAATGTATACATTTATATATTTTAATATGATTTGTAAAACTACTATTAGTCCCTAGTAAAGCTGTTATGTCTTAATTATAAACACAGAAGTCCATGATGGTTCCATCCAGTATTGTTCAAGATGGAGATATTACTTTTGTGAAAGGTTTGAACAAAGGTTATAAAGTGTAAAAATACAAATAATAAAATTATGGTCTTCGTATTCATTTGTCTAGCTGGTTCACTGTCATATTTCTTTAGCTCACAGTTTTACCCTTGCTTATAAAAAAACTAAATAATTGCCATTAAGGAGTAAGGACCAAGGTCTAATTTCTTTCCCCTGGTATCCGAATTTTCGCACTCAGTTTTGGAAGAATTGTGTTAATGCTGCAGAAAAATAACTGGGATGGCTGTGCAAGAGCAAGTCATGCTTGCCGTCTTGATTTGCTTCTTTCTTAGAGTGAAGCTGTATTATCATCATTATACACTTCCTATATTAAAAGTTGCCTGAGATCTGATGATCATCGACAAATAGAAGATGTTTGGTACCAATAGGGTGGAAAATGAAGTACCGGTAATCCTCCGGATTTAAGTCCATTTTTTTCCATTAATTTTTACCCTGGCAATACCCTCTCCCCCCCCCACACACACACACCCTCACGTTAAACATTATTGCCTGATCTGGTCGATTTTAAGACCCTGCTGTGATATTAAATATGGTCCAATACAAACTGTGTAAATTTGATAAAAATCTGATGAAACATTAAGTCACTGTCTTAGAATGTTTGCATTTTTTTTCACAAACAAGTGGTCATAACTCCATAATTCCAGCCATGATCTTATGGCCAATTATAAATTATGGAAGTTTTGTTATGATTGGATGAACAAGAGGGCCATGATGGCCCAAAGCGCTCACCTGAGAACTGGTACAGATGAAGACCATACTGTTGTTACAGGTTTGAAAATTAGGGCATCTGAACAATACACAGAGGAGGTGGGATCAATTTTGAGTTAAAACATCGGTTAGTGCAATGGGCTAACTAAAGTATGAGTTGGGAAGTGGATGTGCGTTTTTTTGCTAATGGTTCTCAAATAATTTTTCTCGATGTTCTTACCTGACCCTTTTTCATTAAGTCATTGACAATTCTGGAAAATGCAAAAACAGTAGATTTTGATGTCTTTTTCGCAAACAATTTTGGAAAACTAGTTGCCATGCGATAATTGCGATGGCTATGCTATAAGGTAAAGTTTTGCTTTTTCTTTGATAATTTTCTTTCCAATGATGATAAATGATGTTAATGCAGGCTCTTAAGACATCAAAGTTGCATGTACAAATAACTGCATGCAAGCCTTGCAGCTGTTGGAAATCAAATTTTATCAAACAATTTTTATGGTCATGCACAAACTGTGTAAGTTTGGTCAACATTGCATCAAAAATCGTGTGTGCAAGCCAATCATTGATAACTTGCTGATGTTTTTTTCCAAACACAAGTGGCAATAACTCTGGTGTTTCTGGCCCGATCATGCTTATATTCGACTTCAACTGTAGTCTTACGTTCATAGACAAACTGTACACGATTGGTGAAGATTGGATGAAAAATGAAGTCTCTATCCTGAATAATGTCCATTTTTGCATATTTTTTTCACAAACAAAGCGCAATAACTCTGGTGTTTCTGGTCCATTCTTGCTTATATTTGACTTCACCTTTAATCTTATGGTCATAGACAAACTGTGCAAGATTGGTGAAGATTTGATGAAAAATGAAGTCTCTATCCTCTATAATGTCAATTTTTGCTTATTTTTTTCACAAACAAAGGGCAATATCTCTGGTGTTTCTGGTCCGATCTTGCTTATATTCGACTTCAACTGTAATCTCATGGTGATAGATAAACTGTGCAAGATTGGTGAAGATTGGATGAAGAATGTCTCTCTCTATCCTGAATAATGTCCATTTTTATATATTTTTTTCGATAAACAAAGGGAAATAACTCTGGTGTTTGAAACACGATCTGGCCCATTTTTTGGTGTCTGCTGAGATCTGATAGTCATACACAAACTGTGAAAGTTTGGTTAAGATTGGATGGAAAATAAAGTCTATACGTTGCAAAAGGGCACTTTTGCACTTTTTTTGCATGAAAAAGGGGCAATAACTCTGGTGTTACTGGTCCGATTGGACCCATTATCGAACTCGTCCAAGATTTTATGGTCATACATAAACTGTGCAATTTTGATCAAGATTGAATTAAAAATGTAGTCTTTATCGCAGTAACGGTCCAATTTGCTGACGCCACCTTGACGACGGAAGGATGGACGCCGCTGGAGAGGTCTCCTATACCAATAGCTCACAGAGCACTAGTGAGCTAAAAAGTATCTACATAGGAAATAACAATTTTTATTATATTTTTCCATCGAACAAAGGGTCAAAACTTCGATGTTTATGATATTTTTGGTGTCGGCATATGCCCCAGTGTCATGAACAAACTGAAAGATTGGTCCAGATAGGATGAGAAATGAAGTCTCTCTGTTTAAAAAATGCAACTTTTACATTTTCCTTGAAAAACGCAAACTAACTCTAGTGTTTCTGGTAAGATTTTTCCCATTATGGATTCCATTCGTGATTTCATGACGATGAAAGACAGATGACGGATGATAGGTCCCCTATATTAATTGCTCACCAAGCACTTCATGGTGCGGTGAGCTTAAAATAACAAAATTAATAAAATGCTCACAAATCTATAAGCACTGCTTATTTCTTCAGACCTTTAGCATTTTATGTTGTTTTATCTATGCAATGTTAGTTGTATTTTTAAATATAAATTTTGCATTTTTGTACCCAACACAAGATAAAAATTTATAGTGTTTGTGTGGTTGCTTAATTTTTCAATAATTAATATATCTAATATGTATCTTGTTAAGTAAGTAGGATAATGCAGTGTACAAACAACA
This sequence comes from Congeria kusceri, assembly GCA_027627225.1. Taxonomy (NCBI): domain Eukaryota; kingdom Metazoa; phylum Mollusca; class Bivalvia; order Myida; family Dreissenidae; genus Congeria; species Congeria kusceri. The sequence goes on from CM051035.1 coordinate 25,547,974, forward strand.
TTTACAAAATTATGTTTTATGTCTATTTCCTTTATAATTGCTATATAAATCAGACACATATGTATTGCCAAACTAAATAAAACAATGTAAATCATTGAAACCTTGCAATCTAGCCTGTATTTCCTTTAATTTCAAGAATCCTGATTAATAGGTTATTTTGTCAGAACTTGTTTCTTATTAATCCACTAAAATTTTGGACACTGATGAACAACACTATCTCGGTTTAACGTCTCATGCGAAATACAAGTTAGTAGGTTAGGGTGTGGTGGGGGCTCAAACCTGTGTGTTACCAAGAGACCACGGATCTGCCACATATTCAACACTAACCAAGTATTCTCTATATATACATACAGCAGCAGGTGTGGACAGAGAAACTACTGTTGGTGGTGGATGGCTCTTGTCATATGGTAGGAAACTCCGGTTGTTTTGTGCTGGAAATACAAACATAATAAGCTATAGGTGTCAGCTATCAATCAGCATTTGATAATTCACTAACAAAAACAGTTATTACAACAACACTTTGCTGGACAAGACTCAATAACATGAACAAAGAAATGTACTGACAATAAGCACGACACTGATAGTTAACAGTTAATTAAGTGTGTTGAAAACAATTTTAAAGAAAAAATGATGTTTGTCCAAATTTTACAACTTCCAAAAAGTGGTAAAAGAAATATAACTTGTTTAAACACGTGAGAAATTGTGTTTTGTTTTTATTGCAGCCGTTAAAAAAACCCATGCAATGATAAGCAATTTAATTAGTACTACAAAATATCATCAGCAAAAACAAAGAAGCATCAAACATGTTTTGGCAATCATCATAGCAAGTTGCTCATCTAAATAAGGTCTCAATGACATAATGAAATCTGCTGGAGCACATATTGAAAAGGAATTGTATGTTTAATGCAGTAGTTTCTTCTCAAAACTTTTTATTAACATAGAGACATACTATAAAGTGACTCGTACACATCCTATAATGCCCGTGTTGTAAGCGAAACAACAACAACAAAATAACATCCAAAAGAACCAACACGAGTAACTAACAATACCAAGTATATCTGGGAAGACAAATCAGGGGTTTTTTTTGGCAAATTTTATAGCCGTTATTGGGCCATATCCCTAATGGCAAAAAGCATCTTTTTTCCCAGATCTGATCCCAAAATTCCTAATCGATGGTTTGACTTTTAGATGTTTAAAAATAAGAGGTGTAGAAATAAAGACAGCTGAAGTTGTAATAACTGATTTACTAATTTGCTTTTGTTCGGAACAGTCTATTTTATGTAGTTTATCTATAATTATTCAAATTTTATGAATCAAACAATTATAATTTTTCCCAGTTTTAGGTGAATTGATGCTACAATTCCCAATTTATGGGTATAGGTCATATTCCCAAAATGGTGAAACAAGAAATGTCTTTAAAAACGACAATCGGCGTAGAAATTAATATTGAGATGTCATTTTTTTGCCCTAAATGTAATACAAAAGGACCAAGCTGTGACTCACGGACCCCATATTTTTCTTTCCCTACTAAGGAGACTTCTCGGACCCCAGATTTTTTCGGTCCCTACTAAGGAGACTTCTCGTACCCCAGATTTTTCGGTCCCTACTAAGGAGACTTCTCGGACTCTAGATTTTTCGGACACTATAAGAAAACGTATCGGCCCCCAAAATTAATTTGAGATAAACTTAATAATCATTAATATCTGACCCGTGAATAAACCGATTATATACCGCTCCATGTTTTCACCAGTGATACATGCTTAATACTAGTAATTTATGTAAACATAATTGATACATGAATTGGTCAGGCAAATTTAACAAATTAACATTGGCAGAAAATAATACCGGGAAAGAATGAGCAGTAAGTTTATGAATTCCCCATTGATTGCAATTCTCGGGTTTAGGATTCTCCAGACCCTAATTGATGCGTGTGTATTAACACAGCTTTACTGCGCGCTATTTCAAGAACGATTCTCCTGCTGGAGTTGTACTCGCTAGAATTAATTCACGGGGATGACAGTCGGTTACAGCGTACAATAATATTTTACACAGATAAAATAATAGGAAATATAAGCTCAATGAAATTTGCTGATATTTGTTTTGCTTATTCATCAGAAAAATACCAGAGATTTACCGCTTTATATTTTGTGCTCGGGAGCTCAACAGGCAACATTGTACGTTGTGACCGACTGTCATCCCCGTGAATTGTAGCATTGCAATTGCAAGCGCTCCGATTATGTAGGCTAAACAATATAGTTATTTCATTATGTATAATTATGTAAAAGATTACATAAAATTCTAATAATGACATTCAATTAGTAAAATTGTTCATAATTATGTTCATTTCTAGAGTGTATGTCGACGATATGTTTATAACTTTAATTTAACCGCTTATGTAAACATTGTTTGAAGTTTGCATTCCCTTAAATTAGAAAATTTGCCCAATTCTATTGGCATTCAAATTTCACGCTGCATAATTATCGCAAGAAATATATGTCAAAAGTGATCTTAGACAGCTACGCCGAAAAAGCCCTGCAAATCATGCATTGAAAGAATTACAAAAGCAGTAAGTATAATGCATGCAAAATCTAGAAAGTCTGTATTTTTTTCTAGCAGCCTCAACACCTTGATATTTATGACATAGCAACTTAATATATCAGTAGTATGTATATGACTGTTAAACTCAAATTTCATGGATGATGAGTTATTAAGCACTAAAGAAGTCTGCATTGATATGATATTTCATGCAAATTACAGACCAAATCAAGCATAGCCTCTTCACTTACGCATTTGTTTTTTCTGATCGTTGAATGCTGAAATATGACATCCAGTAAATATAACAGTAATATATTGTTGTTGAAAAGAATCATTCCTTTGCCCTTTGTTTTGCAATGTTTAATACAATATTCATGGTGTATTTTCAAAACTTCTACACACATTATTGGCCATAAAAATTAGTAAACTTCAGTGTAATATTTTGATATCTGCTTTGCCAAGCATACAGCAACAATGATATCCTTATTTTGTTGCTGCATTTACCTGACCTTGGCCCCAACTGACCCCATAACCAAATACAGTTTTATAAGGGGCTGTTAGAAACATCCCACAAGTAAGAGCAACTTTATCCTGTTTTTGAGAAAGTTAAGTTTTAACCTATTTATATAAGCTTGATTGCAACAAAAGCCATAGGCTTATAGAGACACTCTCAAGTCCGTTAACTGGGAAGAACCAGTACTTGGTGTTTTAAGAAAGATCTTGAAAATGCTCTCTGAGTGGGGATCAAACCCGGGACCTCCCGGTTGCAAGGCGGACAAAGTATCCACTACACCAGTGCGACCTTCACATTGACATTGGCCCTACTGATCCAACATGCAATCCTAAACAAGGTCTCACCAGGAATTTTAATACATAGGTTCATAAGGATACTGAAAGGTCTCGTAGGTCTCTCATATCTCCAGTTATTGACACAAAACCCAAAGTTAACACAGGATCCATACAAACTGCTGAAACCAAAATTCCATGATTTTTCCATGACACAGCTCAGTGTTTATTGATACATTCTGAACATACTAAAGTCAAAATAGTACAATGATCTCCACATTTGATTCTACCTACATAATACAATTATTCATCTAGGCCCATTCACGTCCTTGTAGAATAGAATGAAATTGCTTGTAGCACTGCAATAAAGGTCTGTTCATCATTATACTCTTGATTCTGAGTTTTTGTTTGATGATATTTCAATGATTTTGATCATTTTATGCATTTACAGGCATACTCAAGGAAACTTTTCATGACATTTTTTAAAAAATTCCATGATTTTTCCATGATAAAATCCAAATTATCAAGATTCTAAGATTTTTCCAGACAAAGTCCATTTTCCATGACTTTTGCAGATCTGTGCAACCCTGTTAACAATTGCCCATCAAATGGTCTACTCAGACCAACAACACACCCCAATCACCAGTATCTTAACATTTTAATCCATAATCCATTGTTTCTTTTCAAAACTTGTGCTTAAAATGCACAGATTTAATTTTGTTCACTTTCAAGCTAAATGCGTATTTCACATCTGTTGATGTAGATCTGTTGACCCGATGACTGCAACTATGTTGTCAGTTTCAAAGTTTTAAGTTTCATCTTAAAGCATGGACGAACAAAAGCTCTACTAACATAATTATGAACTATGATTTCCATTGACTTCCATTAGCTTTTTTTTTTTATTAAGAATAAAATAACGTTTAAGAATGTTTGCAGTCATGGGGCCTGGGGTCATATTCCAGAAATATCTTAAGTGAAATCTTATCCTTCGCCTTAAAATCATAATTTTCTTTTGCCTTTTATTCCATGTGTACATGAAATTTTGCATAGTGTTCACTAATTATCGAATTATTATTAACTAATATTTACTTCACTGTAATTGGATTCAGTAATTTATATGTAGTTTTTAAAAATATTATCTTACAAAACTTTGAACTTAACTGAAAATATTTGTAGGTTAACTTAAGATGTTTCTGGAATATGGCACACGAATGCATACGACTGTACATATGAACTGCCCAATATTCCTTCCAAATATACAGAACTAGAACCCTAACAGAACATGGTATTTACCAAACATATAGTGTCCTGTTATAGAAAAATATAGAAATGAACTAACAATACTGCTAAGGATCTGTAACACTGTAAAACACTGTGTTGGTGAAAAAAAAGGTAAGCATAGAGAACTGAATATAATGAATAAAATGAGGTAATGGAGGTAATGCCTTGGTACATTGAATATTCTCAGTTTTGGTTTAAACCTATTTATTTTTAGCTCGATTGCATTGAAAGCCTTAGGTTTATTGAGACACTCTCGAGTTCATTTCCTGGGAAGAACCAGTACTTGGTGTCTTTGGAAAGATCTTGAGAATGCTCCCAAAGTAGGGATCGAACACTCTCGAGTCCGTTTCCTGGGAAGAACCAGTACTTGGTGTCTTTGGAAAGATCTTGAGAATGCTCCCCAAGTAGGGATCGAACACTCTCGAGTCCGTTTCCTGGGAAGAACCAGTACTTGGTGTCTTTGGAAAGATCTTGAGAATGCTCCCCAAGTAGGGATCGAACACTCTCAAGTCTGTTTCCTGGGAAGAACCAGTACTTGGTGTCTTTGGAAAGATCTTAAGAATGCTCCCCAAGTAGGGATCGAACCCTGGACCTTCCGGGGATGGACACCATGAGGCCGTTTTATCAACAGATCGTATCTTAAGCTAATCTTATCTTAAGTCAGGCTTTTAGGTCTGAACTTGCGAACAGAGTACAACCATTTTATCAAGGTGGACGTAAGTGTCCAGTCGTAGCTAAGATTATCAATGCTACCTCGACATGACAAACGTGAAACCAGTCTGAAACTCATGACGTTATCCTGAATTTGTTACGTTTGAAATCAGATTGGTTACGATATTGTTTTAATGACTAAATTTCAAACTGATAAGTAGAATTAAAGTCGTCTTTAGAATCATTTGTGCAGAACTACTTTAGATCTAGGTAGATATATTAAAATAAAATTGAGTTTAAATAATAATTATTATAGATTTATTTTTCACTGTCACAGCATCAATGCATATCACTTTCCTGTGTTACCATTTACAACACTGAACATGTCTAGATCTATTAATCTTCTTGTCCTAAAATATTTCAAATTCAACAATTCTTGGAAGCGATCATCTGAATGACGCAACAGGGTTTACAGTAGCGTAGCTGACCATGGTTATATTACACATGGCGATCTATACAGTATAGAATTATTATTTTCTTTTAAAATATTAAAGGTTTAAATATTTTAGACAAATAAAATTAACAATAAATCAATTTGAAGGATGTATTTTCATTCTTAAACAATAGTTATATTGTAAAAATGTACGGAACAAACACTGTCTGGAATTAGGCGACTTGACTCTAGCTACGCCACTGTAGAAGTTCTTTTAAGTCAAACACGTCATCATGTATTCAGTGATGTCATTGTGTTGACAATGCGTACATTTATGACAACCTTTAATGTTTTAATTTTATGAAATGAATTCTAGATAGGATATTCATTTTGTGTTGATTTATGAAAATCGAGTGGAATACATCTGTGTACTGTAGATCTTCATATATTTATTGTGTTGTGTTATGAACAATGGATTAATTTGGATTTAAAAACTTTCCAGGTTAAGACCAGTTCCGGATCCGAGAAAAGCAGCAACATTCAACTTTCATTGTTTCAAATTCAAGTGGATGTATCAGTAGAATCAATTTTTTCAACAATGCATCCTCATTACTTATAAATGATGGGTGCTTGCTGAGTTAATCAGCCAAAATAAACTGGCACAGGTAATATTTGATTATTTTAAATTATGTTTATGTTCTAAATGTTTTAAATGCATATTTTATTAATGTTTTGCCAGTCATTTGACATGAAGACGCCATATTTGCAACCGCTAAGACCATTCGTAAATTTTAGCGAAAATCTTACGACGTCGTTACAGCAATTGTGCTGATAAAACGGTCCACCAGTCTTACAACTGACGTACGACCGAATCTTATGTCTGACTGCCCTATGATCTGTTGATAAAACGGCCTCCATGTCCATTACACCATTACGACCTTTCAAACTATTTTTGATTTAAATACTTAAATTAGTTGTATGTATTTTAGTTTAAAAAACAAGTCAACAACAATTGTTTCTAATCATTAAAAACCCAGCCAAAAGTTTACCCCAAGTACAGAGAAATCTGCTAAACGTAATTGTAAGGGATGCTTCATATACTGGACTAAACACAATAATTCTACATTTAAAGTCCAGGTTCACATGCAGTATACATTCCTCAATGGCTAGACTTACTCTGCAGAGTGTTGTTTCTGTTATCAAACTGGTTCTTGGCAGGCATGCTGTCATCACCTTCCTTGGAGTCATTCACCTGGTTTCTGCAATGAAACATGGGCCCATCTACTACATGTACACTATGGTATGATGATTTGCACTGAGTTTCAATTTTATTTTGTGTATCAGTAAAAAGCAGAAATATTTCTGTAAGATGGGATCATTGTTATTCACATATGTTTGCACAATAGCAAACATCCCAAGAGGCATGTCTAACAATGGATGCTTCAATGAATAACATTTTACTGAAATTTACAAAATTAATCATTTACAGAACTTTAACACAGACTGAAGTTAAAGTTACTAAAAGTTACGACACTCATAAAGTTTACACTAATGCCTGTGTACTCACACAGAGGGGTGTCTTATCCTGTAGCAGACAAACACCACTACTGCCACGGCAACAGCAACAATGATGACCACAATGACAGAGACGGTCACTATGCCGGCGGTGGTGTTGATCCAGGAAGTGGAGTCCACCACTGGCTCCACATACTTCTTGACTTGAACTATGGCAAAAGCTGTCCAGCCCACCCCTGCCATGGAAATAGGAGAACACAATTTTGGATGTCTCAAGGTTTCAGTTTTGCCAAAATTACAACAAATTTCTGGTGGGGAAATTAGTCATTGTGAACACGTCTTTCTTGAGCTGTTTTACAAATGCTTCTGTTAATCTGATTGTCTTTGTCTGAAAACTAACACTGTAGCACAGGATCCACAAATCTGTGACCACTATTTCATTGAAACTGACCATGAATAATAAACAGGAGGAAATATAACTTCAACATTAACTTAACTCTACCAGCTTTGTAACAAAGAGCCATTACAGTATGATATAAATATAAATCTGGAAAACACTAACCCAAGAATTTGTGGTGAACTGTTATCAATGGGACATTAAAATCTGACATTAACACAGTTTGACTATATATATTTAAGAGATAATTTTCAATTTATCATTCTTTATCAGCCAATAAACAACAATATGGAATTCTGATGCAAAGAAATTAACCAAAAGGGCGTTTGCCCGAGCGGTTTAATAGCCACACATCAGAACGACAAAGTGTTCTGTATTAGCCGATAAAGAACGATAGCGCGAAAATTATTTCTATTCTAACATAATTTGACAAATAATTTTTGCAATTGTAATGAAAACTACATTTGACTATGCTCCGCTCAGATTAGGGACTACTTTTTGCATTGTTTATTAGGTAGTTTAACAACGATAATTTTGTTCTTTGTCTATAGACAAATTATCAATAACCATGTTAGAATTCAAAATAACTTTTGGCATACTTTCTGCAAATGGACTACAAAATTTGCTTGAACCCCTACCCTTGATAGAATCAGCAGGGGTCCCACTTTCATCAGCTGCTGTGACTTTGAAAGCCTGGTCAGCACTCAGGAACTCCTTTGGATTGTTGATCTCAGAGAGTTCATCAGCACTGTCATCCTTGATGACGTACACATGTACTATGATGCCGCTGGAACTGATCAACAATACATGGACACATTAGTACATTTAAGGTAGAAAGCCCCTAATGGGACTTTTTTCAAACCTTGACATTCTTATTATCTTTAATCATTAAATGTATTATGAGACTAAACTGTGAAATATAAACGAAGTCTAACCGATTCTTGTTATTACCCCTAATTTTTCTATTTGAACATAAAATTTCTATGGGGTACACTTACACAAATGACTGACATATTGTCAAAATGTATTTTATTTATTCCTGAATAGCTTTATTTGATACATTATAGATGTATGTATTGAAAAAGTATAAAAAAACATAAGTACTTAAGTTGACCAAAAAATACTTATGACCTTAAATTTGGCTACGCATATGGTAAAAAAACAACAGATTTCATAACAGTAAATAAACGGCAAACACCAATTCCCTTTTTTTAATACTTTATTTCATAGTATGCCAAAATCAGTAAAACCAAAATATACTATAACCTCATCTGAGAGAAAAAAGTATAACTTGACAAAGAAGTTAACCGATATTTCGCGAGTATTTCCGAAGTCATAAGGACGTTTCTACCTTAAATAAAAATCGCTGAAAATCACAGAAACAGTCAAATGCCCATCAATCCAGTGTTCTACAGTATATTGAAACAACAATTCATATTATGGTCCAAATCGGTAATAAAATCATTCGACAACATCTGCTTTTGTTATGTTTTTTAATTATTTATTTTTTTTGAAAGTAGACATGAGATTATTTACTTTTAAACTTATTTTTTATAATATTCTTAATAAACCCTTGTTTTAAACCAATGTCCATTTTGTGGTTGTAAAAGTACTTACCGGTTAAAGACCACATACATAATGCACACTTTTTTGGCCTATTTGGCTATAAACATAAAATTTGATGTGCGCTTTACATTGTAAGTCATTTTCAGCCTTTTTAAAAATTATTTTCTGTTAAAAAATTTAGTTATAAAATATTTATATTTGGTTTGTAATTAATTCCTAATGTTCTGTTTATCAGCGTAACACTGCATTATAATTTCCATGCAATAATATGCCTAATATGCACACATAAATGCTACCTGCTTGGCTGGTCCTCTATACACCACCTCTTGGCCCGCGAGGTAGGGTAGGTCACCTGGTACAAGGTGGTCAGCTGACTCAGGAACGTGGCCTCCATGCCTCGGTACAATGTCTCGCTGATGTCCATGTAGTAGTCCAGCATGACCGTGGCAGGGTTGTACGTGTCCACTCTGATGGTTGCCTCGTTGACAGAGGTCTGGGAAGGTATGCCCTGATCTTTCGCTTCGGCATAGAGCTTGTAGGCAAAGTTGGCAGTGGCAGTAGAGGTCTTGGTTACCACCCCTGTATACAATGGTGAAATGAATACAAAGTATCAAAATGCTGAACTTTAAGTTTATGACTTATAATCAAAACAGATAAGTATAAACAGAGGACAATTTTGCTGTAAAACTATAAACGTCAGCTCTAATGAAAGTTGTATTTAAGCAATGTCTTTTGTAAAGAATTTGGAAACATGAAGGGACCATTTATGATTTAGTTGTATGAAGAATAATGTCATGAAAACAGACAACAGACCTGTAGCAGAATTAAGTGAGAAGATTTGTGGATAGCTGTTCAATGACATTGCATACAGGAAGCCTGCATTCACTCCACTGTCGACATCCGATGCAGTCAAGACTGCCACAGTGACCTGGCACTCGTCGTTATAGGCAATCTCATTGTTGTAAAATATCGGCGAGAATACTGGCGCATTATCATTTTGGTCTTCAACAGTGATCACTACCCTTGTTTGAAATGACAGAGGTGGTGTACCACCATCCGTAGCAGTCAATGTGAAGTTGAACACATCTATCGTTTCTCTGTCTATCGGCTGTTTGACGGACAGAACAAATGTTGAAGAGTCTGCTTTTATGTATTGATCAGCAATGGTGTCCGCAATCGAGAGAGTCAGGTCCGCATTGACATTTATGTCCTCGTCTTGCAACACCACTGTAAGAATACTGGTTCCTACAGGATCATTTTCTAGAATAGTCGCTGTGTACAGAGCTTTATTAAATGTTGGCAGATTATCATTGAAGTCATCAACTGTTATAGAAACAGTAACAGTGGATGAAAGTCTTTTAACACCGTTATCAGTAGCCCGTACAACAAATACATACAAGTCCTGCGTTTCTCGGTCCAACTCAATAGCTGTTTTAATTTCACCAGTGGCAACATCAAGGCTAAAATGGCTACTGTCTCCTCTAATATAGTATGCCAATGTGTACTGTATTTGTCCATTTGCATTAATATCCACATCCGTTGCAGACACCTTATTGACTGCTGACCTACTAGGTACATGTTCAGAAACCCTGAAATGGTAAGTTGTTCTAGGTGCTGGCTGAAACACAGGTGGATTGTCGTTTACGTCGCTGATTGTTACAGTAGCTGTTGTGATGGCACTGCGTGGCTCAGCCCCATGATCGGAGATTGTAATCTGAAGTTCATACAAGTCACTTGTCTCCCTATCTAACTGATATTTCACCTGTATGATGCCAGACGCAGGATCGATCCTAAAATGGTCTCCTGTGTTACCATCAGTGATTAAATACGTCAGCAAGGCATTTTTGTTCTTGTCAAAGTCAGTTGCCGACACATTGAAGACAATAGTGTGAACCGCAGTGTCTTCTGGGATTGTTTTGTCTAAAGTCTGATTAATGAATGGATCATTGTCATTCACATCTATGAGTATCACGGTATACGTAGCTGTGCCAGTGTTCTGCTTTGGATTGTTGCCACCATCCTTTGCGTATATAGTAAGTGTATAGCTGAAAGTAACAACATAATTGTAAATAAGGCTAAGGCAAAGGTTTCCAAAGCCCATATTAACACAATTCAAGACATTTTTCTTTACTGAATCTCAAGAAATGATTATAAATGAGAAAACACTATAACTAGGGTTGGGGCCAAACATTCAAATATTGGGAGATTGCCAAATATTTGAATACAAAACAAGAGCTGTCTCAGGAAAGCACTCGACTATTCAACCGCTTTGTCAAAGTTACTGGCCTTTATCACTACAAAATAGGGGTATAATTCTCCTAAATTGCTGGTCAGAGTTATGGGCCTTGGTCAGTGACCTTCTATAACAACTCTGTAGTAGTTAAAGAGATATGGAGTTGTTGCACACAAACTTTAACCTGAATTTTGTAAGTACAAAAAGGGCATAGTTCTGCTAAACTGCAGGTCAGAGTTATGGGCCTTGGTCAGTAACCTCACATTATGACCCCGAGCATGTGTGAAGTTTCAAATGAATATCTGCAGTAGTTACAGACATATGGACTTGTTGCAAACAATCCTTAACAAGAGCATTAAGCTGACGCGGACGAATGGGTGAATAGTATAGCTCGAACTATTCGGTAAATAGTCGAGGTAAAAAAATTATATTATAAATAGTTTACCTTGAAAATGTCTCCCTGTCCAACACATTGGTGACCATGATAGCACCACTACTGGGATCAATAGAAAATTTATCAGATGTTGCGGAAAAGGAGAAGGTGATGACATTGTTATTATTTGCAGTAGAATCCTTGTCAGTAGCTGCTGGATTTGCTATCGTTGTGCCCACTGAAGTATCCTCGGGAATCGCTATAGAAACATTGGAGGCCTGAAATGTGGGAGTGTTGTCATTCAAATCTGTGACTGTTATTCTGACAATGCATGTAGATGATAACTGCTTTGTTACACCAGAATCTTTGGCTTCTACAACTAGATCATATGACATCTGTGTCTCATGATCTATTGAAGCATTTGTATACATTGCTCCGCTGATCGAATCAATAGAAAATACATCTTTACCACTACCAGACACAATGGAGTATGTGATGTCACCATTGTCACCGGAATCAGTGTCTGTTGCAACCACAGAGGGTCCAATGAGGCTTGGATTTGCAAGGTTTTCATAAATGTTCACTGTGTAAGTATTCTGAGAAAACTGTGGAGTCTGGTCATTTTCGTCTTCCAAGTTAATTGCATAAGTTATACTGTCAGACTGTGTGTTGGTACCTGAAACTGATGTGTCTTCAACTTCAATTTCTAGTTTGTAAGTTTTTGGACCTAGATCATAATCTAGGGTATCGGCCACTCTTATTGTTCCATCAAACAAATCAACTGTAAAATCATTGGTGTTTCCCACAATGGCTGACCTGAGATAGTAGCGTAATACACCATAGACACCAGTGTCATCATCCGATGCTGCCAGCCGATCGATGCTACTACCAACGGGTGTTGATTCTGAAATTGTTACTTCGGTGGCAGTGGTAAACACAGGTGGATGCTCATTTACAGAGACAACTTGAATGGTGATTCGGGTCAATGCAGACCTGACTGGAGAACCCTGGTCTGAAACTTTCACTGTCAACATATACAGGGCCTTGGTACTTGCATCAATTGTTCCAGCCAGTGTTATCCAAGCACCTGACATACTGAAAACATTTCCTGTATTCCCTGTACCAGTGATAGAATACTGAAGTCCACTTGATCCAGCTAAACCAGAATCATCATCTGAGGCAATGATTTCAACAATGCTTGCACCAATAACTGCATTCTCATTTACAACTCCTGTATAGGAAGAAGGGTTAATTTCTGGGTAGTTATCATTTACATCATTGATCGTCACAGTGAATGTTGTCTCGACAGTTCTAGCTGAAGCATCACCTTCATGCATGTCAGCAGCAGTAACAGTAAGAGCGTAGGCAGATTCTGCCTCCCTATCCAGTGGTCCAGCCACAATTATCTGACCTGATGATGGATTGATTGAAAAACGTCCGTCGTCATTGCCAGATTTTATGGCATAACGTAAATCACCATGGTTAGAACCGTCATCGTTATCTGTAGCGGCTATTGTGACTACAAGATATCCATTGTTTTCATCCTCCTCAACACTGGCATCATATAGATCCCCTTGAACTACTGGAGGATATTCATTGACAGGATCCACATATATGACCATTGTCAAGGTTGTTATTTTAACTGCTGGTGTTCCCTGGTCACTGACATGTACTGTAAGAGTGTACTTGGAAGTTGTTTCATAATCAAGACTACTTTTCAATGAAACCTTCCCATTTCCAGTATTGATTTGGAACTTATCTTCATCATTTCCTGCCACTATGCTATTCAGCAAGTTTGGAGAAGCAACAAGGTCAAGGTCTGAGCAATGAGGAGAAATCAAGTTATTTCCAATGGAAGCAGATTCCAGTGCTGTAGCTGTATAAACTGCTGAATCACAAGATGGAGAATTATCATTCACATCATCAATAGTGATAACAATACTAGTAGTAGCCGTCAAAGAATTAGCACCAATTCCGTCTGCTACGATTATATTAAGGGTGTATGAAGTAACTAAAGGCACATCCCTGTCAATGGATTTGGACGTCTGAATGATTCCATTTGAGGATCCAATAACAAATTTCCCACCGGAGGTGTCACCAGATATGGCAAATATGTAACTTGTGGTACCATAGTCTGCATCTGTGGCATCCAGATCATAAATTGTGCTCCCTATGGCGATGTTTTCAACAATGGTGACAATGTAGGGTCCTGCAGGTGAGAATGTTGGTGTTTTATCATTGACATTTGTAACAGAGATTTTGACGCTAACATCTGTGTTGTGGAGTCCATCTGAAGTGCGCACAACAACATCATAGCTCTGAGTAGTCTCCATGTCCAGAACTACTTTGGTAGTCACTACACCTGTAACTGAGTCAACGGCAAACACTGCACCACCCGAGGTTATAGAATAGGTCACAGTGTTGCCAATAGTTGCATCTGCATCAGTACATGCCACAGTTACGACAGTCGTGTGCACTGGAGCATCCTCGGCAACTGAGCCAGTGTAGAAGGAGGTGGGACAGGCTGGAGTAATGTCGTTGACATCTGTTACCTGAATGTTTACAGTTGCTATTCCAGTTCTAAATGTAGCCTCTTTATCGATGGCATTGACCACTAGGGTGTAGGATGTTACTGCTTCATAGTTCACTGTTGATACGAGGGTAATGTTCCCAGTGGACTGGTCTATAGCAAATTTCCCGGCACTGTTTCCACTGTATATGGAGTAGGATATTGATCCTGAAATAAACACAAGAAGCATGGTAAAGTTTGATATATAATAATAATAATAATTATTATTATTATTATTGGTATAATTATTATTATTATTTTATCTAACAGAAATATGTAAAATTGATTGAGTACATGCATTTAGATGAATGGTGTGTTAATGGTTGGACTGCAAGGGGGTGGGTTGTCTGCTTGGTAGGGGGCATCTTGATCAGTGCATAGCGATGCTCAGGTGGCATGTACTGGTTAGTGAGTATTTGTCAGACAGTAGTATTATTAGGACGTATTTAAATATTCACGTTTCATATCCGCTTTTCGTATTTTATTATCATAATACAAGTAAACCCTTGTATTTTCAAGTATGTTGCGTTTTTCTTAAAAAAAAGTGAGTTTATTTTTTGGTAAAAACCCAAATGTTTACGTTGATAGTCTGAAACGCATGCAACTGTTGTCTGGGGGAAGTAAAATGATGTGCGCATGCGTGATAAAATCCCAATTTGGGGCCCAGACAGTGTTTGTGATAGTTTTGGCTGTCTGCTTATTATAACAGACGAACTCTGGCAGAACATTATTTAACCATCTACGTAGTTAAGGACGTGCGTAGTAGCTACATAGGTACGTAACGTCTAGTAAACTCTTTAAAACGTCCATTTCAAAGCCCTAATTATATTCTCTAGTTATTATTAAATCATTTGATAAAGTGGTATTATTGAATAATATTCTGATATAAATTACGCATCTGATAATTTATTTGTTTTCTAATATAGCTTATATAAAGTTATAAAACATTTCTCTGTATATTTCACAGTTTAAAAAAATGTCTGGAAAATACTACTATCAACATGAAAAGACCGTGTTTTATGTACCCTTTATGGGCCTCTATTGTTGTGCATGCGCACAAGTGACACTTATTTTGTTTACATAGGCAAAAGGGTGATGAACCCAGGATGTAACATGCGAATTTTCATCGTTGAGTTTGTTCATGAATTAAAACTGTCCCAAAATAAATGCATATTTCGTCCGACAAATACTCGCTCACCAGTATGATCTGCATCAGTTATTAACTCCAACATGTCAAAACATCACATCACACATTCTTCTAGCCTACCTGCTAACCCTATATCAGCATCTGTGGCAGTAACTTTGCCTACATAAGAGAAATGTGCTGTGCTCTCTGCTACATTGAAGTTGTAGATGGGTTGTGCAAACACTGGATTGTTGTCATTCACATCTGTTGGGGAAAACAATTTTACGGAAACATTAATTATTGCTCATGAAACAACTAACATACAACAAGAAGAATTAGTGAAACTTGGTAAAAAGAAATATACTAATAATCCATTTTATACTATTGAGTATGTAAAATAACGTGCACACTGTATTTAAACATTTTCATAACAGAGAAAACTATCAGTGTAAGCATTAAATGATTTTGTATCAAGTACATGAGTTAAGAGATGAAAATCTCTACTAAACACTTTTTTCTATTATTTCTCTTTAGTCTTTAGTTCCAGACATGAAATAATGTATGCCTATAATCAAAACACATTAAAGTTGGAATAGCGTTTAAAATTGAAACAAATATAACAAGAGCACTGCAAACGGGTGCTGGACGCTCGACTTCCTCATATTTTCTCCTACTCTTTTCTATTGGCACTCTGTAGTAATGGCTTATTAAAACAATAAATAAGTACAGATTAAAGACAATTTTAAGTTTTAATAACAATATAAGCATCCCTTTGCATAAAATTCCAAATATAGATTTATTAATCACAAACGGTCATTCATGCAAGCTGACGTAAAAAGACAATCAATTTGAATGTTCATAATTAACATAAGTGCCTAAATTGATATACCATCAACATTAAAGTACATCTATTTATAGAAGTTAACTTGTTGTAATTTACATTTTTATAACTATCAACAAGAGTGCCATTGTCACAAAGATACGCCCGTCAAAGAAGCTTTTTGGGGGTTAAAGATTCTATGACTAACGAGAAACAATTCAAAAACTAGTAAGGTAGAGTCATGGGGTTTGTGCATCTAATTCATCTCCAAAGCCTCTCTCTGTGTGATGAGTTGAGGTATCAGAACTATTCCATATATATTCTTAAATCTATATTCAAGATGCCAAAATAAACCAGAAATGAAATTCCCCGAAAACCAAATTTTTAGAATTAAATGCATTAAAGTCAGCACAAAAATACAATTTTTAGAAATGGTGACCTTGACCTTGACCCCACCCACCCTATACGCAATCCCAAGCCGGGTCTCAATATAAGGTATCTATGTATGAAGTTTCATTAAAATATCTCCATGTGTTCTCAAGTCATTGAACGGAAACCATTTTACTATTTTTAGTAACGGTGACCTTCACCGCACCCATCCCAAACACAATTCCAAGTGAGATCTCGATATTAGGTACCTATGTATAAAGTTTCATTGAAATATCTCAATTCATACTCAAGTTTTTAAGGGGAAACCATTTTTCTATTTTTAGTAACAAAGACCTTGACCCCACCCACCCTATATGCAATCCCATAAGAGGTCTCAATATAAAGTATCTATGTATTAAGTTTCATTAAAATATCTCAATGCATGCTCAAGTTATCGAGCAGAAACTGTTTTTCTATTTTTAGTAACAGTGACCTTGACCTTGACCCCATCCACCCCATATGCAATCCCAAGCGAGGTCTCGATATAAGGCGTCTATGTATTAAGTTTAATTAAAATATCTCAATACGTTCTCAAAACACACTATTATGTGGGTTTGGAAAAAGACTTCAAACATAGAATAAACTGTTTTATTACAGCAATGTTTAATATGCAGTTTACAATTTGTAATTTAAGAATTTTGCAGAGTAATTAGTGTAATAGACATACATAAACAACACAAAATTCTCAGTTTTATTTGAAAACAGAACAAAAATCATGTCCATTCTATGTTTGATGTCTTATTCTAACTTCACATAATACAGTGTTTCAAGTTATTGAGCGGAAACTGTTTTTCTATTTTTAGTAACAGTTACCTTGACCTTGATTTCACCCACCCCGGATGCAATCTAAAGTGAGGTCTCAATATAAGGTATCTATGTATTCAGCTGCATTAAGATATCTCAATGCCTTCTAAAGTTATTGAGCAGACACTGTTTTTTTATTTTTAGTAACAGTGACTTTGACATGGACCCCACACCCCATATGCAATTCAAAGCGAGGTCTTGCAATAAGGCATCTATGTATGAAGTTTCATTACAATAGCTAAATTCATTCTCGAAAGCGGAAACAAAAAGTTGATGCTGCCACTACGCCTTTGACCTTGAATTGTTTCCTGGATCTAGAACCTAGGGACCTGGTTCTTGGGCACGACTCTCCGCCTCACCATGCTGGTCACTTCTGCCAAGTTATTTGAAAATCCATCCATACTGGACAAAGATATGCTCTGGACAAAGTGTTTAGGATTGATTTCTTAACTTTGACATTGAATTGTGACCTTGACCTTGGACCTGATTCTTGTTCGCAACACTCTGTCTCACCATGCTTGTCACTTCTGCCAGGTTATTTGAAAATCCATCCATGCTGGGCAAAGATATGCTCCAGACAAAGTGTTTAGGACAGATTTCTTAAATTTTACCTTTGACCTTAAATTGTGACCTTGACCTTTGACCTAGGGACCTGGTTCTTGCGCGCCACACTCTGTCTCAC
This sequence comes from Congeria kusceri, assembly GCA_027627225.1. NCBI lineage: Eukaryota > Metazoa > Mollusca > Bivalvia > Myida > Dreissenidae > Congeria > Congeria kusceri. The sequence continues at coordinate 25,566,174 of CM051035.1, forward strand.
CATGCTTGTCACTTCTGCCAAGTTATTAGAAAACCCATCCATGCTCAACATAGATATGCTCCAGACAAAGTGTTAAGGATTGATTTCTTAAATTTGACTTTTGAGCTTGAATTGTGACCTTGACCTTGGACCTAGGGACGTGGTTCTTGTGCGTGATACTCCATCTCATCATGCTTATCACTTCTGCCAAGTTATTGAGAATTAATCCAGGCCGGACAAAGGTATGCTCCGGACAAAGATCTCCCGCCCCCGATGGGCGTATAAAAATAGGAATTATTTTTGCAATAAATCACCAATAATTTTTGGAAAGGAAAATCAACACTTGTCAATGCAGCTGGTATTTTCGTTTCTTTCCATAGGACTTATATTGAAACAGATTTTCTTCAAAAAATATGGAATGCTATTACAAAGCAAAAGCATTTACGAAACAAAAGTTTATATCAACAAATAGACAGTACTGCAAAACCATTTATATTTGTCTGCATGAAATTTGGTGTTGTTCTTTTTTATGACTTAAATATAGTGGGGACTTAAATTCTAGGATTTACAAATTTTATTTAAAAAAAACATCAAGAAATCCGTCAGTCATATTGCTGTTTTTTGTTTGTAACACCTTACGGTCATAAACGGAGCATCCCCGAGGTAAGTGGGCCCTATTATCGAACTGCCAATTAAGCAATAGACCCTTGTTATGAAATCAACACGGCACGTAACTCTGTGGGAGGTAGGGTCCGACTACAAATGTGTGAATTAAACAATGGGACCGTTGTCTGCTAAAAACCGAAGTCGTAAAACGTGGTCCATGCTTTTTGCATGGAGAGTATTTACTATGCACATAGATTTTTACTAGTCTGTCTGAAAGAAGATAGCAATGCATATCCAGCGTTACTGCATAGGCAGATAAATCGGATAAATCAGATATGTCAAGTTTTAATAAGGTACACAGTATATTACACTGGAGCCTCGTTTTGAGTGTATGCAGATTAGATAGGGGCTATTTTTCACACAAAATGATATAAACGCACATCATGTTTCAGGTAATGTATTTATCATAAACTAACTTTTATACTTCATTTAACTTCTATAAACATTATATTAACATTGTCTTCATGTAGGAATACGTACTAGAAAATTACATCTTAGAGAACAAATTCAGCAGAAAAAAAAAGCTAGCCGACTAATTATTCGTTGGAAACTTAAATTTATGGATCGTTCCATCCTCGAAATCCACACACATTAGTGCCCCACAATTATTAATGGTTTTACAGTATTTCACAATTTGTGTATATCCGATTTATATAATTAAATTAGACAGGAAGAAACTTACTGGAAATACCAAAATCTCCTCCAGGTTACTCTTCTTCCGCTATGTTAAAATGTTGATTCGATCTTTTTAAGCCGCTGTTCATGGGATCTAATTCAATACATTGTAATTTTAGTAATAGTTCTTATGAACGTTTATGTTGTTTATTCATCCGAAATCTGTTTCTTATTTACAAAAAGCATTGTTCAAAAGTACTTGGTACTAACAGAATATACTTTAATGTACAATTGTTTACTCCAGAATCATCACCAGTTATTGCATACAGAAAATAGACAATAGAAAGTTACCACAATATTAATAATTCACAGATTTCAATGCGTAGTTTTTGTATTTTGTTTGGTAACATGCCCATTACAAACACTTTCCGCAAATTTTTATTTTTATTAGCATATTTCTGGACTGCTCCTTAAAAACCCGGGCGTGATAGTAAAAAAATAGTTAATAATTTTTTTTGGGGCATTAAATCAAATGCGTGGCTGGCCATAAAAAACATTGCAGCCCTACTTGAGAAACACTCATCAATTTTGTTTAGCCTTATAGATATTGAGAAATCTGACCTAAAGCAAAAAATTATAAGTGAAAAAAAGGGCAATAACTCCACCAAAATCCTTGATATAGTTACCTCATCTTGTCTACAGAATGGGTTCATAACTATGATCAGGTAGTTTGTGTCTCAAGTCAATACCTCTTACAGATATTGTAAAAAAACAAAATAATAATTAAAAAAAATTGAAAGATAAATTGAATTGACTTATTTCACGTGTTATTGTTGACTTTTTCCACAATTACAGATATTGTGAAATTTGACCTAAAGCAAAATTTCCAAGTTAAAAAAGGGGCAATTACTCAAGCAAAATCATTGATAGAGTTACCTCTTCTTGTCTACATAATAAGTTCATCACTATGATTCAATACTTTGAGTTTCAAGTCAATACTTCATATAGGCATTGAGAAATTTGATCTAAAAGGAAAATTGTAAGTGTAAAAGGGTAATAACTCCAACAAAATTGTTGAAAGAGTTACCTTCTCTTGTCTGCAGAATGGTGTCAGCACCATAAACAAGTACATTGCGTTTCAATTTAATGTCTTATTGAGAAATTGTATATTTACCAAAAAAAAATTGTCAAAATATGCAAAGTTGTGAATCCAAACATGTGCAGATAACTCGGGAAATACAAATCACAGGGTTACCTGCCTTGTTGTAATGGAAACTTAACTAATGCAGACGCTGTCGCAGACGACAGGGCGATGAAAATAGCTAGACTTTTCTTCGAAAAGTCGAGCTAAAAATATTTTAACTAAATATAGATTAAAAATATGTGCACCTACTACTCAATAGTTCATTTAAAGATGAAACCGTATGCATCTTACACTAAGAACATTTAATGATGAAACCGTATGCATCTTACACTAAGAACATTTAATGATGAAACCGTATGCATCTTACACTAAGAACATTTAATGATGAAACCGTATGCATCTTACACTAAGAACATTTAATGATGAAACCGTATGCATCTACTACCCATCAGACAAATTAAGAACATTTAAGATGTAATCATGCTAACCTACTAGCTTTAACAACATTTAAAGATAAAATCATGTGCACCTAGTAGCCATAAGAACATTTCAAGAGGAAATCATGTGCACCTACTAGCTATAACAACATTTCAAGAGGAAATCATGTGCACCTACTAGCTATAACAACATTTCAAGAGGAAATCATGTGCATCTACTAGCTATAACAACATTTCAAGAGGAAATCATGTGCACCTACTAGCTATAACAACATTTCAAGAGGAAATCATGTGCATCTACTAGCTATAACAACATTTCAAGAGGAAATCATGTGCACCTACTAGCTATAACAACATTTCAAGAGGAAATCATGTGCACCTACTAGCTATAACAACATTTCAAGAGGAAATCATGTGCATCTACTAGCTATAACAACATTTCAAGAGGAAATCATGTGCACCTACTAGCTATAACAACATTTCAAGATGAAATCATGTGCATCTACTAGCTATAACAACATTTCAAGAGGAAATCATGTGCATCTACTAGCTATAACAACATTTCAAGAGGAAATCATGTGCATCTACTAGCTATAACAACATTTCAAGAGGAAATCATGTGCACCTACTAGCTATAACAACATTTCAAGAGGAAATCATGTGCATCTACTAGCCATCAGAACATTTAAAGATGAAATCATGTGCACCTTTTAGCCATAAGAACATTTCAAGAGGAAATCATGTGCACCTACTAACTATAAGAACATTTAAAGAGGAAATCATGTGCATCTACTAGCTATAAGAACATTTAAAGAGAAAATCATGTGCATCTACCAGCCATCATAACATTCAACTAAACCTCTACTAGCTCACCTGTGATTGTGACTACCAGAGTTGTTGAGGTGGACAACACAGATGGTGTGGTTCCACTGTCCCTCACTTCCATGGTTAAAGTGTAATTTGCGACAGTCTCTCGATTGAAACTGACAGTAGTTCTCACCTCTCCAGTGGCTGATATTAGAAATTCTCCTCCTGGAATAAAAAGGAGTGATATTTGTACATTTGTGGGTGGGAGTTAAAATTACAACTATAGTACCATATTTATTCTGTTTTCTGACACCCTCAAAATCGGTCGAAATAATTCTTTTTTGTGCTTCTGTATTTTCGGACACTTTCAGAAAAGGAATTAAAATGTGACTCTATGTTTTCAGACAGATAATTTATCAGCTATATAAGCATATACAACGCAACTACGATGGGTGAATTTTCATTTGTTACCATAAATGACTTACCGGCATATACTACATGTGTGTTGTTATGTTTCATGACAAAGAATAATATACGCATTTTCATAACATCTGATTTTTATTTTCATTTTAAATGCATGCACAAATCCAAAAATGGTTATAAAAAAGACAGAATATATACATGAAATACGAACAACATGATATTTGCATATCTAAGTCTACGTCTGTACACTTATATACACTGGAACAGAAGCACATGATAGAAATGTATCTCAGTCTACGTCTGTACACTTATATACACTGAAACAGAAGCAAATGATAATAATGTATCTCAGTCTACGTCTGTACACTTATATACACTAAAACAGAAGCATGTGATAGTAATGTATCTCAGTCTATGTCTGTACACTTATATACACTGAAACAGAAGCACATGATAGTAATGTATCTCAGTCTCCGTCTGTACACTTCTATACACTGAAACAGAAGCATGTGATAGTAATGTATCTCAGTCTATGTCTGTACACTTATATACACTAAAACAGAAGCACATGATAGTAATGTATCTCAGTCTATGTCTGTACACTTATATACACTGAAACAGAAGCACATGACAGTAATGTATCTCAGTCTATGTCTGTACACTTATATACACAGAAACAGAAGCACATGATAGTAATGTATCTCAGTCTACGTCTGTACACTTATATACACTGAAACAGAAGCACATGCTAGTAATGTATCTCAGTCTACGTCTGTACACTTATATACACTTAAACAGAAGCACATGATAGTAATGTATCTCAGTCTACGTCTGTACACTTATATACACGGAAACAGAAGCACATGATAGTAACGTATCTCAGTCTACGTCTGTACACTTATATACACTGAAACAGAAGCACATGATAGTAATGTATCTCAGTCTACATCTGTACACTTATATACACTGAAACAGAAGCACATGCCAGCAATTTATCTCAGTCTACGTCTGTACACTTATATAAACTGAAACAGGAGCATGTGATAGTAATGTATCTCAGTCTATGTCTGTACACTTATATACACTGAAACAGAAGCACGTGATAGTAATGTATCTCAGTCTATGTCTGTACACTTATATACACTGAAACAGAAGCACCGGATAGTAATGTATCTCAGTCTATGTCTGTACACTTATATACACTGAAACAGAAGCACATGACAGCAATGTATCTCAGTCTATGTCTGTACAATTAAATACACTGAAACAGAAGCACATATATAAACTTACGTGGGCTGTTCATTTAATACCCGGATGACCGCTATAACTTTTGATTACGTACTCCAATTGTAATAAAATTTGGTATTAAACGTCTTACGTTTTTAAGAAATTGATTGACAAAATATCGAAAGTATCTACGCAAAAGATCAGAAAATTATGGTTACCATAGTAACCCATCGACGGCCTACCCAGCCCACGCTATTTTTTTAGTTAACTGTTACATGTTAACTCTTAAAGAAATCTGGAATGTTGTCAGTTTTAAGCGGTTAAGCTTGGCATGATGTTACATATACAGTAATGCCATTACATGCAAAGCATGGACGTCTTTAACTCATCGCTATTGCACATGCATAGTGTTTAGTGTTAATGTGCGCGTTAAGTTTTTTGTCATGGATTCTGAAATAATTGAAAAACAATGGGTTATAATACAATTTTGTGATAGTACTGGACATATGACATTGCAAAGGATAAATCTTTTAAAGAAGTCCTTTGGGGAATCCGCTGAAGAGCGAACAACTGTGTATACAAGGTATAAACGTTTATATGGTGGCAGACAATCAACACACGATGATCCGAGACCTGGTCAGCCGAACACCCTAAGTCAAAAATTGCCGTTAATGAAAGAATTGTTTGACACTAATCGTAGAATAACTACTGGAGAAATATTGCTTCTTATGATAAACAGTGTTTTTATGATGTTTTCACCTCATCTGTGTGTATACAGGAGAAGTGTGTGGCGGCGTTTAGCCAATAATTTGAAAAAGAGTGACGTTTTGAGTGGAGTAACGTCTTAATATTTTGGGGTCAACCTGGGCTGACTCTAGTTAATTGCACATGTTCAACTGTCATATATTTGCGAACCATTTGCCGTATCATGTTGAAATTTTGTATGTAAATACAGAACTGATGTACATTTATTTCAGGCGTTTTTCATTATTATACACCCATCACATTTTAAGATAAAGCTGTTGTCCGGGTATTAAATGAACAGTTCTCATATATACACTGAAACACAAGCACATGACAGTAATGTATCTTAGTCTACGTCTGTACACTTATATACACTGAAACAGAAGTACACACTAGTCTACGTTTGTTCACTCATACATACTGTGAATACATATTACACAGATGCTCTCTCGATCTCCCATGCAATCAGTTCTGCGATGGGTGTGTCGTTGTCCTCGTACTCAACTTGTCCTCATCGTCTTCGGAGTCCTGGGCCATGATGTCTGCATTCTTTCTGATCAAACTGTCCTCCGAACCTCCTAGTGCGTTTGTGAATCTGCAGCACTTGAAACTCTTATGTACCAGGTCTGGCTTGCCAGCGATATATTTTACAGCGCCCTAGAACCATGCAATGATGTCACTCTTCCTTGCTGCTTTTACTTTTCCCCCAGAGCCTGAGAGCTTACTTGTCTCATCCCTAAAATACTGTTTTCATTTGTTATGTAGCTCTCCCTTGAAAAGCTTATTAATGGAAACATCTAGAGGATGTAGGTTAGATGTGCACCCACCAGGCATGATGGCAGGCAAAACATTGTACCAGCGGGAGGCTTTCCATACAGCCTCTGACATGTGGCCGGCAAAGCTGTCGAGGACGAGAAGGGAACGCTCTTTTCTAGTATAGGGAAACAGAATCTCCATCACCCAGCAGATCGATATTACGCCTCGTCCATCCATTCTTTAGCCTGGACACAAACAATCCAACCAGGAGGGCGGGGGATGGTCAGTTCCCGCTTGTCTTGAAGATCACCATCGGCTGCAGCATCTTGCCTGATGCTGATACTGCCAGCATGACTGTCCATGTCTGAACCCTGATAGACTTCTTTCCCTTAGTGTCGATGGTACGGTTGGGAACAAGGTCAAAGTAAATGGGTGTCTCGTCCATGTTCATAATAAAGTGGTCATCAAATTCGTCCAGTTCACGATGCTTGTGCACAAAGCCATGGAAAGCCTCAATCTTTTGTTCCAGGTTTTAAAGAAGGCACTGGGCCATTGATGTCTTTGCACGGAAAACAAGCTCGTGGCGGATCATTAATTTCTGAGCCCATCCCCGGGCTGCCTTGAAGTTTCCATGCCCGATGAGGTCTAGGGCCTTTGTGCACATCTCTCTTGAGCAATTTGTATGAGACCAGCTGTTCCTCAACCTGTGCCTCGTACTTTAGAGGCCGACCTGACTTTGGCAGAAGTCCACGTTTGTCGCATTGCTGTAAAAGTCCAGCTTCATCCATGTGCCTACAGTAGAACAGGGTATCTTGTAGATACGGGCAGTGTTTCGTACCCCATGAGCACTGGCATATCTCACAACTTTCTCTTTTTCTTCAATCGTGAAACTCTTGTAGTGACTACAAATTATGGGAGAGGAAGTAGTGGGCAACGTTGTTGCTTGTTCACTTACTTGGCACATCCTCAGCACTTGACTCACGTTGGCAACTCACCCTTACTACCTCCTTATCATAAGACTCACATTTCTCACCACTGCTACCAACAACACTAGCATACGGGTCATCAACACTGTTTAATTCCACACTAGACTCACTCTCTCAAATCATTGCTATCAACAACACTTGCACACTCAATGACTTCGTTTGGATCTGCCAGTAAATGCAGACGTTTCTGTGGGCCTGTTCAAGCGGAAGCTGGATGTTTCGCGGACGTCCGACCGGTCGCTTTGGAGACGAATGCGGCAATGATGAAGTCTTCCAGCTTAGATGAAGTCTTCCAGCTTAAAAGCAATGCTTCATCAGCACAGCTGTACGGACGAACAAACTTAACCATTAATGACAATATCAAAATATCCTAAGCCAATATGCAATTATCACACTTGATTAAGAAAGAATGAATGCAAAGTAAAGGTAATCAGATACATTTATTTCAATATCTTATATAGGATATAAAATGTCAAACCAATCAAAATATTCTAATCATTTACATATAATTAAATAAATCACATTTTTAAACCAAACAAAACCTATTTACTCCTCCTGAAAACAAATATTTTGAATCAATAATTGGCAATTAACACCAATTATACTTAAACTTTTGATATGGAGCGACCGGTTTTATCACAGACATCTCTCCTATTTATTGCAAAATTCATTGTGCAAACAATTTGCAACACCATTCTGCATGTCAATTATCAAGTTAGGGACAATATCATGGGTTCAGTAAACAACCTTGTGTCATTAATTAACACCTTCGGCTATAAATAAAGTCCATATCCGCAGACAATTATATAAACAAGTGCATACCTTATTTGTGAATTTAACGACTTAAGATTTTGTTCAGAATGTTTGTTTGAGACAGATTTTGTGTGAATCTAAGTATTCAGACACTAAAATTTAAAAATATTTTTTAAGCATCCGATTACATAGAATAAAAACGGTTTTAGCAATATCATATGGACATATTTCTATGCGCTTAAGATTGAGAAGTACGTATTGAATACAAACATTCCATTATAAACGCAGTGCCGTTGTTTATTTCTGTACATTTGTTGTTGTTGTTTTGTTGTTAATCATTTGTTTTTGTGTTGTTGTTTTTTATCAAAGAGGCCATAAAACAAGAAAAGTTAAGACACTATGAGTCATGAAATTTCTCTTCAGTTAGATCACTTTTCAAAGAGTTTTGATTTAATTACATCCTGTATCATTCAGTTTGCACTTCTATAGGGTAAAATATAATAGATGTATGTATAAATATATATTAAAACAATGTGAAACCATCAGTGTAAGATTTTTTTTTTTAAATACATATAAACCTACCCAATCCTTGAACAGAATAAATGGCTATGACATTGTTTGGTGCACTGGCATCTGCATCGAGGCAGTTTAGGTGAACCACCATGCCACCAATGTTGAAGTCCTCTGGTATACTGGCCGTGAACAGTGAGTTGGAACAGATCGGGCTGTTGTCATTGACGTCTGTGATTGTGACAGTCAGTGTGAACGAGGCTGATAATGGACCTGTGGCAAAGAACAGCACATGAACAATGCATCTTATTTTTGTTTGTTTGTTTAGATTTTTTTCGCCGTTTTTAGCAGTATTTCAGTCATATCATGGCGGTCAGTTAGCCTACTCACAGCTTTCCTGGGCAAACTTAGCCGATCTAAGTGGTTTACCAGTACTCAGTGCACAAATCTATGCCAGTAACTGTCCTACCTGAAATGTAGGGGGAGAAGGGCCTTAGAAATAATTTCATGACCATTGCCCACACCAGTTATGTGGCTGGACTGGGGTTCAAACTCACAATCCCTGGATTGACAGTCCAGGGCTCTACAAACTGAGCTAGCCGGGACCGGCAACAATGTATCTTACTAAAGGCAAATTTTATTTAGAAATGTTAACACTGAAAGGCAAGAATTATTACTTAAACAAGCAGTCTAATAACTCCCAAAGGTGCAAAATATGATAATATACAATAAATATTAATATGGGCAAAATAATGTATTATCCTATTTATAATTTTAAACCAATATTTCAGATAGTCTATTTTAAGACTGAATACATATTTACATATATTGAAGTGTCAGCCATCAATGTGAGATCATGGTGCTTTTCAAGTAATAAATTTGACACATGCTTTTCTCAGCTGACTGTAAATTGTAAAGAGGTGTCGAGTTTATAAAACTTGAGAGTATTCTACTGTTGGATCGTATTGGATTAGTTTGTTTGATGTCTGCAGCAATTAAGGTCAATGTAAGCTATAATATTACAGTCATTATTCAGAAAATACGATCTTAAAATACCAAGAAAGTATCCGCTCTAAGCAGACATAGTACAGTTCTGAGAATATAACGGCTATTATGAGTGTGATACACATCTCATATAACATGCACATTCAAATAACCATTTATGTTAATTTTTTATATTTTTCTGGACTTGTAACATTTCATCAATAACACAAACACTAACCAGGTGTTTTCCCGCCATCTTTTGCTTCAACTACGATGGTATAAGACAGAGTAGTTTCCACATCTAGCGTTCCAGCCACGGTCACCAATCCAGAGCTGGGATCAATGGAGAACTTGTTTCCACCTCCTGACACTATACGATATGTTATAACACCATCTGTCCCATGATCTTGGTCAGTTGCATCAAGATCAAACACCGACGACGCCAATGCAGAGTTCTCAGCGATCGATCGCATCCCAGTATTAAAACCGCCTGCAAAACTTGGTTGGAATTCATTATACGGAAGCACAGAAACAGCTACAGTTGCTGAGACACTGTGCCTCCCATCATCAACACTAACCACTATCGAGAATTCCTTAGTTTTCTCATAGTCCAGGTTTGTCCTATCAACAACAGAGACCACCGCAGTTTTGCCTGTTCCAGCTACTTCAAAAATGTTCTTCTCATTTCCTGATTCAATATTGTATGTAAATTCTGTGCTATCAATGTCGGTGATAGTGAGTGTCACCACAGCACTTCCATTGGCTGCATTCTCCGACAACTGCCGTGTGTATACACCCGGATGGAACTCTGGGGTCCCATCATTATAATCAGTTACTGTGATAGTTACAGTTACTGTGGCAGAGCTTCTTTCCCCTAGAACAGAACCATCATCTGTGGCAACGACTCCAACACTGAACGGTCCTGTAACCGTGTCATAATCCACTGCTTGTTTGAGGTATATTATGCCAGTATTAGGGTCAATGTCAAACTCATTCATTGGTCGATCTATTGAGAACATTATATTATCACCAGTGTCCTTGTCGGTGGCAGTGACTTGAAAAATGCTCGTTCCAACAGGTTTGTCCTCTCTGAGATTGGCTGAATATGGAGTACTCTTGAATTCAGGAGAATTGTCATTTACATCTGTAACCTGTACATCCACTGTGACTGTAGCTGTCTTCTGAGTTGTTCCACCATCCTTCACATGAACTAGGACAGCGTAATGTTGTGTAACTTCAAAATCAACCACTTCATGTAAAGAAAGCAGTCCAGTGCTTGCTGTTATAGAAAATGGATCTTCATCTGTAACTCCATTCACTGAAAATATTGAATATGACAGCTGTCTATTGACACCACTGTCTTTATCATCACATGTGCCTCCTATGTCCAACAGACTATCAGAAGATCGTGCTTTGTTTTCAGCTAGAAGCAAAGTCTGCAGCATCAGGCACTCTGGCGTATTGTCATTCACGTCTTCAACAGCGATCCGTACAGTAGCCGTTCCTGCGCGTTTTGTCGCACCATTGTCTGTGGCACTGACATTGAGTTCATAAAGTTGACGGTCTTCATAGTCCAGCTGCGCTATCACTGTAACAGCTCCAGAACTTGGGTCCACTTGGAACTTCGATCCAACGTTACCTTGTATTATACTGTACGTGATATCAGCTGAAGTAGAAAACATAAGTTGCAACAGCCTTTTTAAGGGCACTAACAAGTTGTTGAAAATTAAACTAAACAATTAAAATCTAATTGAGAGATAATGAACTTGTTAAATAATGCATTCATTAGCAAAATGCTATAAACATTTCCATAAAATTAATGTAATTTTAACAGTTTTTAATTCAGTATATTGTTTACATTTCAAGACTACGAAACTAGCTGGAGGTCCTCGTGTTTTATATAGAATATTGAGCAGCTTAACGAAAGCTAATGGTAAATAGCCGGGTTTAATTATATTGGTTATGTATACTGTAAACAGTTTTACTTGGAAGGTCAGTGTTTTTGTAATAAACAGTTTCCAGCAAATCATATGTTTCTGGTTAAGGTTGCATACCAACTTAAACACATTATACTACAGACAGTAAGATAACCGTTTTGTTTGTTCAGTTTATTTGACTACTTTCATCTTTGTGAGGATTTAAGCTAAATTTTACTGTTATTATGCTGACATATTTGAAGTTTCTTTTGGATATTCATAATTTAGTGCTTAAACTTTAAACAAGAATGAAAAAGTGCAAAAGAAACTCTTGTAAATTAGTCTTTCAAAACAAAATTGTACTTGTGACTGTAATATTTTCTTACCATTAATGCCAATATCGGCATCTGTGGCATTCAGAGTGCCGATCACTGTACCAACAGCTGCATTCTCCAGCACGTTCATCACATAGTCATTATCAAATGTGGGGCTGTTGTCATTCGTGTCTGAAGGAGAATTTAACTAGAATATTACAATAACAACAATAAAATTTAATCCGAGGGCATGCTGGACCTATACGATCGATATATTAATTTGCTTATTTGTCTGATTTGTCAAATCTTATAAAAAAACATTATTTTACCTTTAGTAGTTTTGCAAATGAGCAAACCTAGTAAATTGATAAGGAATTAGACACTATTTTGTTTCAGTGACAGAAAAATATACTATCGATAAAACAACAGAATAGTATTTGTTAAACATGAACCAATGACACAATATACACCAGGCATCAGTCCATTTATTCTACTTGTATAAATGTTCAACTAGTGAAGTACAAAAGCCACTTGCCCAAAAGCCCCTTAGTCTCAAAATGCACACATGGCCATAAGCCCCTTGGTATATTTGACAGAGTGGACATAAGCCCCTTGGTAGATTGATCAAGGTGGACAAAAGCCCCTTGATGATTATGAAATAGTGCACAAAAACCTGTTTCTGATATTGTATATTGCGTATGCAGTTCAATAGAACATTCCATAAAATTAAAAGCAAAATTTTCATTAACTGCAATCAAACGTTCACCAATTGGTTACTTTTATTAATTGCTGTAAAGTACAGATATACTTCTAACACAACATGTTATTCCATCCGTTTATTTGCAGATGGCCTTAGTATTAATGAATAAGCCTTTATATTTTCAAGAACTACAAGGGAACATCATCAAGATCAAAGGACTTTTGTTCACTCTGTCATATCAACCAAGGGGCTTTTGTCCATCCTGTTCAATCTACCAAGGCTTATGTCCACTCTGTCAAATATAATAAGGGGCTTATGTCCATGTGTGCATTTTTTTACCAAGGGGCTTTTGGGCAAGGGGCTTTTGTATGGATACCATGTTCAACCTACCACTAATGATGATGGACAGGGTGACTATGGAAGTCTTAGACGGTGTCCCTGAGTCTCTCACATCCATCTTCAGTGTGTACGTATCCTGTGTCTCTCTATCGGGTGCCACTACCACATTCACCTGTCCTGTACTCAGAACCATAAACCGGTTCCCTATATTAAAACAACAATATTAAATACAGGTTAGAATATAGGATCTGAAAATGGCAGGTGGAAAACTAAGTTTAGATACAGATACAGGTAACGAATAGATAATATCAGCATCTTTATTTTATTTGCATGCTTCTAATTAAGGTTTTAATACATTGCAACTCATTTGTCATTCAATAGTTTATATTACTGGTACATTAGAATCATTTTCAATATTCATCTGTTGGCCAGCCCTATGTGGCATTGTAGTGAAAAACGGGAAAAGGAGGATACAGTCTTTTTTATTGAATTATTTCATACAATACAGTAAAATATTAGCCATTTAAACAATAGACCGATCAGGGTTTTGCCACAAATAGTTGAAATGCCTCCCCAGCTATTGTTAAAGGATTAATTTCCATTCATCGAAAATGACATCGAAAATGTGCTCATTTGAATATCACAAACATTATGCACATGCTCTTTTGTAAGCTTAGCTGCTAAACATGTGATATCCAAGTGCAACGATTAGATAATATTGCAGATTAATTTGAATATGATTTATATTTGTGGAAGCGTCTACTGTGACATTACCTGTATTACCACTACTAATTGCATATCCTGCAATGTTGTTATTGGTAGCATCACCATCTGAACAGTTTAACTGTGCCACAGAGGTTGCGATTCCGGAATTCTCCGGTATAGTTGCCACATACACAGTCTGGGTGCATTGTGGGTATACATCATTCACGTCCGTCACTGACACTGTAAGGCTGTATGTTGCAGTTTTTGCCTCTGTAGGACAACCATTACATTTTGGGTAAATACTATGTATGCTGACATATGCTGACATGCTTTTCTACTGACCAATCAGCCACAAGATTAGAAACATTTGTCCAAGAAACATTGGTAGGAGGAATTCACCATTTTGTTTCCAATTTTTCTGAGTGTATTTATAGTAAGAATTCAAGGTAGATTTTCCGATCTTGAAATAAAACAAGTTTTGTTTCTCTGAACAAAAGGTGACAGATTTCTTAAATATATTTTAAACAATAAAAAGCATATTTTGATAATGCATACTTGCACTCATAAATTAAGATTTATTTAAACTACAGTCGACTCCCGATGGCTTGAATTTACAGGGAATGGCAAAAAAAAAATCAAGCCATTAAAACTTTGAGCTAAACAGAGTTGGAGGTTGTGTACTAATACAGTCTGAAACTTATATGCCTCATTTTCCACATCTCTAAATGAAGAGTATTCAGGATGCCTAACACATCAAACATTTGTTAATATTTTCACGAAACATTTTCGTGCTAAACACAGAATTAAATGTGGGAAAACTGAAACTGAGACTGTGACTAACCCTTCGAGCGGTCAGAAAATTCAACCCTCACGAATTGGAGCCAAACAACAGACATTTGCATAAATATATAGCAATAAAATATCAGTCCCTAGAAGAATATTCGAGCCAACAAGAATTCGAGACAAGCCAAGGCATCGAGAGTCAAGTTCAAATCATCGAGAGTCGACTGTATCTTTCTAGACACCAACTCAAGGTTACAAACCGAAAACATTACATATAGAATAGCGATGATAGTGGTCTCCGGTGCATTATAAACAAATTATTTAAAAACAACAACAGAATTATGATACCTGGTGATTTTCCTGCATCAGCAGCCAGGAGAGTTATTTCATACAGGTTTTGTGTTTCTCGATCAAGGCTACCACTAAGTGTCACCACACCAGTCGTTGGGTTCACGACAAACTTCCCAATTCCATTATTAGTAACGCTGTGTATACTGTACGTTATGACACCATCACTGCCTCGATCACCATCGGTAGCCTGTACAGTATCAATAACAGTGCCAACTGCACTATCTTCCGAAACATTGACTGTTTTTGTTGCTGTGCCTAAGACTGGTTTGAAATCATTATAGCTGGAAACTTGTATTGCTACAGATGCTGTGCCTCTGTTATTGACCGGATCGGAAGCTTGTATAACAAGTAAATAGCTGGTGGCCTTTGTGTCATAGTCAAAGTTTGTTGTATCATCAAGAAGTAATTGACCAGTCGTGTCCACTTGGAAGCAATTGTCAGTGTTTCCACTCAGGATACTGTAGGTAAAGACGGTGTCGTCAATGTCAGAAATATTTAACTGCAACACAGTGTATGTGGCTGCAGTGTTTTCTGGCAAAACTTTAGAATAGACGCCGGGATTGAAAACTGGGAACCCATCATTTGAGTTAGTGACAGTAAAACTTACCATCTCTGAGCTCGATTTTGGTGTAGCTCCGTTGTCAGTAGCAACTACAGTGAAATTAATTAGCTTTGATGCCAAGGAATCGTAATCTATTGGTTGAATAGTATATATGTTGCCTGTGACAGGATCAACTTCAAAATACGTGTTGGAAGGATTAATTTTATATGTGATTTTCTGAGAAGTATCAGCATCAGTAGCTTGTATATGATATACAGAGGCTCCAACAGTGGTTGTTTCTGGAATGTTATGTCTATAAGGGTTACTCTGGAAGACTGGGTTGAACTCATTGATATCTGTAATCTCCATGTTCAGTGTGACCGTTGAAGAAAGAGAGGTTGTTCCACCATCCTTAACCTTGATTAATATATTATAAGACTTCACATCTTCGTAGTTCAAGACAGTGGAAGCCGCTGTTGAAACAGTCCCTGAACTAGCATCTACTATGAATACAGTGCTTGCTGCATTGCCGTTGATGGATTTTATTGAGTATGTTAACTGTGCATTGGTACTGGAATCTGCATCGGTGCAATTGAATGTGAAGACGGTACTTGAGCCAGGGGTGTCTTCGGGTATTTCCAAGGATTTTAAGGCAGGTGTACATGCAGGCATGTTGTCGTTGACATCCGTGATAGTGAGTGACACAGTAACTGTAGCAGAGTTGAACTGAGCAGCACTGTCTAAAGCCTTCACTGTCAGCATGTAGACTTTGTTTGTACCCATTGTGTCGTAGTCTAGAGCATTGACAAGAGTTACATCCCCTGATGATGAGTCGATTTCAAATCTGTTGTTTGTATTACCTGCAACGATGCTGTATGCTACCTTTCCTGTAAAGAATAATAAATATTACAATTTACAATGCAACATTGACTCTTTGTCAAAAATATAGCATATAAACATGTCATTAAGTATATAATTTTACAAATCATTTCACTGCATAACATAAACATATTTCAATTGACATTACGACGGACCGATGATTGACAGATCTATTAGCAATTCAGATCACCACACATACTGACCAACATGTCGGAAAATCCAATATTATTATTATATTTTTGAAGTCATGCTTTGGTGGCGTGTAACTTTTAGAAAAAGTCATAGTAAATGTCCGTTCAGTTCTACGAAATTCCCTGATTCTAAAAATAACATGTGTATGATGTGCAATGATGACGTAGATTTAGTTTACACAGTAACAGGATGTAAACGTACAAGAAGCGTGTGCAAAATTCAAGATGAATAAATTCGTAGATCTGCGTTAAATTGTCTAACTCTCGAACATGTACTTTGACAGAGTGTTCAGAAATGGATAAGGCATACATACAAAGTGTTTTCTATATATACGGATTAATCTCCAAAATTGGATTTAAAGTTTACACATCTTGAATCAAGACTAACCAAGGAAGATTTGAATCCTTTATAGGCCGATCGGTCATGAAAAGACCAACCAAGAATTCAAAAGTGAAAGTTCAAGAACACTGAAAACTGCTTAAATAATATTGAAATACTTCAGTGTGATTACTAGACATAAACACTTATTAAATACAAAACAACATATTAATATATGTTTAATGAACAATGGACATTTAATATATGAGGGTCACATGGATTTTGCAGTTAGAGAACTGTCAAAGACAGCAATAAAATGTAAACAAAGGGAGACTAAGCGTGCTTAGCAACATGGAAAAACTGAAAGTATGTATGGGGAGGAAATAGATCTAATAAGGAAGGATAAAGAAATATTAAGTATGTTAAAATATGGTTTGGACCAAGATGACCAGCTCCAATGCCTTGTGGGTTAAACGTATACCCTCAGGCATTGTCTGTTAGTCCTCTTGGACCAATACAAATGAGGACACAAAAGAAAGTATTGGAGGTAAGGTAGGTTCTGAATAATTTATATGTCACTGAAAGGAAAAAAACAACTCACACATACGAAATGCAATTAAAGACATCTTTTGTTTACATTTGCAGAAAGCTTTCTGTTAGACGCGTTTATTTATGTTGACGTCGATATTATCAACATATCGTCTTTTATCGACAGTGTGACTACTGAAGGTTAGATTTTCCAGTTAATTTAGCGATTTCCTCAGTGGTCATGATACATTTTTTCAACGTAAGAGGCTGACACAAAAGCTTGTGCATTGTACTTAAACTACCTTATTCCGGAGTCTACCGGGATATTGGCTAGCGTACCGACTCGTGACGCCATGTTATATTTTTTACAGATATAAGCAGAGTACTCTCCCTTGAAATCAGTGGGGATGGATAACTCGGCTCTGTCGTAACATCAATTGTCTAGACCACTTTATTATTAGTGTCAATTTCAAATAATTTGATGTTACGCAAACAAATAAATCATGCAGTTACAAGGTGGCCACTGACACTTCTAAGCAAAATTATTTTAGTGATCTTTCCGCCGACCAAAATGAGATTTTCCTTGACACTTGTTCTCAGATAACCAGTACAATTGACCAAATGATGAGGTTTGATTGACAATGTGTTTAGCCATTAAGCAAGCTCGGGCTTAATTGTCTTGTAAAAACATTCGTATACTTTCAACATGTTTGTCGCAGTTTGACCTACGTAGGCATTGTTATAAATCCCATAGCGAATCATCAATTGGTGTACTGTGAAATCACTTGAATTCACGGGGTACAAATTTCGTGCACTTGCGATTGCGGATATATTCGTGCGGTTTTAAATTCTCGCAAAGCTGATGTTGAAACACCCAAATGAGCAGAACGCATATTGTAACAGCTTGTTTGTTGCAATAAACACATGTATTAGTTCCGGATTAGGCTCTTAATTTACAAAAGTGGTCTGAAGAATTGGGGGTGCATATTTAGGCAAGACAATAGATAATTTATATCTTGTTGTTAATTGAATGCTGACTACAATATAAGCTCCACATAGGGGGCGCGTTAATTCTTGACTCAAGTCACTTTATTGTGCTACAACGATCAAAATTCATTTACAATTTAAATTAATTGTGAGGCATGCATTAATTAAAATGTGGTAAGAAATATTTGACTAACTGTTTATGAAGTAAATGATTAAAACAATGTGTATATGTACACAACACAAGCCTTTTCCAATTTACGCTGCGTAATGCTTCATATTAGTATTAGTTTTCCAATTTACGCTGCGTAATGCTTCATATTAGTATGAGTTTTCCAATTTACGCTGCGTAATGCTTCATATTAGTATTAGTTTTCCAATTTACGCTGCGTAATGCTTCATATTAGTATTAGTTTTCCAATTTACGCTGCGTAATGCTTCATATTAGTATTAGTTTTCCAATTTACGCTGCGTAATGCTTTATATTAGTATTAGTTTTCCAATTTACGCTGCGTAATGCTTCATATTAGTATTAGTTTTCCAATTTACGCTGCGTAATGCTTCATATTAGTATTAGTTTTCCAATTTACGCTGCGTAATGCTTCATATTAGTATTAGAATTTTACAAAAATACCAAAATGACAGAAACAAACAATGAAGGTATTCTTCTAATAGATCATAAACATAAAATTTAAATTAATATTTAAACGAGGAAAATTACGTTTATTTATGAACGATTACTAATAAGTATATCTAAAAAAAACTTGTAAAGTGCTGATGCATTACTAAATTACAAAATCGGTAAATATTCGAAGCGAACGTAAATTCTCGCAATGGTGTGAGCGCAAAAAGCGTGAAATTTAGACCACCGCTAAAATTAGTGATTCCACGGTGTATAAATATCTGGGTGCCCATCACCATTTTGAGCATGTTTGTAAGTGGTTATCCTCCTTGCCAATTGGATAATCATTTAACTGGTTATTCATTGCCACCCCTAGTTAAAATTCATTACTAACAGTAATTCAGTAAGACTATGTAAATGCAGATGATTTTTTCTAAGTAATATAATTAATATCTACCAAATGTCACTAAATTTTGAATATCTTTTTTATCACAAGTCAACAAAACAGGTGCTTTAGAACAAAGTATCAGAAAAGCTTACCAGCACTGCCCTGATCTGGGTCTGTAGCAGTCACCTTTGTCAACGAGCTGCCAATATTTTTATTTTCTGCAACTGTTGCCTGGTAGGATGCCGCTGTAAAACTTGGTTCTTGATCATTTTCATCTGTTAAGTAAATAGCAAGTAAAAAAGATGGTAATAATGGTGATGATGATATTTATGAATCAATAAAATAGAAATATCAGATAAGTTATTCATCATGATTGAGACAATGAAGCATTAGTTAGAATAGTTGCATTTGTAAAGAAAACAAGACGCTGTGTTTGATGAACACAGATGCCACCCGTTGGAGCGGGACAGCTCATTTGAATTTTCTTAGTCCAAATTAGGTCAAGGTCAAGGGAGGTTGGGTTATATAAGTGGATTCGAAATAGTCAAAAGCAACAACTGTGTAAGTATCAAAGTGTTGTAATAAGTGGAGTTGGTGCTAGAAGAAACGGTAAAATCTAGTAAACCAAGAAATAGCCGTTTGAATTATTCTAAGTTCAAATTAGGTCAACATCACAGTGAAGTTGGGTGATGTTGGTGGATTGGGAATGGTCATAAGCAGTAACTGAGTAAGTATCCAAGTGTTGTAGTGAGCAGTGTTGGTGCTAGACAAAACGGTAAAATCTAGTTAACCAAGATATAGCCCATTTGAATCATTGTAAGTCCAAATCAGGTCAAGGTCAAAGTGAGATTGGGTAATATGGACGGATTGGGAATGGTCATAAGCAACAAGTGAGTAAGTATCCAAGTGTTGTAGTAAGCGGTGTTGGTGCTAGAAGAAATGGTAAAATCTAGTTAACATCGTACGGACGTAATCACAGAATCATGGAAGCACGGAATCACGGACGGACAGGGCAATCACTATAATTATGCATCCCACATCAAGATTCCAGGGGCATAACAATTTAAATGTAGTTGTTAACGAGATGAGCAGATTCAGAAACTTTTAAGTAACAAACACATTTAAAAATTTTAAACTTTGTGGACAAGAATGCATTATACTGGAAAATAACTGGTTCTTGCAAAAAACGCTGGCTCAAATACTATGAAACTTCTTTAGCCTAATCTTAGTCATACTCTTAGATATTTAACTGATGGAACTGAAGCTGAAATGTAACAAGCATTCTCATTGGTCAATATTTTAAGCTGAGACTATTTTTGAGATTAGGAACAATCATAGTCATGGGGCCTGAACAAAAACATTCAACTATTGTCCATTATATGTAACTTAAGCATCGATACAAGTGAATATATATCATTTGTCATGCTTTATATATTACAGTTAATATATGCAATTTATTTCTAATAGTTCCTCTCATGATTATTAATTAACTTTCAGAATAATTTTTTTTTATATAACATGGTTAAATAAGTGCATGCGAATCCACCAAAACCACCTACCCGATACAACAACAACAACTGTTGTGCTCCCTATTAAAGCTGTTGTTCCGCCATCCGATACGCGCACAACCAATGTATAAATTTGTGTTGTTTCTCTGTCCAATATCTGCTCAATTCTGATCAGGCCAGTGTTGGATATTTTAAAAGCCCCACCTGAAACAAAACAAACAACACACATTTGCAAACATCAGTTCTTGATACATAATTACAATAAATATGTACAAGGATATCTGTACAACGGATGCTCCCCAATGCACTTTGTCAAACAATATTAATGCAATGAGAATGGTAGAGATATCAACATGACTAACAAGAGCTATCGGAGGACAGCACGCTCGACTTTTCTAGCGCTTGCAGAGTTACTGGCAATTTTTTTCTAAAACAAGAAACATGGAAATTCCACGAAAACCAAATTTTTCTAACAAAATGCATACAAGTCAGCACATCAATAAATGTTTTAGTAAAAGTGATCTTCACCTTGACCCCACACAACCAATATGCAATCCCAAGCGAGTCTCAATATAAGGTATCTATGTATTAAGTTTCATTAAAATATCTCAATGCATTCTCAAGTTATTGATCGGAAACCATATTTCTATTTTTAGTAACAGTGATCTTGACCTTGACCCCACCCACCCCATATGCAATCCAAAGCGAGGTCTTGATATAAAGTATCTATGTGTACAGTTTCATTAAAATATCTCAATGCATTCTCAAGTTATTGAGCAGAAACCATTTTTTTATTTTAGTAACAGTGACCTTGACCTTGACCTTATACGAAATCCCAAGAGAGGTCTCGATATAAGGTATGTATGTATTAAGTTTCATTAAAATATCTCAATGGGTTCTCAAGTTATTGAGCAGAAACAGTTTTTCTATTTTTAGTAGCAGTGACCTTGACCCCACCCACCCCATATGCAATCCCAAGCGAGGTCTCGATATAAGGTATGTATGTATAAAGTTTCATTAAAATATCTCAGTGCATTCTCAAGTTATTGAGCGAAAACCGTTTTTCTTTTTTTAGCAACAGTGACCTTGAAAATACCCACCCTATATGCAATTCCAAGCGAGGTCTCGATATATGGTATCTATGTATTAAGTTTCATTACAATATCTCAATGCGTTCTTAAGTTATTGAGCAGAAACCATTTTTCTATTTCTAGTAACAGTGACCTTTACCTAGACCCCACCCACCCCATATGCATTCCCAAGAGAGGTCTCGCTATAAGGTATCTATGTTTGCAGTTTGATTACAATAGCCTAATCCGTTCTCAAGTTAGAGAGTGGAAGAAAAGTTGAGAAACTAGCTTACCAAAAAACTTTAACCTGTCCATATAGCTGATATGTAAATTTTGTAAGTGTCAAAAGGCCCATAATTTTGACAAATTTCAAACTAGACTTATCAAAATTGGCCCATGAGTTCATTTTAATATAGGGAATAAGTGTCAATAAGATACTGAGCGGAAACCGTTTTTTTATTTTCAGTAATAGTGACTTTGACCTTGACCTCTCCCAGCCCATATGCAATCCCATGCGAGGTGTCAATATATGGTATATATGTATTCAGTTTCATTAAAATATCTCAATGTGTTCTCAAGTTATTGAGTAAATACCATTTTTCTATTTTTAGTAACATTGACCTTGACCCCACCCATCCCATATGCAATCCCAATCGTGGTCTCGATATAATGTTTTAACTGAATATGAAACCTCTGGGCCTTGTGGTTTCAGAGAAGAATTTTAAAATCATTTTGCCATTTACTACTATATAAACCATGTGAGCCCAGGGGTGTGCCCAGCTTTGACCCCAGGGGCATCATTTGAACAATCTGGATAGAGGACCACTACAAAATGTTACATACCAAATATAAAACCTCTAGGCCTTAAACTTTCAGAGGAGAAGATTTTAAAAGTCATTTTGCTATTTAAGTCTATATAAACCATGTGACCCCTGGGGTGTGGCCAGTTTTGAACCCAGGGGCATCATTTGACCGAACTATGTAGAGGACCACTATACAATGTTACATACCAAATATGAAACCTCTGGGCCTTGCGGTTTCACAGGAGAAGATTTTTAAAGTCATTTTGCTATTCAAGTCTATATAAACCATGTGACCCCCAGGGTGTGGCCAGTTTTCACCCCAGGGGCATCATTTGAACAATCTTTGTAGAGGACCACTATACAATGTTACATACCAAATATGAAACCTCTGGGCCTTGCGGTTTCACAGGAGAAGATTTTTAAAGTCATTTTGCTATTCAAGTCTATATAAACCATGTGACCCCCAGGGTGTGGCCAGTTTTCACCCCAGGGGCATCATTTGAACAATCTTTGTAGAGGACCACTATACAATGTTACATACCAAATATGAAACCTCTAGGCCTTGCGGTTTCAGAGGAGAAGATTTTAAAAGTGATTTTGCTATTCAAGTCTATATAAACCATGTGACCCCCAGGCTGTGGCCAGTTTTGACCCCAGGGGCATCATTGGAACAATCTTTGTAGAGGACCACTATACAATGTTACATACCAAATATGAAACCTCTGGGCCTTGCGGTTTCAGAGAAGAAGATTTTAAAAGTCATTTTGCTATACAAGTCTATAAAACCATTTGACCCCCGGGGCGTGGCCAGTTTTGACCCCAGGGGCATAGTTTGAGCAATCTTTGTAGAGGACCACCAGAGGATGTCAGATATCAAATATCAAAGCTCAAGCCTTGTGGTTTCAGAGAAGATTTTTAAATTTTCAGTTTTTAAATATATTTTTAGCTCTTGTGACCTACATATGCAGCGGACCGGAATGACGAACAATTTTGAAAGAGGGTCACCCAAGGATCATTCCTGTGAAGTTGGTGAAAATCTGTCCAGCGGGTTTGAATGAAAATGTTTACACACGACGCATGATGCACGACGGACAAAAGGCGATCCTAAAAGCTCACGATGAGCACGAAGTGCTCAGGTGAGCTAATAAAACAAAAGACAAATGCGGAAACCACATTAAAGCCGGATTTTTTATTTTGCCGATGGGGGTACATGTACAAGTCAATGTTGGTGAAGAAGTATGGAAGTTTCATGTCGATGATCTAAAATGTATGCAGTTTGCTGAGACTTGCAAAAATTTCGTCTCAAAATAAAATAAGAAAAAAGTGTGGACTAGAGAGATGGCATTAAATTACTGACAATTTTCACAGGTTTGGTAGAGGACCATCCAAGGAACATTGTGAAAAATTTCATCAAGATTGATCAAGAACTTTAGAAAATATAACAGGAATACAAAACTTAAATGCAAATTATATTTTCAGCTCTAGTGGCCATTTTGTGCACTGAGGCAGAACCATTTAAATAAGTTTGGTAGAGGACCACTAAACTAACATCGGTGTGAAATTATTTGAAAATCTAGCCATAGTTCTAGAAGAAATTGGCGTTTAGACATATTTATTTTTTAGCTCTGGCGGCCAGCTTGTGCAGTGAAGCTGAACCATTTTCACAGGTTCGGTAGAGGACCATCCAAGGAACATTTCTGTAAAGTTTCAATAAGATTGACCAAGAACTTTTGAAAATATGACAGGAAAAGAAAACTTTAACACAAATTCTATTTTTAGCTCTAGTGGCCATTTTGTGCAGTGGGGTGGAACCATTTGAATACATTTGGTAGAGTGTAAAGTTTCATCAAAATTGATCAAGAACTTTACAAAATATGACAGCAATATAAAACTTTTACGCAAATTATATTTTTAGCTCTAGTGGCCATGTTGTGCAGTGAGGCAGAACCATTTGAATAAGTTTGGTAGAGGAACACTAAACGAACATTCGTGTAGAATTATTTCAAAATCAAGCCATAGGTTTAGAAGAAAATGGCGTTTAGACATAAATATATTTTTAGCTCTGGCGGCCATCTTGTGCAGTGAAGCGAAACCATTTTCACAGGTTTGGTAAGGACCATCCACAGAACATTTCTGTAAAGTTTCATGAAGATTGACGAAGAACTTTAGAAAATATGACAGGAATACCAAACTTTTATCGCAAATTCTATTTTCAGCTCTAGTGGCCATTTTGTGCAGTGAGGCAGAACCATTTGAATAAGTTTGGTAAAGGACCACTACACTAACATTTGTGTAAAATTATATGAAAATGTAGCCAAAGATTTAGAAGAAAATGGTGTTTAGACACAATTATATTTTTAGCTCTGGCGGCCATCTGGTGCAGTGAAGCGGAACCATTTTGACAGGTTTGGTAAAGGACCATCCAAGCAATATTTCTGTAAAGTTTCATGAAGATTGACCAAGAACTTTTGAAAATATGACAGGAATACGAAACTTAAATGCAAATTCTATTTTTAGATCTAGTGGCCATTTTGTGCACTGAGGCAGAACCATTTGAATAAGTTTGTTAGAGGAACACTTAACAAATACTTGCGTAATTTTTTTTGAAAATCTAGCCATTGGTTAAGAAGAAAATGGCGTTTAGACATAATTCTATTTTTAGCTCTGCCTGCCATCTTGTGCAGTGAAGCGGAACCATTTTCACAGGTTTGGTAGAGGACCATCCAAGGAACATTTTTGTGAAGTTTAGGAACATTTCTGTGAAGTTTCATGAAGATTGACCAAGAACTTTTGAAAATATGACAGGAATATGAAACTTAAACGCAAATTGTTAACAACATCGCAACGCCCACCCGACCGCCCGCCCACCCAACCGACCAGTTTTCGCTAATCTATAAGCTGAGATTTTTCGTTGAAAAATCCGGCTAATAAATCAAAGTAATGGATCATTACTGTAATACTGGTATGGTTATTTCAATTCCTAGTTATTTAGTTTTCCATCAAGCATCATTGAATTTTATATAGCAGTTCCTCAGAATAGATATGACACAATTGACATCTTCAAAGTCCCATAACTCCAAGAAAAATCATTGAAGGGAAACGTCCTGGTAATATGCATACCTCCTCTTGGCAATGAAGCTTCCCATAAAGTTTTATTGAGTGAGCAGTTGCTGAGAAAAAGCCCGTATAAGAATTGTGCACTATAAACTAATTTCAAACATCTTCAAAGTACCATAACTCTGAGAAAATCATTGAGGCAGAAAATCCTGGAAATATGCACAACTCTTGGTAATGAAGAGTTCCATTAAGTTACAATGAAATCTGTCCTGTAATTGCTGAGAAAAAAGCCCGTACAAGAATTGTGCACAATAAACTAATTTCAGAAATATTCAAAGTCCCATAACTCTAAAAATCATTGAAGCTGAACGTCCTGGTAATATGCACACCTCCTCTTGGCAATGAAGCTTCCCACACAATTTCGGCTAGTAGTTGCTGAGAAATACCCCAGACAAGAAAGTCAAGAATTGTGCCCTATATACAAATTTCAGAAATATTCAAAGTCCCATAGCTCTGAGAAAAAGCATTGAAGCGGAACGTCCTGGTTATATGCACACCTATTAGTTACTGAGAAATAGCCAAGACAAGAAAGTGTGATGAAAGGACGGACGGACAGACGGACAAGGCGGTGACTATCTGCTCCCCCGAAATTTTATAAATTTATTAAAATAGTTGGCTTAATATATAAAGATTACATGAAACATGAGGGCCAAGGTTGCAATGTGATGAACTACAATTCAAAAACTATAAAAATAATAAATCTGACATAGTGTCAACCTGATCTAATGAAAAAGGAAAATCAAAAATGAAAATTGTCAATTGTAAACAAGCTTTTTATGTCTTTTGACCTAATACCCTAGTTTTTGCATCCCACATAACCAGAATTTTACCAAGTCAATCAATCTGACAAGGTTTCAACAATGAAGAGTGTGAACAAACTGTTCTTATTTTGCTACCTAGTTTTTCAACCCACTAAACCCATTAAACATGACTAGATATTTTCATGGCAATAAATCTCACAAACTTTCAAACTGATTGGATGAACAAGCGTGCCTTTGTCAAACAGATATGCCTGTCAAAGAAGCTTTTTGGGGGTAAAGATGCAGCGACTAAAGATAATTCAAAACTCTAACAAGTCATGGTATTTGTGCATCTAATTCATCTCCAAAGCCTCTCTGTCTGTGTGGTGAGTTGCAGTATCAAAACTATTCCAAATATATTCTTAAATCTATAATCAAGATGACTAAATAAACAAAAAAACGTGGATATTCTCTGAAAACCAAATTTTTCAAACAAAATGCATTAAAGTCAGCACAAAAATAAAATGTGTAGTAATGGTGACCTTGGCCTTGACTCCACCCACCCCATATGCAATCCCAAGTGAGGTCTAGATATAAGATATCTCTGTATGAAGTTTTATTAAAATATCTCAATGTCTTCTCAGTTATTAAGCGGAAACCTTTTTTAATTTTTAGTAACGGTGACCTTGACCTTCACCCCACCTACCCCATACGCAATCCCAAGCAAGGTCTTGATACAAGATATCTTTGTATTAAGTTTTATTAAAATATCTAAATTTGTTCTCAGGTTTTTGAGGGAAAATCATTTTTCTATTTTTAGTAACATTGACATTGACCCCACCCCCTATGCAATCCCAAGCGAGGTCTCAATATTAAGTATCTATTTATAAAGTTTCATTAAAATATCTCAATGCATGCTCAAGTTATTGAGCAGAAACTGTTTTTCTATTTTTAGTAACAGTGACCTTGACCTTGACCCCACCCACCCCATATGCAATCCCAAGCGAGGTCTCGATATAAGGTATCTATAAATTAAGAATAATTAACATATCTCAATGCATTCTCAAGTTATTCAGCGGAAATCGTTTTTTCTATTTTTAGTAACAGTGACCTTGACCTAAACACCACCCACCCCATATGCCATCCCAAGCGAGGTTTCGCAATATGGTATCTATGTATTCAGTTTCATTACAATAGCTAAATTCATTCTCGAGTTAGAGATTGGAAACAAATAATTGATGCCGCCACGATGCCTTTGACCTGGTTCTTAGGCGCCACACTACAACGCACAAGGCTTGTCACTTCTACAAAGTTATTTGAAAATCCATCCATGCTGGACGAACATATGCTCCGGACTAACTGTTAAGGATTGATTTCTTATATTTGACCCTAGACCTGGAATTGTGACCTTGACCTGGGTCATAGGACCAGGTTCTTGCGCACAACACTCCGTCTCATCATGCTTGTCACTTCTGCCAAGTTATTTGAAAATCCATCCATGCTGGACAAAGATATGCTCCGGATAAAATGTATAGGATTGATTTCTTAAATTTGATCTTTGACCTTGAATTGTGACCTTGACCTTGGACCTAGGGACCTGGTTTTTGCTCACGACTTTCCGTCTCACCATGCTTGTCACTTCTGCCATGTTATTTCAAAATACATCCATGCTGGACATAGATATGCTCCAGAGAAAGTGTTAAGGATTAATTTCTAAAATTTGACCTTTGACCGTGAATTGTGACCTTGACCATGGACCTAGGGATGTGGTTCTTGCGCACGACACTCTGTCTCACCATGCTCGTCACATCTGCCAGGTTATTTGGAAATCCATCCATGTTGGACAAAGATATGCTCCGAACAAAGTGTTTAGGATTTATTTCTTTAATTTGACCTTTGACCTTGAATTTGACTCAATGCCTCCACCGTACTCGCCGGAATGTACAATTTCTAAGTGTAAAAATGACAATAATGTTGACAAATTTCAAACTAGAGTTATCAAAATTGGCCTACAGGTTCATTTTTAATATAGGGAATAAGTGTTTAAAGTTTGAATGAAATCCCTCAAGCCATTCCTGAGAAACTAGCTTACCAAAAAACTTTAACCTAGCCAAATAGCTTACATGTAAAATTTGTAAGTATAAAAAGGCCCATAATGTTGACAAATTTCAAACTAGAGTTATCAAAATTGACCCATGGGTTCATTTTAATATTGGGAATAAGTGTTTTAAGTTTGAATGAAAATCCTCATGCCATTCCTGAGCAACTAGCTTACCAAAAAACTTGAACCTATCCAAACAGCTTATATATAAAATTTCTAAGTGTAAAAAGGCCCATAATTTGGATAAATTTCAAACTAGAGTTATCAAAACTTGGCCTATATGTTCATTTTAATATGGGGAAGAAATGTTTTAAGTTTGAATCCCTCATGCCATTAACTAGCTTACTCTAAATCTTTAACTTAGCCCGGACGCCAACGTGTGTAGACACATTTAAAATTGGTCCAGACTACATCGCGGTTGCCAACCTCACAACAATTGTGAAGATCTATGCCATTTTGAAAGTCAGCAAAAAGGCTGGCGCTTTTATTAGACCTAGTGATCATATTTGGCCACTTTTTTTGTATACCCAAGATGGCCCATTTTCATGTTTTACCTAAGAAATAATTTTCTATTTATTGTTGTTTATATCGGCCAATAAAGAAGGATTTGGAGTTCTGATGCAAAGGAATTAAACCACGAGAGCGTTAGCCCGAGTTGTTTAATAGCCACGCATGGAAATGACAAAGAGTTGTTTATTGGCCACTAAATAGTGATAATGAAAGAATTATTTCAATTCTAACATGATTTGACATATGTTTTTGCAATTGTAATTGGAACTACTTTTTACAATGCTCTGCTCAGAATCGGGACTTCTTTTTGCATTGATTATTGGGTAGATTAACTTTAAGAATGATAATTTTGTTCTTTGTCTATTGAAAAAATAGCGAGTATCATGTTAGCATGTGCATTCACCAATAATGTCATTCGGACAATAATAAATAATGAAAACTGGGAAAACTGTTGACGGGGCAAATGTGGAGACTTATCATCGAGTTTCCAGTTATCAGTTTAAGCACTTGCTAAGTAAACCACTGGCTAACATTATGTCATTAAATATAATAACTGATAATTCACTGGAACCAGAATTACCTGTATTCCCAGAGAAAAGTGTGTATGTTGTGATGTCCTTATTCGGGGATGTCTTGTCCCCATCTGTACAGGTCAACTGTACAACACTGTAGTCCCACTGAACCAGCTCACTGATGGTGACGCTGTAGAGGGAGGGGGTGCACACAGGTGTCACATCATTCACATCATCAACATTCACCGTCAAAATGTAGTTGGCCGTCAGGGAACCTACACATATTGAACCTCAAGTTATTTTCTTATTTACACTATCAGTGCATGATTGTTCAACTGTAGGAATGATATTGAACAATAAGAAAATGGCGTTTAGACATAATTATATGTCTGGGAGTGTTGTGTAGGCTCATTTATTTATTCTAAAAATTGCTACAAAGGTTGCACACATTTTTTTCGCGACCTTAGAGGCTTAGACTTTTACAGTGTATCTTTCTTTGACTTATTACCCGAAGACATTCAAAACAATGACTTATTATCTGAAAACAATTACAAGATTCTGTGTTTGATAAACACACATACCCCTGGTTGGTGCTGGATAGCCCATTTCTAAGTCCAAATTAGGTCAAGGTCAAAGCAAGGCTGGGTGATATGGGTGGATTGGGGATGGTCATAAGCAACAACTGTGTAAGTATCCAAGTGTTGTAGCAAGTGGTGTTGGTGCTAGACGAAACAGTAAAATCTAGTTAACCAAGAAACATCACATTTGAATTATTCTCAGTGCCAATTAGGTCAAGGTCAAGGTCAAAGTGAAGTTGGTTGATTTGGGTGGATAGGGAATGGTCATAAGCAACAACTGTGTAAGTATCCAAGTGTTGTAATAAGCAGTGTTGGTGCTAGACGAAACGGTAAAATCTACTTAACCTTGTCACGGACGGAAGGATGGATGGACGGACAGGACAATCACTATATGCGTCCCGCATCAAGATGCCGGGGGCATAAAAACCCTGACTTATTATCTGAAAAAAAAATCAGTTCAAATTCAGTTAAGTGCCCCAGGGGTCGTATTCACCGACACATTCTTAGACTAAACAAGAGGGCCACGATGGCCCTAGGTCGCTCACCTGAGTTTAAGGCATCAAAAAGGCTTATAACAAGAGGGCCAAATGGCACTAAACCACTTACATGAGTATAAAGATCTGGGCCTTGCAGTTTGAGGAGAAGATTAGAATAGTCTATATAAACCATGTGACCCACAGGGCATGGCCACTTTCTACTCCAGGGGCATACTTTGAACAATATTTGTAGAGGGCCACTATACAATTTTCTTGGCAAATATGAAACCTCTGGGCCTTGCGGTTTCAGAGGAGATTTTCAAAGTGCACTTTCCACATAAGTCTATAGAAACCATGTGACCCCGGGGTGTGGCTTCCTTTTACTCCAGGAGCATCATTTGGACAATATTTGTAGAGGACCACTATACAATGTTACATACAAAATATGAGACCTCTGGGCCTTGCAGTTTCAGAGAAGATTTGTAACGTCCACTTTCCATATAAGTCTATACAAATTATGTGAAGCCGGGGCATGGCTAGGTTTGAACCCAGTGGCATAACTTGAACAATCTTTGTAGAAGACCAATATAAGATGTTACATACCAATTACAAAACCTCTGGGCCTTAAGGTTTCAGAGAAGAAACTTTTAAAAGTCATTTTGTCATTTAAGTCTATAAAAATCATGTGACCCCCGGGATGTGGCCTCTATTTACCCAAGAGACATAATTTGAACACTCTTTGTAGAGGACCACTATACAATGTTACATACCAAATACAAAACCTTTGGGCCTTGCAGTTTCAGAGGAGCAGATTTTTAAAATCCACTTGCCATATATAAGTCTTTAGAAACTATGTGTACCCCAGGGTGTGGCCAGGTTTGACTCTAGGGGCATAATTTCAACAATCCTTGTAGAGGATCACTATACAATGTTGCATTCAAAATATGGAACCTTGGGACATTGCGGTTTCAAAGGAGAAGATTTTAAAAGTCATTTTGCTATTTAAGTCTATATAAACCATGTAAACACAGGGGCGTGGCCAGTTTTGACCCCAAGGGCATAATTTGAACAGTCTTTGTAGAGGACCACAATACAATGTTACATACCAAATACTAAACCACTGGGCTTTGCAGTTTCAGATGAGAAAACTTTGAAGTAATTTTGTTATTCAAGTCTATATAAACTATGTGACCACCTGGGCATGGCCATTTTTGACCCAAGAGGCATCGTTTGAACAATCTTTGTAGAGGACCACTATACAATGTTACATACTTAATATAAAACCACTGGACCTTAGTGTTTCAGAGGAGAAGATTTTTAAAGTCATTTTGTTACTTAAAGCCTCATTTAAGGTGAAAATTGTCAAATTTATATTAACAATTGAAACATGTCTGGTAAAATTGTATTATTGTATGTGTAAGCTTCTATTATTCCCAACGTCAGGAAACTGTTTGATTTTTTAATACCGTTTAAAATAAAAACACCGATCCTCCAAGTTAATTGTTTATAAACACTTGCTTTGTTTATTTGCTAGTGTGGTGATTTTCACAAGTTCCATGCTTTTCATGAATAACTGTACTGCTGACAGTAATGTCATTTGTCATAAACTGGACAAGTCATTTTGAGGGCCGTCTCTAAAATGTTTTGTACAGTATTTGAAGTTTAAAATATACGAACTAAAAATCACTTTGTAAGTTTCTGACCACTATAATAAGTAAATTTGCATAGGAAAACAATGTTGCTTTGTGTATAATTAACTTTGTTTTCTCACTGTGTTGTACCAATCTCTATATTCAGTTCTGATACTAGTATTAGACGACCCTTGAAATTGAAACACTTCTCTGACCACAATAACGGGATTTTTCCATGCAAAAATCATGCATAGGATTCGCATGCCTTTTACAGGAAACTAGGACACCAAATGTCTTTAAATGTAAACAATCAAATGGAAATAAAACGAGTCAAATTTCATTTATTTTAAGAAAATGGAAACTAGTGTTTGGTCATAATGTTTTATTTAATGTGTTGAATAAATCTTAGTTAAATATTGGTGGTTGTCTTAACTTGCAACACCCTGTGTGTGCCTTTAAGTCTTTATAAACAATGTGACCCCGGGGCATGGCCAGTTTTGACCCCAGGGTCATCATTTGAACAATCTTTGCAGAGGACCACTATGCAATATTACATACCAAATATGAAACCACTGGGCCTTGCGGTTTCCGATAAGAAGATTTTTTATGTAAGTTTGCTATTAAAGTCTTTATAAACAATGTGACCCCGGGGCGTGGCCAGTTTTCACCCCAGGGGAATCAATTGAACAATCTTTGTAGAGGACCACTAGAGGATGCCACATACCAAATATGAAACCACTAGGCTTTGCGGTTTCAGAGGAGAAGATTTTTGAAGTTATTTTGCTATTTACGTCTATATAAACAATGTGATCCCTGGGGCGTAGCCAGTTTTGACCCCAGGGGCATCATTTGAGCAATCTTTGTAGAGGACCCCTATACAATGTTACCAACCAAATACCAAACCCTCTGGGCCTTGCGGTTTCAGAGAAGAAGATTTTCAAAGTAATTTAGCTATATAACTCTACATAAACCATGTGACACCCGCGGCGTGGCCAGTTTTGACCCCAGGAGCATCATTTTAACAATCTTTGTAGAGGACCAATATGCAATGTTACATACCAAATAAGAAACCCCTGGGTCTTGTGGTTTCAGAGGAAAATATTTTTGAAGTAATTTTGCTATTTAAGTCTATATAAAAAATGTGACCCCCTATGCGAGGCCAGATTTGATCCCAGGCGCATCATTTGAACAATCTTTGTAGAGGACCACTAGAGGATTTCACATACCAAATATGAAACCACTGGGCCTTGAGGTTTCAGAGAAGAAGATTTCTGAAGTAATTTTGCTATTTAAGTCTATATAAACAATGTAACCCCTGGGGCATGGCCAGTTTTGATCCCAGGGGAATAATTTGAACAATCTTTGTAGAGGACCCCTATACAATGTTACCAACCAAATACCAAACCTCTAGGCCTTGCGGTTTCAGATAAAAAGATTTTTAAAGTCACTTAGCTATTTAAGTCTATATAAACAATGTGACCCCAGGGGCGTGGCCAGTTTTGACCTGAGGGGCATCATTTGAATACTCTTTGTAGAGGACCACTATGCAATCTTACATACCAAATATGAAACCTCTGGGCCCTGCGGTTTCAGAGGAGAAGATTTTTAAAAAGTCAATTTGCTATGTAAGTCTTTATAAACCATGTGACCCCCGGGGCGTGGCAAGTTTTGACCCCAGGGACATCATTTGAACAATCTTTGTAAAGGACCACTAGCGGATGCCAAATACCAAATATGAAAGCTCTCAGCAAACCAGTTTCAGAGAAAAAGATTTTTAAAGTTTTCACTTTTAAAATCTATTTTTAGCTCTGGTGACCTACATATGCAGCGGACCAAAACGATTTGAACAATTTTGAAAGAGAGTCATCCAAGGATAATTCCTGTGAAGTTTGGTGAAATCTGCCCAGCAGTTTAGGAGGAGATGTTGTTTGAATGAAAATGATGACGCACAACGCACGACGGACGAAGCACTACGGACAAAAGGTGATCACAAAAGCTCACCAAGAGCACGTTGTGCTCAGGTCAGCTAAACAACAGGTCCCTGAGGGCCCTAGGACACTCACCTGAGACCTTGTAATTGGAATTTGCATCCCCGAGGCCTGGCTTATTTTTATCCCAGGGGTATAATTTGAACAATCTTAAACAAACCTCTGGGCCTTGCGGTTTCAGAGAAGATTTTTAAAATGGTTTTGCTATTAATGTCTACATAAACCATGTTACCCCTCAGAGTGTGGAAAGATTTGACCCCAGGGGCATAATTTGAACAATCTATGGAGAGGACCACTATACAATGTTACATACCAAATATAGGAAACCTCTAGGCCTTGTAGTTTCAGAGTAGAATAATTTTAAAGTCATTTTCCTATTTAAGTCTATATGAACCATGTGACCCTTGGGGTGTGGTCAGTTTTGACCCATGGGGCATAATTTGAACAATATTTGTAGAGGACCACTATAGGATATTACATACTAAATATGAAAAACCTCTGGGCCTTGCGGTTTCAGAGGAGAAGATTTTTAAAGACATTTGGTATTTAAGTTTATATAAACCATGTGACCCCCAGGGCATGGCCAGTTTTGACCCCAGGGGATTAAATTGAACAATATTTGTAGAGGACCCCTATAGGATGTTACATACCAAATATTAAACTTCTGGGCCTTGCGGTTTCAGAGAAGTAGATTTTTAGAGACATTTTGCTATTTAAGTTTATATAAACCATGTGACCCACGAGGCGTGGGCAGTTTTGACCCTAGGGGCATAATTTGAACAATCTTTGTAGCGGACCACTATTGGATGTTAAATACCAAATATGAAACCTCTGGGCCTTGTGGTTTCAGAGGAGAAGATTTTTAAAGTCATTGTGCTATATATTCTATATAAACCATGCGACCCCCGGGCGTGGCCCGTTTTGACCCCAGGGATATAATTTGAACAAATAAAGGACCACTAAAGGATGTTACATACCGAATATGAAATCTCTGGGCCTTGCAGTTTTAGAGGAGAAGTTTTTTAAAGTCATTTTGCTACATATTCTATATAAACCATGTGACCCCCGGGGCGTGGCCAGTTTTGACCCCAGGAGCATCACTTGAACAAACTTTGTAGAGGACCATTATAGGATGTTACATACTAAATATGAAACCTCTGTGCCTTGTGGTTTCAGAGAAGATTTTTTAAGTCATTTTGCTAAATATTCTATATAAACCACGTGACCCCCGGGGCGTGGCCAGTTTTGACCCCAGGGGCATCATTTGAACAATCTTTGTAGAGGACCACTGTGCAATCTTACATACCAAATATGAAACCTTCCGGCTTTGTGGTTTCAGAGGAGATTTTTAAAGTCATTTTGCTACATATTCTGTCTAAACCATGTGACCCCGGGGCGTGGTCAGTTTTGACCTCTGGGGCATCATTTGAACAATCTTTGTAGAGGACCACTATAGGATGTTAGATACCAAATATGAAACCTCTGGGCCCTGCGGTTTCAGAGATTTTTAAAGTTTACACTTTTTAAATCTATTTTTAGCTCTGGTGACCTACATATGCAGCGGACTGTAACGATTTGAACAACTTTAAAAGAGGGTCACCCAATGATCATTCCTGTGAAGTTTGGTGAACATCTGCCAAGTGGTTTAGGAGGAGATGTTGTTTGAATGAAAAGTTGTTGATGGACGGATGCACTCACGCACACACACACGCACAAACGACTGACAACGGGCGATCACTAAAGCTCACCATGAGCACTTTGTGCTCAGGTGAGCTAAAAATAAAGAACAGACTTACACTCAATAAAAATACTTCTGCGTTTGGAAATATTATGGGTACCAATGTTGCTTAAATGTGATTAACAAATCATTCTGAAATTACAGTGAGTGAATACCAAGGAAGATTCCAATTTACAGTGCTTTTTGAACACAACAGTTTCAAGAATATTCTTTATTCTTTAGTCTAAGAACATATTGGTGAATACGGCCCCAGAACTATTCGGCCAAAGCCTGTCACAATAATAGTTAATTAATATATTGTTCATGATAAACAATGCTATCAAAAGATTAAACAAACCACAGATAAAGCCACCGAGCAATTGTTTTATTATTTATTCTTATAACAAATGTGAGTGAAACTAATTACCGACCCATACACTTACTTGGATTGGTACCTCCATCCGTAGCTGTGACTGTGATGATGTAACTCGCGGTGCCTTCAGCGTTCAGTGCCTGACTAACTAGGGTGACCTCCCCACTGGTCGGATGGACTGCAAACAAGTTTGATGAATTTCCAGCAATGATAGAATATGTTAGTTTCCCATCGTTGCCATGATCAGCATCAGATGCCACCACTGTGACGATTGGAGTACCAGAAACTGAGTTCTCTGGGATATGCTGGCTGGAACTCGTTTCAGTTCCAAAGGTTGGTGCATGGTCATTATAGCTGGAAATTGCTATGACTACAGTTGCCGTTGCAATGTTTGTGCCATCAGTGCAAAATACTCCTAGCGAGTAACTTTTGACATTTGAGTCATAATTAAGATTTGTGACACTGTCAATAACTATTTTTCCCGAAGTTTCAATTCTAAACACACCATCACCATTGCCTGAATTTATGCTATACACAAGAGTGGCATTGGCTGTGTCAACATCATAAGCTGTTACCGTGGTGACCAGAGTACCAGCATTATCATGTTCATTTATTGTTGCTGTGTAAACTGCTGGACTGAAGAAAGGTAGGCCATCATTTGCATTGCTAACAGAAACAGTGATTCCAGCACTGACACTTTTTCCTCCATTGTCAATAGCGTTCGCAGTCAGTGAATATACAGACACTGTTTCTCTGTCCAGCAATGCTGAAAGGTACAATATTCCTGTAAC
Source organism: Congeria kusceri (assembly GCA_027627225.1). Classification (NCBI taxonomy): domain Eukaryota; kingdom Metazoa; phylum Mollusca; class Bivalvia; order Myida; family Dreissenidae; genus Congeria; species Congeria kusceri. The sequence continues at coordinate 25,603,680 of CM051035.1, forward strand.
AGCATCGATTTCAAACACACTACTGGTAGGATTCAAAGAATATTTTACAGTATCTTCAGTATCAGCATCAGTTGCTTTGACTACGGCCAAGGAAGCGCCAATACTTGAACTTTCCAGCACAGCCACATTGTATGGTGTATTCGTAAATACTGGAGCGTGCTCATTGACATCTGTGATCACCACATTAATGGTGGCAGATGTCGATAATACAGTGGTCCCACCATCAGTTACCACAATCACAACCTTTTTCAATTTTTCAGTCTCATAATCTAAGGAAGCGGTATTAAGATCAAATTTTCCAGTCGCATCAATAATAAAAGGCATTGTGGTCGCAATGCCGTTCACAGATACAATAGCATAGCTTAATGTCCCAGCATTCCCGATTTCTCTGTCGGTGCAGTTGACAAATCCTATATATGTATTAGCCAAGGAAGATTCTGGCACTGAAATGGTCTGCAGGGCAGGAGTACATGTTGGTCTTACGTCATTGACATCCTTTACATTTATGTCAATGGTTGCTATGCCAGTGAGTTTAGTGGTTGGGTCCTTGTCTGTTGCGTGTACAACCAGTTGGTAGCTTGGTTTTGTTTCGTAGTCCAAGGCTTTCACGATGCGGAGTTGGCCACTGTTGGCATCGATGGCAAATTTTGAGTCATCGTTCCCACTAAATATTGTATAGTCCAGGGAACCTGAAATTAAAAGTTATACTTTTGTCATAAAATCGTGGAAAGCTTTGCACGATTCTTTTTTTTTTTACAAGAAAAACAAAACAAATGGCATTATTTTAACTGATGTAATTTACACAGTGTTTGTCTTTTCTTATAATTTTATCAATCTTATTTGTTGGCACTCATGATAAGTGAATTTGCTAATATATATTTTTTTATTTATCGACTTCTAAGAATTTTATTTAAGGTGAAAACTTTTGTAGTTGATAGCTAACAGAAAAGTTTTTTTTTTTTTTTTTTATTTCGTTGGTTCTTGATTTCATGGATTTCAAAATTTCAAAAATAAATGTAAATGCTAAAATTTACTTTCCTAACTATACCTAAATTCACAGGTTGTCTTTCACAACGCGCGTGCAGCAAATCACGTGATCCGATAATCACCCATGTTGACAGGTCAATTAGCCACACATGTATAGTGGGATATCTATGTAGCTGCTAATTATCAGATCAGAACAATTAAACTGTGCCCTTATTAACCCCTGACCGTTAATGGCTTCTAACTGGCATTTGTGTTGTTATAACAATATCTGAAAACTGTTACTCTAATAGCCCCAATTGAGAGACAGCAATGCGTAAATAAGAGCCTTTAACACTTCTGTGTGGATAAATTAAATTGCCGCTTATTTGCATCTCAACCTTAATTGAGGTTAATTGGCATTAGTGATAAATCTACAAACTGTTACTGCTCAATGAAGAGATAAAAAGTGTACTAGGTTCTTTAAATATTTCTTTAAAAAATATGACGTACCGGTACAACTGGATATATTTTGGATATTTAACATTCCGATGTTAATGTATGAAATTTTGTTGGGACTTGAATTAGATCTACCCACAAAATCCACGAACATTCGAACACCATGAATAATAATGGTTTTACAATGTATTATCTAGTAAATAATTCAACTCAATACCGTATGTCGTACCAAATATCTCAATATCAACTATCCCTGTGCAGAGTAACAGCACTCATCAGATTGTTCTCTTACTGGCTACCTTAATATGTGTCAACATCAAGAAATCAGGATTAAAGAAGGCATCTATGGTCATGACTTGCCTGCTAACCCGGCATCACCATCCGTAGCTGTCACTGTCCCAACCAATGTATTAATTGCCGCATTTTCGTTGATATCAAATGCGTATGTTGTAGGATTGAATGTTGGGGTTTTGTCATTTACATCTGAAAAAATACAAAACATGTGGCAAAATTAAACTTGTATTGAGTGATTTAATTGTTTTAAGTACACATGTTTTGTCCAACAGGATGTTTACACAAAGTATACAAAATAATAATACAACGTATATTAGTTGTTCTTTTATTTATTTCTTATTTATTTTTATTTATTTATTTTTTTTTTTTTGGGGGGGGGGGGGGGTTGCCCATGTGAGCTATAATAATTTATCAACATTCACCATATATCTCCAAAAAGGTCACAGGTTCTCTTTGTCTGTATTTCCATTCATTTTTATTCAACTTGTTCTAAGGTTACACTTCTTATTTCAAAACAGACAAGACACATGGAAATTTCACGAAAACCTCATTTTTCGAACGAAATGCATAAGTTAGCACAAAAATGAAAGAAAGTTATGGGTGCCATATGTGAGATCTGGTTATAAGGTATCTATGTATGAAGTTTCATTAAAATATCGCGATGCATTCTCAAATTATTTAGCAGAAACCGTTTTTGTATTTTTAGTAACATTGACCCTCACCTTAATCTCACCCACCCCATATGCAATCCCAAGCGTGGTCTAGATACAAGGTATCTATGTATGAAGTTTCATTCAAATATCTCGATGCATTCTCAAGTTATTGAGCAGAAACCGTTTTTCCATTTTTAGTAACAGTGACCTTGACCTTGAACCCACCCACTCCATATGCAATCCGAACGAGGTCTCGATATATGGTATCTAGGTATGAAGTTTCATTAAAATATCTTCATGGATTCTAAAGTTATTGGGCGGAAACCATTTTTCTATGTTTAGTAACTGTGACCTTGACCCCACCCACCCCTTATGCAATCGCAAGCAAGGTCTCAATATAAGGTATATATGTATGAAGTTTCATTAAAATATCTCGATGCCTTCTCAAGTTATTGAGCGGAAACCATTTTTCTATTTTTAGTAATGGTGACCTTGACCTTGTCCCCAACCACCTCATATGCAATTCCAAATGAGGTATAAGATAGCCGGGCCGACTAGCTCAGTTGGTAGAGCGCTGGACTATAAATCTGAGGATTGCGGGTTTGATTCCCAGCCCGGCTACATAACTTGTGTGGGGATTGGTCATGAAACAATTTCTACGGCCATTCTCCCCCTACCTCTGATTCAAGTAGGGCAGTTGTCAGTTACTGGCTTAAGTATGTGCACTTAGTACTGGTAAACCAGCTTACCCAGGAAAAGTGCGAGTAGGTTAACTGACCGCCATTATATGACTGAAATACTGTTGAATACGGCGAAAAATCCAAACAAACAAACAAACAAACAATCTTGATATAAGGTATCTATGTATGAAGTTTCATTAAAATATCGTGATGCCTTCTCAAGTTATTGAGCGGATACCGTTTTTCAATTTTTAGTAAGGGTGACCTTGACCTTGACCCCACCCACCCCATATGCAATCCCAAGCAATATAAGGTATCTATGTATGAAGTTTCATTAAAATATCTCCATTCGTTCTTCAGTTAGACAGCGGAAACGAAAAGTTGACGCCGCTACCCTGCCCGCCCGCCCAACGACATACCCCAATCTAATAACCAAAATTTTTCTTCTTGGTTAAAAATCTACAGCTGACTGAATAAAATATTCCAGCAAATAGAACACCAAATGTAACCAACAAAATTAATGAGATGTCATGTAAATGCCTTTCAAGATTATGAAAATGCATAACCAAATATTTGCAATCAGCAGCCAAACCACCAATACTAAGTTACGAAGTTATTTTCTGGTGGGTAAATAATCTTTTAAAAATTAAACTTGACATTTAATCTTAAGATCTTTGACACATTCAGATTTAAAACCATTTAAATTATTCATATTCACCTGATAGGAGAACAGTCAATGTTGCTGTTGTTGTAAGACCTCCACCGTCTCTCACTTCAATCAGAACCTTGTATGCAGTGGTTGTCTCCCTGTCCAGAGAGGCACCAGTTGCCACGGTAACAGCACCACTCGTGGAGCCAATGGTAAACTGCTCATTGCCATCTGGATGAAGTACAAAGAATTATTGAAAAGACTACTCTATTTGAGGAAAACAGGTTTTAAAACTACCAAAATTACAGCTTTCTTTTGTTAACTTCTTTAAGATTTTAAAAAACAAGAGCTGTCTCAGGACAGCGGGCTCGACTATTCAACCACTTTGTTATGGGCCTTTATCACTACAAACAAGCAAAATATTGAGCAGAAACCGTTTGTCTATTTTGAGTAACAGTGACCTTGACCCCACCCACCCCATATGTAATCCCAAGTGAGGTTTCAATATAAGGTATCTATGTATGAATGTTTCATATAAATATGTCAATGCTTTCTCAAGTTAATGAGCGGAAACCTTGGTTCTATTTTTAGTAACATTGACCCCCCTTATATGCAATCCCAAGCGAGGTCTCGATGTAAGATATCTATGTATTAAGTTTCATTAAATATCTCAAAGCGTTCTCAAGTTATTGAGCGGAAACTATTTATATATTTTTAGTAACAGTGACCTTGACCTTGACCCCACCCAACCCATATGCAACCCCAAGTGAGGCCTTGCAATATGGTATCTATGTATGAAGTTTCATTACAACAGCTCAATTTGTTCTCGAGTTATAGAGATATGGACTTATTGCACCTAAACCTTAACCTAACTTTTTTAAGTACTACAAGCGGCATAATTCTGCTCAAATGCTGGTCACGTTTATGGGTCTTGGCCAATGACCTTATATAATGATCTTGATCCATATAGTTTCAATTGAATATCTGTCGTAGATATAGAGATATGGAGTTGTTGCACTTTAGTTGTTTAGCCTGATTTTTTAAGTCCAAAAAGGGGCATAACTCTGCTAAATTGCTGGTCAGTTATGGGACTTGGTCGGTGACCTCAAATAATGACCCCAAACACATGTGGAAAGTTTCAATTGAATATCTGTAGTAGTAACAGAGATATGGACTTGTTGTTGGCCAGTGACCTTATATAATGATCCTGAAGGCATGTGTGAAATTTCAGTTGAATATCTGTAGTAGATATAGAGATCTGGAGTTGTTGCACGCAAACTTAAACCTGATTTTCTAAATACAGTAAACTTGGACCTGATTGTCTAAGAACACACACAAAAAGGGGCATATTTCTGCTAAATTGCATGTCAGAGTTATGGGCCTTGGTCAGTGACCTCACATAATAACCCCATACACATGTATGAAGTTTGAATTGAATATCTGTAGTAGTTACAGAGATATGGACTTGTTCCATACAAACCTAAACCGGAATTTTCTCTTGTGCGCAAACCTTAACCTGACTTTTTTAAGTACAAAAACGGACATAATTCTGCTAAAATGCTGGTCACAGTTATGGGCCTTGGCCAGTGACCTTATATAATGACCCTGAAGGCATGTGTGAAGTTAGTTTAGTATCTGTAGTAGATATAGAGATATGGATTGTTCCACGCAAACTTTAACCTGATTTTCTATGTACAAAAAGGGGCATAATTCTGCTAAATTGCAGGTCAGAGTTATGGGCCTTGGTCAGTGACCTCAAATAATGACCCCAAACTCTTGTGTGAAGTTTCAATTGAATATCTGTAGCAGTTACAGAGATATGGACTTGTTGCACGCAAACCTTAACCAGAGCATTAATTACGCTGACGCCGACAAACGGGTGAGTAGTATAGCTCGAACTATTCGGTGAATAGTCTAGCTAAAAATGACCGCTGGTAAATACTAACAAATATATAGGTTTATTCTAGTTTCTTGTTTAAGAACTCACAAATAATGAACATTAGCCAATAATAACAAAGTTATGGGTTTATTTTTTTTTCCTGTTTAAGAACTTACAAACACTGGTCAATACAAACAGAGTATTTATTATATTTTGCTTTTCTGTTTAAGATTTAACAAAAGAAGCTAAAAACATTGAACGAATAACCTTAAAATAAGAGAACAACACCAACCATTGCCAGCAACAAAGCCGTAGGTGAGGGCATTATTGGTCGCAGTGGCATCAGCATCTGAGCAGGCCAGGGTTACCACTGCAACACCAGCAGCTGAGTTCTCCAGAATGCTGCTGCTGTACAAGGTGGAGGGACATGTGGGTTTGTTGTCATTCACGTCAAGGACGTTCAGGGTCAGGGAAAATGTGGCAGTCTTGGAATCTGTGAATGACCAATTACTTTGAGCATTTTAAACAAGGTTGTTTAATAAGATGATATATCAAGAAATGCTACAATGCACTAATCCTTGTCTTTTGATTCTAGTAACATTTAGTGATTTGATTTCTCCACTTCAATATCAGCATGGTAACAATATAAAAGAAAGTAAGAACTATCACAGGATTTCAATACAACATATTATACATATGGCAACAAACTGGACACAAAAGCGACTTAAGCTAGGGAATTGTTATTTTCACAGTCAATTTTATGTTGTTACATTCAAACATCATGAATAATGAGAATAAAATTAAGTATTCGTACAGGCACACAACAAACTTCAATTTGATTTTATGACAATGGCTGACCTACCTGGATTTGTTCCTGCATCATTAGCCTGTATGGTGAAAGACACTGGGTTGGTTGTCATGCTCTCCCTGTCTAACTCACCAACGACCCGCATTTCTCCCGTACTTGGATTAATTGACATCACACTCCCAAAGCCAGTAGGAAACACTGATATCGAGTATGTAATTGCCCCATCAGCACCATGATCCAAATCAGTTGCATTTGCATTGACTACTAAAGTGTTGACTGCAGCGTTTTCAGAAACTTGGACTGTCAGTGAAGAAGGTGTAAACACAGGAGCATTCTCATTGTAGCCAATGACCTTGATATTTACAGTTGTTGACGCCACGTGTGAGGATTCATCTTTTGCATATGCTATCAAGGCATAACTCTTGGTAGTTTCATAATTTAGAATGGGATTCTGAATAGTTATTAAGCCATCTGCGCCTATGGCAAAAACAGAAATATCGTCAAGGGTGTAAGTTAAAACTGCTGAGTCAGTGTCTGTTGCTGTTACCGTGGTGACTGTTGTTCCTGTGACATAATGTTCAGAAACAGAAGCTGAATACACGGCTGGGAAAAAGATCGGTGATGTATCATTTGCATTAACAACTGTTATTGTGATATTTACTGAGCTGCTCATGGCAGCTGGGGTGGTGCCGCTGTCAGTTGCGTATGCTGTTACTTTTATACTCGGAGAAGCCAGCGCCTCAAAATCTAGATCTGAAATCAAGTAAATTTTTCCATTATCTGGGTCTATTGAAAACTGTGTGCTTGTTGGGTTGAAAGAATATTTCACTGTCTGTTTTACATCAGCATCTGTTGCAGTGAGCTGAAATACTGATGATCCAGATGGCACCGATTCTGAAATTGTAAAACTGGTGGCGCCACCAAATGTTGGAGCATTCTCATTAATATCTCTCACATCCACTTTAACAGTAGCTGTAGTCGACATGGATGCTGTACCTTTGTCAGCAACTTTAATTTGAATAACATATGAAGTTGTCGTCTCGTAATCTAGTGCAGAGTTCAGTGTAATGACATTGTTAGTGTTTGAGAACACTGTTGACACTGCTCCATTGACAGTCAGTATTGTATACTCCAGGTCTTTATTCGGCGATGTTTTGTCAGCGTCTGTACATGCAAGTGTAGCAACAGTACTGCCTACACCAGCACTTTCATCGACAAGAACTGCCTGGAAAATGGGAGTGCATGTTGGCTTATTATCGTTCATATCAGTGACGTTTACTGTGACAGCTACATTGACAGATCTTGGTGTAACATTTGAATCTGAGGCTATGACATTCAAAGAATGCTGCGTAACACTTTCATGGTCCAGAGCTGCCTTGACCGATATTACACCAGTTGTTGGATCAATGCTGAAAGATGTGTGACCGGTCATGCTATATCTTATCTGTCCGTCATCACCAGCATCAGCATCGGCAGCTGTAACAGCGCCAACACTAGTTCCAATAGCGGTATTTTCATCGACATCAAAGGTGTAAGAAGGATTAGTAAAACTTGGGTCGTGATCATTGACAGGATAAACAATGACTGTTACAAAAGCTGTACTAGATTTTGACCCGGTTCCACCATTACTGTCCAAGGCAACAACTTTCAGTGAGTGGGTTGTTGCAGTTTCATAATCCAGTGGCCCTGCTGTCTTGATTTCACCTGTTGCTGAATTGAGTGTAAACTTTGTGTAGGTTTCTGAAAAGAAAAGAGGATATAAAATTACAGTAAAAACCAGCTAATTAGACCACCAATGCACCTTAATCAAAATGGAATTTATTAAGTTAGGGTTGGCGTATATTATGGTATGGCCCAATACCATGCCAATATATATTTGAACTTTTAATAAAAACAATGATTAAATAAGGCTAAAAAAGTTCATGATTTGTTTCTCAGGCAGCACCGCAACGTATTTTTATGGCCCACTCCGAATTTGATTTAAAGCCAAAAAAAAAATGTATTTACTTTTTTTGACGATCCCGTCTGGGTTTTAAAGGAGCAGTGCAGAAATATGTTTAAAAAAATTAAACTTTGCAGAAAGTGTTTCTAATGGGCATGTTACCAAACAAAATACAAAAGCTATGCATCGAAATCTGTGAATTATTAACAATTTGGTAACTTGCTATCTTCTATTTGCTGTATGCAATAACTGGTGATTACTCTGGAGTAATCCAGCATGTACATTATAGTATTTCGTTCGTACCAAGCGCTTTTGAACAATGCCTTTCGTAAAGAAGAAACATATTTCTGACAAATTAACACCATAAACATTCATAAGAACTATTACAAAAATTATGATATATTGAATTAGATCCCATGGACAGCGGCCTAAAATTAAACGAATCCGCATTTGAACATAGCGGAATAGAGTAACCCGGTAGAGATTTCGGTACTTCCAGTAACTTTTTTCTTTTCTAATTCAATTATATCAATCGGTTATGCACAAATTGTGAAATACTGTGTCAATTTTGAGATAAAAAACTAGTACAGATGAAGACCATACTGGTGACAGGTTTGAAATTTAAGGTATCTGAACAATACACAAAGGGAGAAAGGATCCATTTTGAATTAAAACATCTGTTTGTGCAATGGGCTAACTAAAGTATGAGTTGGGTAGTGGATACGTTTGTTTACTAATGGTTCTCAAATCATTTTTCTCGATATTCTTACCTGACCCTTTTTCATTTAGTAATTGACAATTCTGGAAAATGCAGAAACAGTAGATTTTGATGTCTTTTTTGCAAACAGTTTTGGAGAACTAGTTGCAATGCGATAATTGCGATGGCTGTGTTATAAGGTCAAGTTTTGCTTTTTCTTTGATAGTTTTCGTCCAATAATGATAAATTATGTTAATGCAGGCTCTGAAGACATCAATGTTGCATGTACAAATAACTGCATGCAAGGTTTGCAACTGTTGGAAATCAAATTTTATCAATCAATTTGTATGGTCATGCACAAACTGTGTAAGTTTGGTCAACATTGAATAAAAAATCGTATGTGCAAGCCAATCATTGATAACTTGTTGATGTTTTTTTCCAAACACAAGGGACAATAACTCTGGCTTTTTAGCCCGATCATGCTTATATTCGACTTCACTTGTAGTCTTACGTTCATAGACAAACGGTACAAGATTGGAGAAGATTGGATGGAAAAAGAAGTCTCTATCCTGAATAATGTCCATTTTTGCAAAAAAAAATCACAAAGGGCAATAACTCTGGTGTTTCTGGTCCGATCTTGCTTACATTCGACTTCACCTTTAATCTTATGGTCAGAGACAAACTGCGCAAGATTGGTGAAGATTGGATGAAAAATGAAGTCTCTATCCTGAACAATGTCCATTTTTGCATATTTTTTTCACAAACAAAGGGCAATAACTCTGGTGTTTCTGGTCTGATCTTGCTTATATTCCACTTCAACTGTAATCTCATAATAGACAAACTGTGCAACATTGGTTAAGATTGGATGGAAAGATGAAGTCTCTATCTTGAAGAATGTCCATTTTGTATATATTTTTAATAAATAAAGGGCAATAACGCTGGTGTTTGAAAAACAATCTGGCTCATTTATGGCGTCTGCTGAGATCTGACTGTCATGCACAAACTATGTAAGTTTGGTTAAGAATGGATGGAAAATAAAGTCTATATGTTGTTAAAGGGCATTTTTGCACTTTTTTGCATGAAAAAGGGGCAATAACTCTGGTCTTACTGGTGTGATCTGACCCAATAACAATTCCATCCAAGATTTAATGGTCATTCACAAAATGTTTAAGTTAGGTCAAGATTTAATAAAAAATGTAGTCTTTATCGCGATAAAGGTCCAAATTGTTGACTGCATATGGACGTCGGACCGTCCCCTATACCAATAGCTCACCAAGCACTTCCGTGATCAGGTGAGCTAAAAATTCATATTCGATTGGGAACCTTTATAAATATCTTCTATTTGTTGATTTAAACTTTTGTTTTGTAGAAGCTTTTGCTTGTGTAATAGCATTCCATATTTGTTGACGAAAATCTGTGTCAATATAAGTCCTATGGAAACTATGAAAATGCCAGCTGCATTGGCTAGTGTTGATTTTTCTTTCCAAAATTATTGGCGATTTATTGCAAAAATAAATCCTATTTTTTGACAGTTATAAAAAAATATGAGTTACAATTATGATAAAGTTAAATTCTATAAATAGAAGTATTTTAATGCTGATGGTATATCAATTTGAATGCACTTATGTTACTTATGAACATTCAATTTGATTGCCTTTTTAATACATCAGCTTGCATAAATGACCATTTGTGATTAATAAATCAATATATAGAATTTAAAAAACAAGAGCTGTCGGAGGACAGTGCGCTCGACTTTTCTTGTGCTTGTCAAAGTTCCTGGTATTTTTTTTCTAAACCAAAAATATGGAAATTCAATGAAAACCAAATTTTTTTAACGACATGCATTAAAGTCAGCACATCAATACAATTTTAAGTAAAAGTGACCTTGACCTTGACCCCATCCACCCAATATGCAATCCCAAGTGAGGTCTTGATATAAGCTATCTATGAATTAAGTTTCATTAAAATATCTCAATGCATTCTAAAGTTATTGATCAGAAACCATTTTTCTACTTTTAGTAACAGTGACCTTGACCTGGACCCAACCAACCCCATACGCAATCCCAAGCGTGGTCTTGATATAAGGTATCTATGTATAAAGTTTCATTAAATTATCTCAATGCATTCTCAAGTTATTGAGCAGAAACTGTTTTTCTATTTTAATAACAGTGACCTTGACCCTATATACAATCCCAAGTGAGGTCTCAATATAAGACATGTATGTGTTTAGTTGCATTTAAATATCTCAATGCATTCTGAAGTTATTGAGCGCAAACCGTTTTTCTATTTTTAGTAGCAGTGACCTTGACCCAACCCACCCCATATGCAATCCCAAGTGAGGTCTTGACAAAAGGTATCCATGTATTAAGTTTTATTAAAATATCTCAATTTGTTCTCAAGTTATTGATTAGAAAAACCGTTTTCTATTTTTAGTAACAGTAACCTTGACCCTACCCACCCCATATGCAATCCCTAGCGAAGTCTCACTGTAAGGTATCTATTTTTGCAGTTTCATTACAATAGCTTTATCCATTCTAAAAATAGAGAGTGGAAACGAAAAGTTGAGAAACTAGCTTAACAAAAAAAATTACCTGTCCATATAGCTTATATGTAAATTCTGTAAGTCAAAAAAGGGCCCATAATTTTGACAAATTTAAAACTAGACTTATCACAATTGGCCTATGAGTTCATTTTAATATTGGGGATAAGTGTTGTAAGTTTAATGAAATCCCTTAAGCCATTCCTGAGAAACCAGTTTACCAAAAAACTTTAACCTGTCCACATATCGTATGTAAAATTTATAGGTGTAAAGAGGCCCATAATTTTGAAAAATTTCAAACTAGAGTTACCAAACTTGGCCTATAGGTTCATTTAAATGTGGGGAATAAATGTTTTAAGCCTGAATGAAATCCCTCAAGCCATTCCTGAGACACTAGCTTACCAAAAAACTTTAACCCAGCTCAGAAGCCAACGCCAACGCCGGGTTGAGTATAATAGCTTGCCTTTTCTTCGAAAAGTCGATCTAAAAAGGGATGCTTATGTTTTTATTAAAACTTAAAATTGTCTTGAATCGGTACTAAATTACTTGTTTTAATAAGCCATTACTTAGTGCCAATAGAATAGAGTAGGAGAAAACAAATATAAACAAGAGGGCCAAGATGGCCCTAGGTCGCTCACCCGAGTTGAAGGCATCTTAATGGCTTATAACAAGAGGGCCAAATGGCACTTAAGCACTTACCTGAATATAAAGATCTGGCGCTTGCAGTTTCAGGAGATTTGTACAGTATATAAACCATGTGACCCACAGGGCGTGGCCACTTTCTACCCCAGGGGTATAATTTGAACAGTACTTATAGAGGACCACTATACAATTTAACACAGCAAATATGAAGCCACTGGGCCTTGCGGTTTCATAGGAGAAGATTTTTAAAGTCATTTTGCTATTTAAATCTACATAAACTATGTGACCCATGGGACGTGGCCATTTTTTTTACAGTTTTGACCCCAGGGGCATCATTTGAACAAACTTTGTACCACTTTGGACCACTACACAATGTTACAATGACAATCCCAAGCGAGGTTTTGATATAAAATATCTTTGTATGAAGTTTCATTAAAATATCTCTATACGTTCTCAAGTTATTTAGCGGAAACAATTTTAAGTAACAGTGACCTTGACGCCGCCCACCCCATACGTAACCCAAAACATTTCCTCCATATAAGGTATCAAAGCATGAAGTTTCATTAAAATATCTCAATGCGTTCTCAAGTTATTGAGCCTAAACCGTTTTTCTATTTTTAATAGAAGTGACCTTGACCTTGACCACACCCACCCTATAAGCAAACCCAAATGAGGTCTCGATATAAGATATGTGTATTAAGTTCTATTAAAATATTGCAATGCATTCTCAAGATATTGAGCCGGAACTGTTTTAATATTTGTAGTAACAGTGACCTTCACCTTGACCCCATCCACCCCATATGCAGTGCCAAGCGAGGTCTTGATATAAGGTATCTATGTAAAGAATTTCATTGAAATATCTCAATGCATTTTCAAGTAATTGAGCAGAAACTGTGTTTTCTATTTTTAGTAGCAGTGACCTTGACCCCACCCACCCCATGTGCAATCCCAAGCGAGGTCTCCATACAAGGTATCTATGTATTAAGTTTCATTAAAATATCTCAATGCGCTCTCAAGTTATTGAGTGGAAACTGTTTTTCTTGTTTTAGTAACAGTGACCTTGACCCCACCCACCCCATATGCAATCCCAATCGAGGTCTTGATATAAAGTATCTATGAATTAAGTTTCATTAAAATATCTAAATGCATTCTCAAGTCATTGAGCTGAAACGGTTTTTGTACTTTTAGTAACAGTGACCTTGACCCCACCCACCCCATTAGCAATCGCAAGCGAGGTCTCGCTATAAGGTATCTATGTATGAAGTTTCATCAAAATATCTCAATCCGTTCTCGAGTTAGAGAGCGGAAATGAAAAGTGCTACGCTATTTAAGTTTATAGAAACCATGTGACCACCGGGCGTGACCTGTTTTGACCTCAGGGGCATCTTTTGAACAATCTTTGAAGGGGACCACTTTACAATGTTTCAAACCAAATATGAAACCTCTGGGCCTTGTGGTTTCAGAGGAGAAGAATTTAAAAATCATTTTGCCATTTATGTCTATATAAACCATGTGAGCCCTGGGGTGTGGCTAGTTTTTACCCCATGGAGCATCATTTGAACAATATTTGTAGAGGACCACCATAAAACATTACATACCAAATATGAAACCTCTTGGCCTTGCTGTTTCAGAATATAGGATGTTTAAAGTCATTAAGCTATTTAAATCAATGTGAACATTGTGAACAGGTGTGGCCAGTTTTGACCCCAGGGGGATCATTTGAACAATCTTTGTAGAGGACCACTGGACAATGTAACATACCAAATATGAAACCTCTGGGCCTTGCGGTTTCAGAGGAGAAGATTTTAAAAGTCATTTTGCTATTCAAGTCTATATAAACCATTTGACCCCCTGGGTGTGGCCAGTTTTCACCACAGGGGCATCATTTGAACAATCTTTGTACAGGACCCACCATACAATGTTACATACCAAATATGAAACCTCTAGGCCTTGAGGTTATTGAGAAGATTTTAAAGTCATTTTGCTATACAAGTCTATATAAACCATGTGACCCCCGGGGCGTGGCCAGTTTTGACCTCAGGGGCATAATTTGAACAATCTTTTGAAGAGGACCACAAGAGGATGTCACATATCAAATATGAAGCTCCAAGCCTTGTGGTTTCAGAGAAGAAGATTTTTAAAGTTTTCAGTTTTTAAATCTATTTTTAGCACTTGTGACCTACATTTGCAGCGGACTAGAACGATTTGAACAATTCTGAAAGAGGGTCAACAAAGGATCATTCCTGTGATGTTTGGTGAAAATCAGCCCAGCGGTTTAGGAGATGTTCTTTGAATAAAAATGTTGACACATGATCGATGCACGACGCACAACTGAGGATGGAAAAAAGGTGATCCTAAAAGCTCACCATGAGCATGTTGTGCTCAGGTGAGCTAAAAAAAATACTTCAATAAAAAAAATTTGCCCTCCCTCCTGATTTTTTCGAAAAAGTGCCCGAGAAAGAAGTCATTTTTTTTTTAGCCTAATGATTATTTTTAATTGTTCTTCATGCATTAGTTCATTGAATACAAATTTATTTATTAATAGTTCAGTATACAATTTTTCTTTCGGAAATAAAATTAATCATAAATTTCCTCCAAGTCCATTTATAGCAGCGTATGACTTACCAACTGTCAGTTTATATTGTATTATGAGCAAAATAATAACTGTACACAGACAATGTGCTTATTCTTTATCAAAACATCTCTAAAATTGCTTTTTCTCTCTGTTTTTAATAACAATCTGTTATCTCCAAGGCATACGTAGTTAATTGACAAAGTAAACTGTAAACAAATGTAGCAGGGTGCAGTATAAGGGACACTTATACTGCCTTGCTATATGAGCTTGCGTTTATAGCAATGCAGTACAGCATTTGCCTTGGAACCAGGAGGTCCTGGGTTTAATCCCCATTGAGGCCTGGGGGATTTTTTCAGTTGGGTAACGCGACCAAATAACAAGTAACAACAAGCGAGTCCTTGATCTGAATAGCATGTCATTTTGAGTGTTATTTCATATTTTTGATTTGTAGATGCAGGTTTGCAAAAGTTGAAATATATATGCTTTAATTTGTGAATGGTCAACAGTTTATTTAGAAAAATTTAATTTCAATAGGAGCCATAACTCTTTCAACATTTAGTGGTTTGGAACCGAAGCTGAACTTGATCTGTATTTTATGATGTTACACCTATGTAGCAAAAATAATTTACATATGTGAAGTCTTTCGAGAGTTATTGTCAATTATTTTCGGGAATTCGAGTCAAAAAGGGGCCATAACTGTGTCAAAATTTAGTGATTTGTAACCAAAGTTGAACTTGACCTGTATTTTATGATGCTACACATGAGTACCAATAATTATTTAAATATGGCAAGCCATTGTTGAGTTATCGTCAGGAAACCATGTTTTTAGGGAATTTAAGTCAAATAAAGGGCCATAACTGTGTCAAAATTTAGTGGTTCATAACCAAAGTCGAACTTGAACCGCATTTATGACGCTACACATGTATACCAAGAATTATTTGAATATGTCAAGCCATTTTGAGTTATCGTCCGGAAATCATGTTTTTAGGAAATTTTAAATTGAAAAGGGGCCATAACTCTGTCAAAAATTAGTGGTTTGTAACCAACATCGAACTTGACCTGTATTCTATGATGTTACACATGTGCACCAAAAATGATATGAATATGTCAAGCCTTTCTTGAGTTCTCATCCGGAAACCATGTTTTTAGGAAATTTTAAGTCGAAAAGGGGCCCTTACTCTGTCAAAATTTAGTGGTTTGTAACCAACATCAAACTTGACCTATATTCTATGATGTTACACATGTGTACCAAAAAGTATTTGAATATGACAAGCCTTTATTGAGTTATCATCCGAAAACCATGTTTTTAGGGAATTTCAAGTGAAAAAGGGGTCCTTACTCTGTCAAAATTTAGTGGTTTGTAACCAACATCAAACTTGACCTGTATTTTATGATGTTACACATGTGTATCAAAAATTATTTGAATATGTCAAGCCTTTCTTGAGTTATCATCCGGAAACCAAAAACCAACAGATCGACAAGCTCACTCCTATATAGCCCCCCCCCCCTAAACTTTGTTTGTGGGGGTATAATAACCATAACAAGAGGGACATGATGGCCCTAGGTTGCTCACCTGAGTTTAAGGCATCATAATGGCTAATAACAAAAGCGAAAAACGGCACTAAACGCCTTACCTGAGTATAAAGATCTGGGCCTTGCAGTGTCAGATGTTTTTTTAGTCTATATAAACCATGTGACCCACAGGGCATGGCCACCTTGTACCCCAGGGGCATCATTTGAACAATACTTGTAGTGGACCCTTTTCAATGTTAAATACCCAATATGATTCCACTGGGCCTTGTGGTTTGAGATATTTTTCAAGTCATTTTGCTATTTAAATGCAAATAAACCATGTGACCCCCAGGGGTGGCCAATTTTTACCCCAGGGATAGCATTTAACAATCTCTGTAGAGGACCACTCCACAATGTTTCACGCAAAATATATAGCCTCTGGGCCTTACGGTTTCAACACGGAAGATTTTTAAGGCCCACTTGCCATATAAGTCTATATAAATCATGTGACGCCCTGGGTCATGGCCACTTTTTACCCCAGGGGCATAATTTGAAAAATCTTTGTAGAGGACCACTATACAATGTTACATATCAAATACAAAAACACTGCGGTTTCAGGAGATTAGTAATTTGGCTATTTTAATCTATATAAACAATGAGACCCGCAGGGTAGGGCCATTTTTGAGCCCTGGGACATCATTTGAACAATCTTTGCAGAGGACCACTATAAAATGTCACATACCACATATGAAACCTCTAGGCCTTGCAGTTTCAGAGGAGAAGATTTTTAAAGTCATCTTGCTATTTAAGTCCATATCAACCATGTGAGCCCTGGGGTGTGGCCAGTTTTGACCCTAGGGGCATCATTTGAACAGTCTTTGTAGAGGACCACTTTACAAAGTCACATACTAAAGATGAAACTCTGGGCCATGCAGTTTCAGAGGAGAAGATTTTTAAAGCCATTTTGCTATTTAAGTCTATATATACCATGTGACCCCTGGGGTGTGCCCAGTTTGGACCCCAGGGGCATCATTTGAACAATCTTTATAGAAGACCACTATACAATGTTTCCAACCAAATATGAAACCTCTGGGCCTGGTGATTTCAGATGAGAAGTTTTTTAAAGTCATTTTGCTATTGACATTTATATTGACCATGTGAGCCCCTGGGTGTGGACAGTTTTGACCCCAGGGGCATTAATTAAACAATCTTTGTAGAGGACCACTATACAATGTTACATACCAAAATATGAAACCTCTGGGCCTTGCGGTTTCAGAGGAGAAGATTTTTAAAGTCATTTTCCTATTTAAGCCTTTCCCCAGGATTTTGCAAAGGCACCAGGGCAAATTTCCGCGGTTGAGGTGGGGGTGGAAGTCGGCCTTTTGATATATATTTTTTTCTCTCTTTTTGTTTCCCAATGACATAACATAATCATAAAATTCACACACTATAAATTTTATCAAGGAAACACAACAACATAAGTTGCAAAATTAATTAACCTGGAGACAGATAATGACACGGTTTACCGAAATGTATACCTCTTTCAACTAAGTTATTGGCATATTATCACAAAATTATCAGCAATGACTTTAAACGAAGCTTTATTTTATACTTCATCTCATGTCTGAAATGTTCAAGTCTTCCACTATCAAACATTTGTATCCAACACAAATATTTCATTTTAGTGCAAGCCTTGTACACAAATTTTGAAAGCTATCATTCATGGTTTCTGCTGGTGCCACATGTCCACCCACATGTTGATGAGGCATAGTGTTTATGTCCAACATCTGGTACTAATAAGTTGTTCTTCTGAGAAGAGGTTCTTGGGTGGAGGCTGCCAACAAAGCATTAAGAACTTTGTTGGAGAGACATGATCTGTGTGTAGTTTTTTGTGTGCTGCACACATTTAATGAAACTGTACTAATGAAAGGCTTAAAGTAGATGACAAGACTTTAGGCTCTATGCTACGTGTTTCTGTACATGCTGGTGAAACAGACTGCAGTGTCAGAGCCACAGACTCGATTGCTGCATCATTTTGTCTGACAAAAAATTATGCAGTTCCACCTAAGTTAGACTAGATATAGATCTAATGCTATCATTTCATATTTGGCATTTTATTATTGAATTAGAAATATACACTTCGCCTGTAAACAAATTCAATGTAGTACATCTAAAGTTAAAATGTATTATATAAGACGGTCTTAGATACTAAGACTGATTGACTACATGTCTTACACATTGCCTAAATGTTACATCCAGCTAATTTACTTACGCAACAACATAATTAACCATGCTGATGGGTACATTTCCTATGCATTGCAATGGTCATCTCCATCCATTTGGTAAAGCACCCCCACAACACTGTGTAACTGGCTAGCTGGTTTGATAAGATCTAAAAATAGCACACTGTATTCATCTGGCTGGATGTCATCTGCTGGATTAAATTTTGAGAGTTAGAGGCTTATTGAAAGGGGCATCATTTGAACTGTCTTGTAGAGGACCACTTTACAATGTTACATACCAAATATAAAACCTCTGGGCCTTGCAGTTTCAGAAGAGAAGATTTGTAAAGTCATTTTGCTATTTAAGTCTATATACACCATGTGACCCCCAGGGTGGGGCCAATTTCGAACCCAGGGTCATCATTTGAACAATCTTCGTAGAGGACCATTATACTATTTTACCAACCGAATATGAAACCTCTAGGCATTGCAGTTTCAGAGGAGAAGATTTTAAAAGTCATTTTGCTATTAAAGTCTATATAAACCATGTGACCCCCGGAGAGTAGCCAGTTTTGACCCCAGGGGCATCATTTGAACATTCTTTGTAGAGGACCACTATACAATGTTACATACCAAATATGAAACCTCTGCGCCTTGCGGTTTAAGAGAAGAAGATTTTTAAAGTCATTGTACTATTCAAGTCTATATAAACCATGTGACCCATAGGGTGTGGCCAGTTTTGACCCCAGGGACATCATTTGAACAATCTTTGTAAAGGACTACTAAATAATGTTACATACCAAATATGAAAGCTCTAGGCCATGCGGTTTCAGAGGAGAAGATTTTTAAAGTCATTATGCTATACAAGTCTATATAAACCATGTGACCCCTGGGGCGTGGCCAGTTTTGACCCCAGGAGCATCATTTGAACAATCTTAGTCGATAATTACTAGAGGATGTCACATATCAAATATGAAAGCTCTCAGCCTTGCGGTTTCGTAGGAGATTTTTAAAATTTTCACTTTTTAATCTATTTTTAGCTCTGGTGACCTACATATTAAGCGAACCGGAAAGATTTGAACAACTTTGAAAGAGGTCCACCCAAGGATCATTCCTGTGAAATTTGGTGAAATTCTGCCAAGCGGTTTAGAAGGAGATGTTGATTTAATGAAAAGTTGACGACTCACGCACGCACGCACACAGGCACGACGGACAACGGGGGATCACAAAAGCTCACCATGAGAACTTTGTGCTCAGGTGAGCTAAAAACAAATCTTTTAACAATAATAAACAGTTGGAAAATTGCAGCCATTGATTTCTGAACCCCAGATGTACCAGGGAATGAGTAGGACACAGTGCCATAGTTGTTTGTTGCTGGCTCGTCCAGATCAGTTGCTGTCACAGTAACAACAGCTTCATTGGCTAGCCCTCCTTCTGTGATTGTTTGACTGAAAAGAAAAAACAATGTTTTTCACTCTAATGAAATACTTATTTAACAGAACTATTCTTTTGTACATAAAACTACCTGAGCATTCAAAATCAGAATACAAAACCTACTGAAACAAGAGATGTTTGTAAAACATGTATGCCCCCAGACTTGCAGCCAAGTCCTCAATATGTACAATTGTTAAGAGATTTTTTAAATATTGTATGTGCACACTAACACATGGTGAGGAAATTAAAGTTGATGCTTTAGAAAGTAAATATAAAGCTGAAAGAAAGATGGAGTAAAATTATGGATTTATTTTTACAGTCTATTATAAAGGATACCTGTTTTCTGTTTGATTTAAACATCAAACAGGCCAAAACATCTCTAGATATCCTGCGAAAACAAAATGGTCTACGGAGAAAACAGTTTTCATGTTACAAGACCCTGTGACCTTGACCTTTGACCTCAAAATTGATAGGCGTCTTCCTTTCCTCCAGAGTAACCAGCATACCAACTTGGATGATCGTAGGTCAAAGCGTATTCTACATATCATGCGGAAGCAAAACGGTCTTCAGAGGAAACAGTTTTCATGCTACAAGTCTCTGTCACCTTGACCTTTGACCTGTTGACCTCAAAATTGATAGGCGTCTTTCTTTCCTCCCAAGTAACCAGCATACCAACTTAAATGATCGTAGGTCAAAGCGTTCTCTAGATATTGTGCAGAAACAATTTCATGTTACAAGCCCCTGTGACCTTGACCTTTGACCTGTTGACCTAAAAATCAATAGGCGTCTTCCTTTCCTCCCAAGTAACCAGCATACCAACTTAAATGATTGTAGGTCAAAGCGTTCTCTAGTTATCGTGCGGAAACGAAATGGTCTACGGACAGACAGACCGACCATACGACCGACACACCACCTACCGACGGACAGGTGCAAAGCAATATACCCCAACTTCTTCGAAGGGGGGCATAATTATTATACAATACCAAATAATTTATTAATAATTTGTACAAAGGAATAAAATCACACTGCACATAATTGTGTTGCCCTTCATACACAGAAACACCAAACTGATGACATAAAAAGTTACATCCTAACACAATTATTAATGGCCAAACACCCTACAATTACGTCCTAACACAATTATTAATGGCCAAACACCCTACAATTACGTCCTAACACAATTATTAATGGCCAAACACCCTACAATCAGTATTCCAACTGACCCTGCATATTTATAATTCTAACATACATGTTTTTCTATAGACAAAGAACAAAATTATCATTGTTAATATCATTGTTAACCTACCCAAAGAACACAAAAACAATTGCAAAAATATTTGTCAAATCATGTTAGAATCGAAATAATTTTTGCATTATCGTTGTTTATCGGGCAATAAACAACTCTCTAATGCGTGACTATTAAACCACTCTAAAGCCCTCGTGGTTTAATTCCTATGCACCAGAACTCCATATTGTTGTTTTTTGGCCGATAAACAACGATAAAAGCTAAAATAATTTCTTAATCATCACCTGTATGTTTTGGGATTAAACACTGGAAAGTTGTCATTGACATCCTGAACCGTCAGAGTCACCGTGGTTTGAGCAGTCTTTGTTCCGTCTGACGCCCGTATCTGCAGTGAATACGATGCCGTGGCCTCGCGATCTAGGGTCCCTGCAAGAAGCACCTGGCCTGTTGATTGGTCGAGTGTGAAACCTACAGGGGTCGTGACCCAGCTGTACTTCACGGTTTCACCTTTATCTGCGTCTGTCGCCATCACTTGGGCTATGTCTGTGCCTGGGTTCTTATCTTCCAGCATACTGACTGAGTATGTGGCTGTTGTCAAAACACAGAGAAAACCAATGTATTAGCCACCAAAAATGAATACAGCAGTTATAACTAAATCAGCTTAAAACTATTTATTTTTTACAAAGATATGAGGCTGATCCTGTACGACACTTTCCGCCTACAGTGGATTTATCTTCAGAAGAGACTTCAGTGAAACAGAAAATACCATAAAAGTGGAAAGTGTTGTCCCGGATCAGCATGTGCAGACTGCCTCATATCTATGTGCATTAAGTCTGGTTTTCCCACGACACGCATCATATTCATTTAGAGCTAGTGAAGATGTGTGGCAAACATATCTATCTTTATATATGAAAGTGAAAATAATTTCATAATGAACAATATTTTCTTTTGTTTATTTTCACAACATTATTATTGTTTAATTTCTACCTCTTACTCTGAAACACCTATACAATATATTCTACAGATATACTTTACTGGTGAAGTACCTAAATCTGGAAACTTTTGCTGGTTTTTGGACGATTTCTCTGGATAATTGCATCAAATAAAAATATAAAGTTAAAACACAATAAGTTAGGTTTATTCTTCAGCATTGGTCAAAATCTTAGTGGATTCTGCTATCTAAAAGTCACTGAATGATGTGTTGGGAAAAAGCCTGTAACACATATCGAAATACAGCTGGAGAGTACCTAAATCCAGATCCTTTTTAAAAATATGTTTTATTAAAAACAAAAAAATAATAAAAATAAACATTCAACAACAACTTATTCATCAGTAATGTTGTTCTTCTTCTTTGTTTACCTTGTGCTGGTGTTTACTTTCAACTTTTTCTCTGTAAAGCTTTATTTATAGAATATTCTGTTTTGATTCAATCCCCCACGTTCAAATGTTTACATTTGAAAAAAAGAAAAAAACAACATTCATAACTCAATGAATTAATACTCAATTAATTCTGTTGAAACTTGATATACGTTGATGAGACAGGCGTGTGCATCAAATGATACCATAGAATTAGGGGTCTTGATCGTACAAAAACTTTTTTTCGGAGGTGTCCGGATTTAAGAACTGTCCAGATTTAGGTACTTCACCAGTACCTATATTTTTGTCAACTGATCAAAAATATTACCTGGGGTAAAAACAGGGGCATGTTCATTAATAGGTGTAACAACTACATTTTTATTTAGTTCAACGGTGTTTGTGCCATCAGATATTTCAATGACCAGGCCGAACTCTGATTGTGTGACAGTGTCATAGTCTAATGGAGCTTTCAACTGTAAATAAAATCAACAACTTATGTGTCAGTCTTTTCAGACAAATTATAGTGGTTAAAATAAATTAGAGAATATATGTGTAAGATCATAAAGAAACATGTTGAAACATAGTGAAACTAATATCAGATTGTACTATTTCCAGAAAATTGGCTTCACATGATAGTCTGAAATGAATTTATAAAAAACATCCAATGATGATTATAGTGCGAAATAATTAACCCGACAAACATGAATTTTCGTGACAAACCACACTTGTGTTCGGTTGTTTGGGTTGTTTTTGTCGAGTTTCTATTACTGGAATCTATGTTGATATAGATTTAAGTACGGGGTAGCGAGAAAGGTATGGTTGTGTGGTATACGTACTAACGCCCCACGCCATCGGACCCATTTCAATTCCTTCTGACAGCTACCTTTTGTAAAATGTTATTCTTAAAATATGCATATCATGTAACATCATCATTTTTATTATTATTTTCGTTTAATCTAATGAATATTTATTTCTTCTATTTTTGTATTACTCATGAAGAAAGTCATGATACATGTAAAGTAACATTTCTGTTGAATAGTTTTAATAATAATGTGTAAAATACTCATGTTTATAAAATGCCGACATCGGAACTCCAAACTTCACATCGCAAGTGCGGAATCTGTTCCACTACACCATTCTCGCTTTACGATATATAAATCTATACAATATTAATTTACATTGTAGAATTGGCTATGATACGTTTTATACTTGTCGTAGTATCTATAAATAAATCCCGATTGCATACGCAATATTCATGAGTGTCAGGTTAATAATTTCGCACTGTACCATATATATAATATTGTAACTATTAAGAGGTTGTTTTACCTACAACAATACCTACACAAGACATTAAAAAATAATATAACATACAATGTTTTTTAGAAACAAATATGATACGAAGGACAAAAAGATACCTGTAACTGGGTTCCAACTATCTTAAAGTGAGTATCAATGAGAGCCCCATTCGTTTTTATTTTGTAAGTCAAGGTATCCCCATCTTTATCAGAACAGCTAAACGTGAATAGAACATCGTTTATACTGCTGTTTTCGGCGAAACTCTTCGTATAAGACGTATCAGAATCACACGTCGGAGCATTGTCGTTGGCTTCTAGAACTGTAATGGTTACAGCAGCTGTATCAGTTCCACCGCCCACCTCCTCTTTAACTGTGACATTCAAAGTGTACGTTGGCTGTGCCTCCCTGTCTAAGGTGCCAGCCAGAATGATCTCTCCACTGTTGGAATCGATGAGGAACTTGTTGCCAGTGTTACCAGATAATATCGAATATGTTAATCTTCCATACTTGCTGGTTGACAGATCGGGATCTGTCGCAGCCACTGTAAGAACTACGTCTCCAATAGAAGATGTGCCCTCGGTAACAGTTTCTGTGTATGTGGCCTGACCAAAGACAGGGCTTCCATCATTAACATCCATCACTGAAATATCCACGTCGACTGTGATGGAGAGCGTCCCATCAGACACGGTGATCTTCAGGTTATATGAGACATCTGTCTCATAATTTAAGATATCTACAAATATAAAGTACACATACATCTTTCAAACAGGTATCAATTCAAATTCATCAAAAATCAATTGTGCATTCTTTAAAATGATTATTTTAATCGTTTCTTTTCTTCCAATTATACAGCTTAACAAGAGCTGTCTTAGGAAAGCGCGGTCGAGTATTCAACTGCTTTGTCAAAGTAATGGTCCTTTATCACTACAAACAAGAAAAATATTGAGCAGAGACCTTTTTTCTATTTTTAGTAAAAGTGACCTTGACCCCACCCACCCCATATGCAATCTAAAGTAAGGTCTTTTTTTTTTTTTTTTTTTTTTTTTTTTTTTTTTCAATGTCGAATGATTTTATTTCCATATATACAATACATTATACAAAACATAGGTCATTTTCTTATGATGATGTACATTCAACAAGACGTGTAATATTTTACAGTAACATGTTATGTGACATATCACACGTAATTCAGCAAATCGTCATAAACATTCAAATATTCAGAAACGATTTTACTACAGGTACAGATCGACAATTGAAAAAAAAGAAAAATGTAGATTGAAGAAGGTTAAAAAGTAAGGTCTTGATATAAGGTATCTATGTATTACGTTTCATTAAAATATCTCAATGTGTTCTCAAGATATAGAGGGGAAACCATTTTTGTATTTTCAGTAACAATGACCTTGACCCCCACCCACCCCAAACATCATCCCAAGCGAGGTTTTGATATAAGGTATCTATGTATTAAGTTTCATTAAAATATCTCAATGCTTTCTCAAGTTAATGAGCGGAAACCGTTTTTCTATTGCTAGCAACAGTAACCCTGACCTTGACCCCACCCACCCAATATGCAATACCAAGTGTGGCCTCGCTATACGGTATCTATGTATGACATTTCATTACAATAGCTCAATCCCTTCTCGAGTTATACAGATATGGAGTTGTTGCACGCAAACCTTAACCTGACTTTTTTAAGAACAAAAAGGGGCATAATTCTGCTAAAATGCTGGTCACAGTTATGGGTCAAGGTCAGTGACCTTATATAATGACCATGAAGACATGTGTGAAATTTCAATTAAATATTTGCAGTAGATAAAGAGATATGGAGTTGTTGCACGGAAACTTTAACCTGATTTTTTTAGTACAAAATGGGGCATAATTCTGCTAAATTGCAGGTCAGAGTTATGGGCCTTGGTCAGTGACCTCACAAAATGACCCCAAACATATGTGTGAAGTTTCAATTGAATATCTGTAGTAGTTACAGAGATATGAAAATGTTGCACGGCTCTCGACCTTAACCAGATAATTACGCAGACGCAAAAAAACGGGTGAGTAGTATAGCTCAAACTATTCTGTGAATAGACAAGTTAAAAGTTTACTTCAGTATAACAAGACACTAAATTATCAATTCTAACACGTCACAAGCAGAGTTTTCTATAGACAAAGAACAAAATTTTCAGTTTATAAATTGCCAATTAAAATCTCATTTTTTTCAAAACTGACAAATATAATTTGCATAGTTAATTGCAAAGTTTGTCATTCTGCTGCGCGTATATTAACCACTTGGGCTACAGCCTTTGTGGTTCCATTCCTTCACATCAGAACTCTAAATCCTTGATTATTAGCCAATAAACAAATCTAAATTTATCTATTAATTAATCACTAATCTATCACCTGCTACATTAATAAAAGAACATATTATCAAATTCTATTAAGAACCAAATGTGTTCTTTGAATGGGAACCACAAAGTTAAACCCACTAAAGGAGTTGATTAAATTTGCAAATGTTTTGTTTTTTTTCAAAATTCCAAAGGCTAATACTGATATAAACAAAAACCGATATGTGAACCAATACATGTATAACTATATACATTGTTAAGTCTATTAAAGTAAATTTACTTAAAATTCACGTTTTCACAATTTTAATAAAGAATTAACAAGAAAGGGTTTGGTTACCTGATAGAACTAGTTTTGGTGTGGCACCAGTTTCATTAATGCTAAAATGATCCTTAGGGGACTGAGTGCTGATTATGTAGGTCAAAGTGGCACTGTCGGCATCCACACATCTGAAGTCTGATACAAGGATGTGACCCTGAGCTGTAAATGCCATGCATCCATGTTATTCATTGAATAAGTTTATCATTCCAATGTAAAACAATGAGTCAGATAGCTATCTGATTAGTATCGTTTTTTTTCAAATGCATTCACCTAAAACATTCAAAAATTATGATTATACATGCATTATTGATACATTCGGAATATTATGCTAGTCAGTTGTTCCAATAGTATGTATTAGTCGAGTGGCTTGTGTGATGACGTATCACACGAGAGGCGGAGCCTCAAGTGTGATACGAAATAACGCAAGCCACAAAACTAATACATACTCTTGGAACAATTGACTAGCGTAATATTCCTTTTATTATATACCACGATAAACTTCAAATGTGCATTTACCTTAATTTATTTGTTTAAAAACTACAATAATGACTAATCATTGTAGGTATAAATTACATAACTCTATTATGACGTCATTAAAAAAGTAGTCCGGCTAGTATGGTAATACGGGATCGGAAAAATAGCGAGTAGCATAATACGGGATTTTGTTTCTGACGACATGTATTTCACCGATTGATACAGCATGTATTTTGTTAAGATTTTAAACAGGTATATAATAAAGCTTTTTATTTTTTTAATCATTAAATAGAAACGTGTCCAAAATATATTACCTATGTGAACTTCAGAAAATATATGGTTCAAAGGAAATATTTATCTGTAAGGGCCAACCAAATGCTAACTACAGGTATAATAGCAAATGAATGAGCCAACAATAGCTAATAAAAACAACTTACACAGAAAATCTTTTTGAAGCATGAAATATTAATCTTCCTATTTATAAACTTAGGTAAGAGTTTTTAGTGGCTCTGGTGGTAAGAAACAAAAAATCATCTTATACTCAAAAAAATGTCAATGAAAAAAATTATAAGTTTATAGAGTTTTAGGAAATATTTTAAATGCAAAAAGACTTTATTTATGTTCCATACTACAAGCCAGTTGAGGGTTGTAGTAACATCAAACTAGACATGTGTCCGTAGGACACGGATGCCCCCATATTCCGGTGGTTGTCACAAAACTCTGCTGATGTTGGCAAAAAATGCACCAAAATACCCAGGTGCCCAAGTTCACATGCTGATACATTTATAAAGTTTCATCAGTCTAGCAGTTATACTTTTTGAGTTACACGCGAAACAAATCCAAAAATGTCAGAAAAAACTGCACCAAAATACCCAGGTTCACAAGTTCACATGCTTGTGAATACGTTTATAAAGTTTCATCACTCTAGCAGTAATACTTTTTGAGTAACGAACGACACAAGTCCAAAAATGTTATTTTTTGCTAAAAAGGGCCCTAACTCAGCTGATTACGGAAAAAATGCACCAAAATACCTAGGTGCACAAGTTAACATGCTGATTAATATGTTTATAAAGTTTCATCACTCCAGCAGTAATACTTTTTGAGTTACGCAAGATACAAGTCCAAAAATGTATTTTTTTCTAAAAAAAGGGCCATAACTCCGCTGATTTCAGAAAAAAACTTCACCAAAATACCCAGATGCCCAAGCCCCAATGCAGATAAAGTGGGGGCATAAAAATTGAATCATCTTTAACATATTCTATACTAGAAACTTAGTTACTGTAAACCAGTGGTGGGTACCTGTACTTTCTGGTATGGATATCACATGAGATGCCGGTGTGCACGAGGGACGGACATCGTTCACATCTGTGACTTGGACAGTCAGGTTGCCTCTACCCTGTACACAGAATGGTTTTATCTGAGAGTAAAAACTAGTGTTGTGTTGATTAATCAGTTTGTTGACTAATATATAACAATAAGGCAATGATTAATTAGTCAATTAAGACTTTGGATTTGTCAATTACTGGAAGGTATAAATGTGTGAAATTTCTTTTTAGAAAACGTTTCTATCCTTGTCTTTAAAAAATCTATTTTATGCTGCTATAAGTTGTTTTTATATTATAAATCACACAAATACCTCTAAATTAACGAAATAAAACAATTGAAATCATTAAAACAATGCAACCAAACAAGTGTTTCCTTTACTAACAAAAGTCTTCATTCATTGGTAATGTAATCAGAATGTATTGATGATGAAGTGACTGAAATGTTTAACATTGATTTACCACACTAGTAAACACAAACTTATTATAATGGCTTTAAGTTTCATTAACTGGTAAAGGTCAATGAAGTGGTAATAATACTTTCATTAACTGGTAAAGGTCAATGCAGTGGTAATAATACTTTCATTAACTGGTAAAGGTCAATGCCATGGTAATAATACATTCATTAACTGGTAAAGGCCAATGCAGTGGTAATAATACTTTCATTAAGACCGTAGTTGTTTTATGATCCATCAGCCATAGCTTTTTTTTTCTTATGATTTGTTGTAAGACAATATATATATATCATTAAGTAAATTCAAATCCAATAAACAACATCCAAGGCAAATTAAAATAATTTGCTGAAAATGTCCCTGATATCAGCACTATTTATTTTGTTATTTCTACTTATAAATGAAGACTTTCTGTATACATCGAGGAGTAAATTTAAAAGCATATCCCCAATATGTGGTAACTGAAAATATTTTGCAGAACATGTTAATTTGTTAAGAAAATTAAGCAATTGTATTCTAATTGTTTTACCTATGTAGAATATATACGTACCTCTGCACTGGCTCCATCTTTGGCTAGGACTTCAATTACATACTGTTTCTTCTTTTCAAAGTCCAGCTCTTCTATCAAACTGATTGTTCCAGTAAACTGGTCAATGGTGAATTTATCTGAAGCTACAATAACATAATGTATATACGTAAATCAATAACAGCAATGTAAAAGTAAGTGACAAATGCTTTTGAAAAAAATTCAACAAGTGCTAATCTAACAACTATTTAGGTTGTTTTGAAGTGTTACATTTTGCATAAGAAATTATAAACAAGGGCAGCAACTATGGTTCTTGTTCACAGCAATTCCTCTCAATATTTTAATGACCTTCAACGAAGCTTGATGCATCTGTTCCTAATCAAAACGCTGTGTTTATGTGATTTAGGTGCGAATTTTAGTTCACGCTCCCCATACAATCCAAGTACTGAAGCGCAAGCGTAGAGAGACTGTTGGCGACAAAATAAACTAAAATCATGTGAATTATGAGTGCATTTTTGCTAAAAAGGAAAAATTTGTTTGAATAAAATTCAATTTCCCACCTTAAAACTTAATAATATGGCTTCTTATTCAACAGTATATACAAAAAGTAACAAAAAATTATTTGTCAGTAACAAACACATATTTTTCAAGCTAATTATCTAATGCAAACTAAATTATATACCTGCCAGTTAACAAGTCAATATGCAATGAGCCATGCAGAATAACCGATAAAGCGTGGTAGTTAGGAGCATCGATTGTTAGTGATTTGTAGCCTACTGAATCAAAGGTAGGTCATGCATGCTCTCGATTTTCCATACTACAGTTTTAAATTAACACATTGCAGTACTTTGTTGTCAAAATATTCAGAATAAGAAACGGTAAAAAGAAATAGCTGTTTCACAATGAGTAAACAAGAGGGCCATGATGGCCCAAAGCACTCACCTGAGAACTAGTACAGATGAAGACCATACTGTTGTGACAGGTTTAAAAATTAAGTATCTGAACAATACGCAAAGGTGGACAGGATCAATTTGATTTAAAACATCGGTTAGTGCAATGGGCTAACTAAAGTACAAGTTGGGTAGTGGATGTGCAGTGTTTTTGCTTATGACTCTCTAATCCTTTTCTCAATATTCTTACCTGACCTTTTTTCATTAAGTCAGTGGCAATTATGAAAAAATGCAGAAACTGTAGAATTTGATGTATTTTTTCAGATAGTTTTGGAGAACTAGTTGCAATGCGATAATTGCGATGGCTTTGCTGTAAGGTCAAGTTTTGCTTTTTCTTTGATAATTTTCTGTCCAATTATGATAAATGATGTTAATGCAGGCTCTAAAGCCATCAATGTTGCATGTACAAATAACTGCATGCAAGGTTTGCAACTGTTGGAAATCAAATTGTATCAATCAATTTGTATGGTCATACGCAAACTGTGTAAGTCTGGTCAACAGTGAATAAAAAAATCATGTGTGCAAGCCAATGATTGATAACTTGTTGATGTTTTTTTTCAAACACAAGGGGCAATAACGCTGGTGTTTCTGGCCCGATCATGCTTATATTCTACTTGACCTGTAGTCTTACGTTCATAGACAAACTGTACACGATTGGTGAAGATTCGATGAAAAATGAAGTCTCTATCCTGAATAATGTCAGTTTTTGCAAGTTTTTTCAAAAACAAAGGGCCATAAAAGGGTGTTTCTGGTCCAATCTTGCTTATATTCGACTTCACCTTTAATCTTATGGTTATGCACAAACTGTGCAAGATTGGCAAAGATTGGATGAAAAATGAAGTCTCTTTCCTGTATAGTGTTCATTTTTGCATATTTTTTTCACAAACAAAGGGCAATAACTCTGGTGTTTCTGGTCCAATCTTGCTTATATTCGTCTTAAACTGTAATCTCATGGTATTATACAAACTGTGCAAGATTGGTGAAGATTGGATGAAAAATGTCTCTCTCTATCCTGAATAATGTCCATTTTTGTATATTTTTTTAATAAACAAAGGGCAATAACTCTAATGTTTGAAACACAATCTGGCCCATTTTTGACGTCTGCTGAGATCTAATGATCATACGCAAACTCTGAAAGTTTGGTTAAGAATGGATGGAAAATAAAGTCTATACGTTGGAAAAGGGCATTTTAGCACTTTTTTTGCATGAAAAAGGGGCAATAACTCTGGTGTTACTGGTGTGATCTGACCCGATAACAATCCCATCTGAGATTTTATGGTCGTACAAAAACTGTGCAAGTTAGGTCAAGATTGAACAAAAATTTTAGTCTTTATCGCGATAACAGTCATAACTGTTGACGGCACCTTGACGACGGACGATAGACGACGGACGACGCCGGAGACGTCCCCTATACCAATAGCTCACCGAGCACTTTATGCACAGGTGACCTTAAAATATCACAGTATATTGCAATATGGATTTCTAATATTGTGACACCTCTAATGACATCTATCTTATGAACTTAGTAAAGATCATGGCTCCTCAACATAATCAGCAAGTTACTGAAGGTACAAACCAGCACAATCTATCATTCTAACATGATATTCGCTAATTTTTCTACAGACAAAGAACAAAATTATTCTTGTTAAACTACCCAACCACCCAAAAAGTAGTTCCGATTCTGAGCAGAGCATAATAAAAAGTAGTTGTCATTACAATTGCAAAAATATTTCTCAAATCTTGTTAGAATCAAAATAATATTTAAATTATCATTTTTTATCGGCCATTAAACAATTCCTGGTCGTTCTAATGCATGGCTATTAAATCACTCGGGTTGACGCCCTCATCGTTTAATTCCTACTCATCAGAACTCCAAATCGTTGTTAATTAGCCGATAAACAATAATAAATCAAAAATAAATTATTAATTAACCAAGGCAAGGTTTGATTTATTAGCCGATCCCAACACTGACATAATCATATCGAATGTACCAATATATCTAAAAATTATATAACTACTTGAAATGCCATTTGGAATGAACTTACCAGATGTGATTTCATAGCTGACAATGTTGTCAGGTGCAGCATCAGCATCACTGGCTGTGTATTTATAAATACTCTGACCAACTTCCTGGTCTTCTGCAACTGTCACTACCTGGCCCGGGTTGAAAGTGGGTGTGAAGTCATTCACGTGGGTCACATCGATGACCACTGGGACATCAAGGGTGGTCGAGCCGTCAGTGACCTTGACATTCAATTCAAAATGTCTTGTGCCAAGATCATAGTCCACGGCTGAAATAAAACAGGAAATTCTCTGGAGGAATTTAATCTAACTTGCTTAACTAACAAGAATCGTAAGTTTCAGACACTTTTTAGTTTAAACCTATTTATTTTAGCTCGATTGCATCAAAAGCCTTAGGCTTATAGGGGTACTCTTCAGTCCATTTCCTGGGATAAACCAGTACTTGGTGTCTTTGGAAAGATCATGAGATTGCTCCCTGAGTGGGTATTGAACCTGGGACCTCTCGGTCGCAAGGCAGACACCATATCCACTACACCATTACAACCTAGACACTTTCTGAGAAACAACAGCAAGAGGGCCATGATGGCCCAAAGGGCTCACGTCAGTATTGGCAAAGATAAAGACCTAACTGTTGTGAAAAGCTTTAACAAAGGTTGGAAATGTATGGCACATTACTGTTCTTAAAATCATTTGTCTAGCTGACTACTTGCTATATTACTTCAGCCACCTGGCTTGCCGTTGCTTAAACAAACATAAAACTCATGGTCATGGTTTCCAATTTTCACAGGCAGTTTTGCAGGAATAGCGTTAATGCTAAAGTTCGGAAATATAATGGCGACAGCTGTGGAAAAGTAATGCCATTTTGTTCTGAAGAGTGGAGTGTATAACCATGTACCCTTCCTATATTTGATTTTACCAGAGATTTTTTTGTCGTAAACAAATTGTCAAATCATAAACAAGATGGTCCAGATTGGGTGAAAAATGCAGTCCATATCTTCCCCATTTGTAGCTTCTGCTGAGATCTAATGGTAATACAAAACCTTGATAAAAGTTCGATGAAAAATGAAGTCTCTATGCAGGAAAAAGGCAATTAAAATTGTCTTTTTTTTTAAAACAAGGGGCCATAACTCAAGTGTTTGTGATCCTATCTGGCCCATTGTTGGCTTCGGGTAAGATCTTATGGTCACATAAAAACTGTGGAGGTTAAGTCAAGGGGCATAACTCTGTCAAAATACAAAACAGAGTCACAGGGAATGTTGCCCTTGATACTGGAGTTGATGACAAAGGTTTGTTCCAAGTTTCAAGTGAATAACTTATGTAGTTTTGAAGTTACACAACTTTTGAATATAAACTTTAACCAGAAAATATATGTGAAAAGGGGCATAACTCAGTCAAAATACATAATAGAGCTATGGGGAATGTTCACCCTGATACTGGAGTTGATGACAAATGTATATTCCAAGTTTCAAGTGAAAAGCTTATGTAGTACTGAAGTAACAAAACTTTTGAATATAAACTTTAACCAGAAAATCTATGTGAAAAAGGGGCATTACTCTGACAAAATATTAAAAATAAATATGGAGAATGTTGCCCCTAATATTGGAGTTGAAGACAAAGGTTTACTCCAAGTTTCAAGTGAATAACCTATGCAGTTTTGAAGTAACAAGACTTTTGAATAAAAACTTTAACCAATTCAGACACCGATGCGGACGCCGGGGTAGTAGGATAGCTCACCTATTCTTCGAATAGTCAAGCTAAAAATCATTTTGGATACAAACTTACTGATTAATGCTGAACCCGAAAACAAATATATGCTCATGTGAGATCCATCATAACATCGGTAAACTATCTACGCAATGCTTTTACTAGGAAGTTTAAAGATTTTTGGCAAATTCTTTAAACTGAACCATAAAGCAGAATATATATTGCAAGCCATCCCCATAAAATAAATGATACATACCAGAAGCAAGAATTATGGCCCCTGTAGAACTGTTAATGGAGAAATGACTCCCGGGGTTGGTAGACTGTTCAATGGAGTAGGACAGCGTATCAACTGCATCTTTATCCCTGCAGGAGACCGTCTCAACCTAATGAAATGTATAAAACAAGTACATACAATCTGCCAATAACAGCCTTGACGAAAAAAATATATATGAGGCGCGTCGTGGGAAAACCAGACTTAATGCATGTGCGTAAAGTGTCGTCCCGGATTAGCCTGTGCAGTCCGCACAGGCTAATCCTGGACGGCACTTTCCGCCTACAGTGGATTTATGTTTAGAAGAGACTTCCTTGAAACAGAAAATACCATTAAAGCGGTAAGTGCCGTCCTGGATTAGCCTGTGCTGACTGCACGGGCTAATCCGGGACGACACTTTACGTACATGCATTAAGTCTGGTTTTCCCACGATGCGCCGCATATAGAGAATCATCATATTATTTCCACTGCAAATGGTAAAATAGTTTAAAAGAACAATCCTGAAATAATTTTTACTATAACTGGAAACTTGCACACTCAATCTTTAATAGGAAAATTAAAACACTTATACAGTTTAAGTAAGCATAGAGTATTGAAAAGCATTCATTACACACTGTGTGTGTATTTATTACCAAAATAATGCTAATATGTTTGCCATGTCTGACATTTAAAAAAGACTGACTGGTCTCTTTATTGCTATTAATTTTAGCATTAAAATTAGCATGATAAAAGTCATTTAACCCAATACTATTTTGCCACACAAACCATTGAGTAATTTCATTTATACAAACCGAAACACCTTACCATTGCTGACACACTGATTGTTTCTGCAATTGTCCGATAGTAGTAGTAGCTGGTACATGTCGGTAACTCATCGCTGACATCAATGACATTGATTGTGATGACGGATGTCACCGATTTCGGACCGGTGGTAGCGCCATCTGCAGCCTGAATGGTAAGGGTGTATGTCGTCTTCGTTTCGAAGTTGAGGCTCTTTGCCAGTCGAAGTTCACCATTGTCTTTGTTGAGGATGAAGTTGCCATCAGAACTGTCCACTACGAAAGCAGAAGAGCAATTTAATTTAAGTCACTTACTAACAAGTATACGAACTAATTGCTTCATATTTTTTGATACTAAGAACTGTCCACTACGAAAGCAGAAGAGCAATTTAATTTAAGTCACTTACTAACAAGTATACGAACTAATTGCTTCATATTTTTTGATACTAAGAACTGCCCACTACGAAAGCAGAAGAGCAATTTAATTTAAGTCACTTACTAACAAGTACACGAACTAATTGCTTCATATTTTTTTATACTAAGAACTGTCCACTACGAAAGCAGAAGAGCAATTTAATTTAAGTCACTTACTAACAAGTATACGAACTAATTGCTTCATATTTTTTTATACTAAGAACTGTCCACTACGAAAGCAGAAGAGCAATTTAATTTAAGTCATTTACTAACAAGTACACGAACTAATTGCTTCATATTTTTGGATACTAAGAACTGTCCACTACGAAAGCAGAAGAGCAATTTAATTTAAGTCATTTACTAACAAGTACACGAACTAATTGCTTCATATTTTTTGAGACTAAGAACTGTCCACTACGAAAGCAGAAGAGCAATTTAATTTAAGTCACTTACTAACAAGTACACGAACTAATTGCTTCATATTTTTTTATACATGTAAGACTTCAGTACTGTATTTTCTCAATATTTTGTGCAAGTGTTAGCTTATTCCATTAATAATAAATGTTCGTAAAAAAATTACTTAAGTGTAAAATATCCTTTTGGTAATTGAATAGACATGGTACCTGTTATAGTAAAACTTATTTCTCCATCGATGCCTGTGTCATTATCGCTTCCTCGAAATGTTGCTATCAAATCATTCACAGCTGTGTCTTCATTCATCTGATAAAGCAATCAAAGCGATGAAATGCTGGAAGACTGAAGTTAATAAAATATCACAAGCATTGTCTTCGTACTTCTCCTTTTTAATAGTGGGATGCTTGAAAGGACCCATTCCAAGTCACAGATTTGATTGCAAATGTGTAGTGACAGATATGAAAAATATATTGGAGGTTCCAAGCTGTCGTGATAACAAACTCCTTACAGTGATCTCCCCTGATATTCTACAGATTGAAAGCAGCAAAACAGGGGAGACCACTGTGTCACTGCCATGTCAAATGCAATACCTGGGCCGGTATTCACCAACCGATTCTTAGACTTCAGCCTAAAGAAATAGAGGATATTTGTTTAGTTCAGGGTAAGATCGCATTTCATTTCACGAGTGAAAATATATAGTTTCTATGACCACAAATGAAATAAAATATGATCTAACACTGTCGCATACTAATTTTCTTTTTATTTCAGGCTTTTAAATAATAAATAAAAAAATACGCAAGATATGCTGAAGCGTCACAAGTTTTGTGTAGTATGACGTCATAAATATGACGTCATTATGATTCCACAATTGTCGATCACTGTTGTGGTGGGAAAATAGTGCCACTTTTACTGCGTTGTTTTCTCTTAATTATATATGTATTGAATTTTATTATGTATTTTCTGTTGTTAAAAAGGTTGATGTTTCCACTGACGATTAGGGTATTCACATACTTTAAAAAAATTAACATAAAACAAAATTAAAAGTAGTTCCATATAACCAAGAGTGAAATGATCAAAAAGGTATTCACATACTTTAAAAAAATAAAAATAAAACAAAGTTAAAAGTAGTTCCAAATAACCAAGAGTGAAATGATCAAAGTTTATCATTTCACTCGACCAAGAGTGAAATGATCGGTTATCATTAACTGGTATTTTCCACTCATTCACCGCATAGCATGAAATAATAAAGAATATTCTTGAAACTGTTCTGCTCTAAAATGGTTGTTAGTTTGAAATGTACTTGGCAATTACCAACGTTATAATTTAAGCATTCAGTATTTACAATGATTTATTAATGACATAAGTAGCACCAGAAGCTGACGCACAAGAACACTTTTTTAGTCTATGTCTATGCTTTATTCTTAAGTATAAGAGTAGGTTGGTGAATACGGGCCCCATTTTTTTTTTGTACTAAAAAGTCCAGTCACTGCAGCAGCCTACAAACAGGACACTTCTATAAAACCTTAAATATGAACTTTGTTTTCAACATGACAACAATTAAGTTCGATTGCCTCGATTTCTGCTCGTAAAATTTAAAAGAACAAACATGTTGATTCTAAAACTTTTAGGTGTATCAATTTTCATCTCCATTTATCTTTGACACCAGTCCACATAACAGACATGAATAATGTTCCCCCTTTGGCAAATACTATTACCAAACTTTCATGAGATATTAAACTCAGAGAAATCATCAACTTGGGTTGATTGATACATAATTATATGTTCATGTAATTTGTTTGGTGAAAGAAACCAAAACAAACATCACTATATAATCAATATCGATAACTTATGAGTAGTAACTTTATGGTAAATTAAAATAATTTATTGACAGTTAATATACCATATGGTGTTTCTTTGTTTGTTTGTTTTGCTTGGCTTGTTTGCCGTTTTTAACAGTATTTCAGTCATATCACGGCGGTCAGTTAACCTACCCAATTTTTTCCCGTGCAAGTTTAGCCCACCTAAGCAGTTTACCAGTACTAGGTACACATACTTAGGCCAGGTGTTTCTGTTAAGGCCAGATTTCAAATTATGTACAAATTAACATTATTTTTACATGCATTTGAGTTTTAACTCTAAACATTTCGGACAACTTATAAATGCAATAACAAACTTTGTACAGTGTTACTGCTCATAAAAAATAAATGAATGGCCAATTTTCATCAAAAGTGAATGCAATATAATTCTGTAACTTTTGGAAAAGTTGTTCTAACTAATCACAATATATAACTTTCTTTTGGTTACTTACACTGAACGTTGGTCCACCTGTTATGAGAGGGGTGAATTCATTTACAGTTGTCGCAGTAACAAGAACTGTTGCCGTGCTAGATCTTGACCCATCCGTTACCTTGACAATGAGTTGGTAGTGGGAGGCCTCATTGTTATCAAGGTCAATGGCCTCTGGAATAAAAATCCACATTTACTGGAAAACATAACAATAATGATATATTTGATGAATTGATTACATGTGCCTGGCCATTCAGGAGGTCTGATGTTTGTTGTAATCAAAGGTGTCAAGTAAAAACTATAGTTTATAACAATATATGTTGGTCAGTGAATTCAGTAGGCAAGGCCATAAATAGATTACAAATTAATCAATTGATCCGATGTCAAATAGAAAAGGATGCTCAATAAGAACTGATGCAATCTAGTGGATGTGTAATAGTAATGCACCTATCAATATTTTCCCCTGGGAGGTGGGGGGGGAGCGGCGGGCAATCCCAGAGAAATTTGACGAATTGTAATGTTGGGGATCTACATTCCCACCCAAGAGCAAAGTATATTTTTTTCTATAAATCTCCTAATGGGGAATGCTTGGTTGGTGTATCAAAAGGCCCAGGGGCCAATTTATCCAGGATATAAAATCCTTACAAAGTCTATTACCCGAGACCCGGAATCATTCAGAGTGCGAAATTCCTGCCTGTTGGGAATTGCCTTCAGTCTAAAGTTCCGTATATGCCTGCCGCTCCTCCCCTGGGGGAAAATATTGATAGGAACATAAGTTATTTCAATCAAATCACATACCTTTCAGTTTAATCTGATTTGGAGTGGTTGCATCAAGCTCAAACTTGTCCGAGTATGTATTTGGAGAACTTGAGGCTTCGAAAGAATACACCAACGTCGCCGTCGTAGCATCGCCATCTGTAGCTGCCAATGTGATCACTTGAGAGCCTGTGAAAACGAAGATAACACTCACAAACTTTAAACAAAAATTTCAACATGATTTTAACAACTACAAGTACAAGGTGTCAATTGAATGTGCATTTCCGAAACAAATACAGAAAACGTGAATGAATTAAGTTACTTTAAAACTTGCCCACTAAGCGAGACAACTATGCACAATTATCGTGTGAGTATCAATATTGCACAAAAAAGACATAAGTGTGAACAAGCAAAACATACACTATGCACGAGACAGCGATGGGAAATTTTAATGGCGTTTAAAAATAAAGGGAAGTAACAGTCACATACTCATTAGGCTGCACAGGACTAATATATCAACTAAATATATGCAATGTCAGTGACGTGACCGCTCTTATATGCAAACCTTATTCTAATCAAGGATGTACCTTTCAGAAACATATCTAAATTGCAAAACAACACTGAACATATTATGCACCTATCAATATGTTCCCACAGGGGAGGGGAGCGGCAGGCATATACGAGAATTTAGACTGAAAGCAATTCCCGACAGGCGGGATTTTGACACGCCGAATGATTCCGGGTCCCGGGAAATAGACTTTGTTCGGATTTTAGATGCCGATAATATTGGCTCCCGGGCCAATTGATACACCAATTAAGCATCCCCATTGAGGGAATTTAGACGAAATGGTTGGCTCTAGGGTGGTGAAATAGATCACCCAAAATACAATTAGTCAAATTCCCCTGGGATCGCCCGCCGCTCCCCTCCCCTCCCCCCCCCCCCTGGGACAAATATTGATAGGTGCATTATTTTACAACGATTTTTTGTTAATTAATTATTACCGACAAAGTTCAAAGCACGTGTCGCGCATAATCAGTCTTAGTCTAAATAATACGATGCAATCGGTATTTTTGAATGGGGCAGTATTGGAATAAATACGAAATATTGGCTGTGCATTTTCTTATTCAAGATCCTAAATTACAAAAATGACCATCGTCGAAATGTGGCCATCGATATATAAATGTTATATGCGTAATAAATCAAACTACGATTACCGAGGACGTCACTGATACTGACATTACCAACCAACCTGCAGTCAACGTTTCGGCGATACTTTTAGTGTATACGTTCTGGCTAAACGAAGGCGTGTTATCGTTGACGTCAGATAGTCCGACGCGCACGGTAATACTGGAAGTTTTCTTCGTGTTACCCTGGTCTGACGCGATAACGATGACGTCATAATATTCTAAGCCATTGTCGCGATCCAGCGTGTTAGATGTAGTCGTCAGTACGCCAGAAACTTTGTCAATGTGGAAGATTCCGTTGACTGTTCCACCAGTGCCTTAAACGAACAAGAGCAGACGTTTATGCGGTCAGAACAGAGAACAGAAAAATGTAAATTTCACAATTTATGTAATCACATCATTTCCCGTGATAATTCCATTACATTCTGATATCTGTACAAAGCAACACAACCAAAAAAAAAAAAATTCTCGCTGCGCATTCCAACTATTGTAAAAATGACATAAATTTGTAAGCCTATATTATTGTAAACTTACAACATTTATTTGTTGCATCTACTGAAGAAAAAAAAACACATTCATTAAGGTCATGTTATTGAATGACTAAAGATTTGCAGTTACTTTTTGTGATCATTCCCAAGCTGAAGGTTATCTGCCCGTCGAAGCCTTCATCCCTGTCGTTGGCGGTCACGGTGACTATGGTGGTGCCGATGGCCGCGTCCTCCGGTATGTTGTACGGCGTCGTGGCGTTGGTGTACGGCGGGGTGAACGCTGTGGTTTGGAATACAGGGGCATCCTCGTTTACACTGGTTATCTTAAATACAAAGATTGAAGCAAAGAAACTTGCAGAATCTGCAATATATAGAATGTATTACTTGTATTTACAGTCGGAACGCGATACAACGAATATGGACGGGAGACACGGATTTATTCGTAGTATCGCGTTATTCGTGGTATCGCATATTTTAATAAACTACGTTAATAACGTCATCTTCTTACATTTAGGGTCAATTGTATATACAAGTATATCAAGGATTAACAGTACAAAACTCTTCTTACTGTCACAATCACAGTGGCCGTTGATGTAGACGTGCCGTCAGTCGCTTCCAGCTGCAGAGTATAGCGATAGTTGGTGCCACTTAACGCTTCGTAGTCGACGCTTGTCGCAGACGTTTTTATCACGTGCCTGTCGACGGTAAATTTTGATGTTGCGTCATCCCCTGACGCGATGGTGGTCGTGACGTTGTCGCCGTCTGCATCGGTGGCGGTGAATTGCACAACGGATGTACCTTATATTATCATATAAACAAGTTTTCAATTTAATATCATGATTTGAACAGTGTGGAATTTATATACTAGAACGACAGAGCAAGATAGACATATTTTTTTAAATACAAATTGTATTGAGTATACTGTCAAGAAAACCCATAAACAAGTTTACACATTACAATTATTCGCCACTACATAAATAATATCTTGCAGTGTTGATACATTCTGACCGTTCATTTCACGAATTCCACTGGTACCAAAACCTATATTGACGCTATAAGTTGCGAGTATCTGAGTGCCTACGCAATTTAACCGTTTACGAAGCACAGTTGGTGCAACGGGCTCTATGCTATATATGTATGCTTTCCACAAGTTTCAACAACAGTCTGAATCGCATTTAATACAATATTTAGAACAATATTTTTAAATGTATTTTTTTTTTAAATATATTCAAATTACTAAGTCAAATATCGAACGATCTTCCTTTTTCAATGGTCATTTAAGGTGAAGTTCAACACGTACGTAGTGCGTATCTTCTAAAGCAATAATAATAAATCCATGGTACATGAATAAAGTTTCTGGCATATAATAGTTGGTCAATTGTACGGACATTGTATGCTGCAATATTTATTGGTAACTAAAT
This sequence comes from Congeria kusceri, assembly GCA_027627225.1. Classification (NCBI taxonomy): domain Eukaryota; kingdom Metazoa; phylum Mollusca; class Bivalvia; order Myida; family Dreissenidae; genus Congeria; species Congeria kusceri. The sequence goes on from CM051035.1 coordinate 25,645,645, forward strand.
GCATCAGTTACAAACTGGGACATAGAGATGAAATGAATAAGAGAAAAGGAGTCACAGACGTTTTAATATTTAAAATTAATACGTGTTGGTAAATAGCGTAAGCTGTTATACGTTACGGAAATAACCGTTTGATTACCCTGCACAGTATTCTCCGCCAATGAAGCAAAGTAGATATCCGACGAGAAAACAGGTTTGTTGTCGTTGATGTTGGCGATGCTGACGGTGACAGTAGCAGTCGCAGTCGCATTATCAAAATTACTAGTGGCGCTGTAGAATAGCAAAGCACAACATTTAACGACGCATCTGTCGTAACAGACACTGGACGTACGGGAAGCGGCGGGGACGCATATCCGCCATCTTTAGAGGTCTCAGTTCATACTATGCATTCCCAGTACTGGTTGTATAAGACAACTTTTAAACGAGGTTCAACAAGCCGATCCGATACATATGTAACTAGTGTACCAAATTGTGTTATAAATAAATGATCGGAGGATAGCATGTTCTCATACAAAACATCGACACAAATTGAAAATACACAAGCATTGAATAATTCCCCGTTTACAACGAACCTGAACAATTAAATATTATAAGGTATACTGGAAAATGAGATTGTAACTAATTAAGTATCATTTCTGTGACGTGCTTTCTATTTAAACAACCTTCACGTTAACGGCTGGAGTGTACTCACAGAATATGTAGGACGTAACTCTTGCTGGCGTCTTTCTCGTAATCGAATGAAGCAGTGGTGACCAGCTTAACGTCGTTAACAATTCCAAACTTCGTTGGCGTCGCCGGCGATTGTAACTGAATTGTGAACGCAATACTTCCGTTGTCAGCGTCTGTGGCACCCAACGTTTCCAGCGGCGTCCCTATAGCTGCGTTTTCGTTGAAGGTGTACGTCTTGCCGCCAGGAGTGTTGGGGGCAGTGAAGACTGGTGTGGCTGAAAACAATAGTATACACATGCCATTGCAATCCCTTATCATGAACAATAAATTACGCGAAAAGAGGCAACTGTTTTGTAACATCCAAAATGTCGTGTGTTTCATTATATGATGAGCTAAAGCAATACAAATGAAATATGCTAATTGCATATTGGTGTTGCCGTCGTTGTTGTCGTAAAACTATACCAAAATACAATATATAAATATACAGTTTATTACTATTTAACGTTAGTCTGGACATTTATTTACAGCGGACTAGTAAGGTCATTCATTCCTCTTTAATTCATTTAAAACATTTGAGGCGTGTCGTGGAAACCCGGGCTTGCAAGTGCGTAACCTGTCGTCCTGGATTAACACGTGCACTCCCCACAGGCCGATCCGGGACACTTTCCGCCTACAGTGGATTTATCCTTAGAAGACATTTCCTTGAAATAGAAAACACCATTAAAGCGGAAAGTCTCGTCCCGGATTAGCCATGGCGGACTGCACAGGTTAATCCGGGACGACACTTTACGGTGCACTTGCATTAAGCCCGGGTTTCTCACGACACGCATATACAAACCGGCGAACAATTGAGCTGGAAGCCAGAGCAATGAAATGACGACCACGAACGCCCATCTTTCCGTTCTACTCGACCCCATCTGGAGTCTAGGAATCTGTCTCACTCTTTCCAAAATCAACGTCTCACCGATTTAATTCTAGCGAGCGGTCCCGGCACTGCTATCATTGACAACGTGTCGATAGAGAAACTTTGCAAAGGCTAAAATAATAATATAAATACTGCATTTCATTAGCATGTTTTAATAGACACAATGTAGTGTAAAGGCAACAACTGATTTCACGTATGAATATATTCGTGACTTGCAACAAACGAAGTACGCGTTACAAGTATCACGGTTTCCTCTTAAGAATAAATTTTAAGTTAGTTGCTTCTGTTAAAGACACACAATTCTTAAACAGTGTGTTGTAATTGGTTTAATTTGTTCTAAATAGCATACTACTTAAAAGTTTATATGCGCGCATTTTAGAACATGTGTATTCGTTTTAAAATGGGAAAATATATCAAAAGTACCTGTTTGCAATCCGCAAGTAATTCCTTTGATTAACAAAATTAGAAAAACAATACGCAGTGATCATACACGAAAGAATCATAGTGATAACGAAAATGCAATTGTCATTTTTAAAATATGCGCATTAACAAATAAACAAGATCAGACATTCGATCGAATCATTGTACATACGTTATTGTCACTATAGTACAGCGTAGCGCAGGGTTTGGTGTATCACAATATAATATTTTTTCAGATATACGTACTGAATTGAGCATTGTCTGTTATCTAAACCATCTCTGATTTAAAACCGAACATGCGGGCAGCGTTGTATTGTTTCAACTCTATTACCGAGTGACGAGGGGCTATATTGTATATCAATGTCAAAACGCTGAATGGTGGACATGATTGAGATTTTGTTACGGTTAGCTGCCTTGATGGTCTGATAAATTCGATAACATGACGAATTCTATGTTCATAATAATTAATAAACTAAAAATACATTAACGATTTATAAATGCGTTGAAATGTGAATTTGCATCTGATATCAACAATACCGACAGTCACCGGTTACAAAACCTTGAATTTAACTGGACATATTTATATATTATATACATGTACATCGTTTTTTGAAGGTTTTTAACACAACAAATCTAATAAGAAAGGAAAAACAATTATTATTTTTGCTCATGTGGATGGTCATTTAACATACAATGATAAAGATAATAAGAACGATGATGTTCTTCATACCGAGTAGATCTATAAAGATTGAAGTTATAAAGATTGTCTGTTCAACGAGGCATTCTTGAACGTTTTAGAAAAAAATAAATAATGAGCCGTTACAGGGACCTATTCACATTTTCGCAAGTTGACGATTGCCACAATTTTGTGTCACCGATTACAAAAAAATAAAACTGCACCACACATAATGAGGAGCAAAATAATACTCCTCATAATAATACTCCTGATAAAGAAATATACTCGAAATAATAGCGTGTCAGTTTTTTTATCCGGAAGTCGTGGGTTCGATCCCAAGAGACTTTTTTTCTCATATTACTTTTTTGTGCTTTTTTACATACTGATCTACTGGTTTGTTAGTCCAGATGCTTTAGTAGTTGAAGTTGAGACATTTTAAGAAAGAAGGACATTGTTCTCAATTAAAACGATGCTTATAGGTTCTGTTATTCATGTTGCTGACAAAATTGATGTCGATGTTTATGAAGACCACACTGATATGACGTCATCATTTTTCAACCTGAAATATGGGTGTAGTATGATACATACGTCTCGAATACCAATCATTACAATAGATGAGATAGTCAATACAAATGCCTGAAATAGCTGTTTGGCGTTAACCCATACAATTTAAATTACAATGATGATCTTGTTGGTCTTCAGCGGCGTAGCAAGAGATCGGTTAAACAACTATTTTGGGTATGCCTATTCTGTCGCGTGAAGGCTTATACTCAGAAATTTCAGAGTAACACAATATGTGTTATTATTAAAATATGTTTCAAAATTCACTTCTCTTTTTCACTTAGAGAGGCTTTTTGCGAGTCCAAGAGATTTGTCTGAAAGCAATCATCTAACAGTTAAACAGTGTACGGGTAAGGCATCCATTTGAGCCTAGAGCATAGCATGTTGGTCCGTCATTCCGGCCCCTTAATGCATAAATCGATATATGCATAGTTTAAACATTGTCAAATATATCTGTTTGGGCAATGAATATGTAGTTCAATTTGTAATATTTCACATAGAAACAACAAAAAACAACAACAACAAAAACCAATACGAAAATCGGCAATATTTTGAAAAAGTACAGCATAGCTTTAGCTCCTCCTAATTACCCTTTTCATGTGCAGTGTGACCCATCAGTCCGGCCCTTCTGAATGGTTGTCAAGATTGGTTGCTAAGCGCAGGTGCGTGTGCTATAATTAGTTGGTCGAATTAAAATTGCGACTTAGCCGATTATATTTTATTTTGAATAAACATGCAGACATACGATACTTTCAACACATTTTTCAAACCTACTAATATTTTATAAGAGGTATGTAATTAAGAGTTTTCTGTTCAAATTTATAGTCTCATACAAAAAACATGACCAACTGCCCATTAATGAACAGTAAAATTGTGAAACATCTAACTGTAATTGTAAATAACCGGTCAAATATGTTCTAACACATTTCAATTTAGTAGCTCACACTGTTAAGCATTTATAGTGGTTTATTTGACATGATTTATGCAAAGTCCCGGACCGACGAAAGTGTTTTATGCTGACAGATAAAGAATTCGTCCGGTGGTATTTGTGTAAGGGACATCTATACTGCAATTCTTGCCGCGGTCGAGATCTGTGTACATTTGGACTTTTCAGGCAAGCGTTAAATTTGCTCACATTTTACTCACGATAAAACATTAAGCGACAAAATCCCGACTCATCTACAACAAGTCGCAAATACTATGACAAAACAGCCGCACAATAAACGTGTCATACCTTACTTCCGGTCTCCATGTCTGAATTTTGGCACCTCACCACCTGAACTTATTGAAATAACAGTTTGTTAGAACACCTGTAATCTACCGAAGAAAATCCGCGAACGTTCAACAGTAAATTATGCATTACATATTTAATGCAATGACGTCATCGTTTACATTGGGTCACAAGCAGGTCGTGTATTTTACGGAGATCAACATACCCATGGGTTATACTGTACGTTTGAAAAATTAAATAGTTTTTAGACTGTTGGCGGAAGCCAACGGTCTTTTGAGAGGGTAATTTCCAAAACAGGTATCGCGGAAAGAACCACTTCTTTTCTTTGCAGGCTTTTAGTCAGAAAATCGAAGCCAGAAATGGTCCTTCTACAAAACAGCAAAATTTCACAACCGTTTTCTTACATTTGCATTATTTAAGATAACGTATTTAATATGTATTACAGTGTATATCATGTTATTTACTACAATTACAGTTTGTAAACCGGTCAATTTATTAAAAAAATAATTACTTTAAATAACGACACCCCTATATTTGCTATTTATTTGTATGTAACTGAAATATTTACCGGAGTGTTCTAGAATAAGACCACCAAATTAATGCGCTACATCGGTTATTTTTGACTCGTTGCGAAAGTGTTATTTTTTTGTTACCAAATCTCATTCTGAATGTTTTGACAACAAATTACTGCAATTTATTAATTTTAAACTGTACTATGGACAATCGAGAGCTTGCATCGTATGATCTATTCTGACTCAGTAGGCTACGAACAAAGATCTATAAATAAACACGTTATAGATCTTTGGCTACGAAGCACTAACAAATGGTGCGCCTAAGTACTACGCTTCATCGGTTATTCTGGCCCCTGTAGATTGACTTGTTAACTGACATGTATATAATTCCGTTTGCATAACATAATTAGCTCGAACACAATATTGTTTCGTAACTTACAAATTAGTGTTTATTATGATATCGTATACTATTGAATAAGAAGCCAAATTATAAAGTTTAAAGGTGGGAAATGGAACTTCATTCGAACAATGTTTCATTTTAGCAACAGTGCAATCATAATTCACATGATTTTAGTTTCTTTTGTCGCCAACAGTCTTTCTACGCTGTCAGCGTTTTGATTGTTTTATGTTCAGTGACAACATTGCTTTAAAAATCATGCAGTTATTAACAAGATTCAAGCTTTTATTTACAATAAATCTAGAAGCCCAAGTCCACGTTGCCAAAAGATAATAGATGTTCATATCACAAACATTCAAATCATATTTGAAAAGCTTACAAATAAATAAATGAACAAATACACTATAGATCTACGGTAAAAAGGTGTTATTAAGGTACCACATCAGCAAACTTCCACATGATACGTATAAAATACAATGTACACGTACGTGATAATTCCCTTTCAAAAGCATCTATACGAAACGAAACAATAGGTGATATTAAATCTAGGATACGAATTTGTAGGCTAATATTATTTCTGCCAAATAAATCGTGAAAAGTTGACAGTTTTCTGAAGAGATGTTCACTAATGAGCCGTACATGCAGATGACAGTTCTATGAACGTTAGCACATTTGGTCAGTTTCTGTAACACGATGGAATATATCTACATCTGGTATCAGTATATAAAGCGCATTGAAGAATAATGTGACACCCGCCTTTCAATTGCAGGTATTACAATTCCTTAAGTTCAACAGGCACAGGATTGGGCTTTGCCCATCTTTCACTTTCTATTTTTAATCTCAACAAGCACAGGATTGGGCTTTGACCATCTTTCACTTTCTATTTTCAATCTATATGCTGATAAGCGTAACCTTGATAAACTAAATATGTACGTTCAACACTACACGTACGACATTAGTAGGGTTCAAGTTAAGAAATTCGTTTTAATTTAGAAAAAATAGCAATATTTATGTAAAATAGGACTCTACTGGAGTTAATTAATAGACCATTCTAATTTTCTATAAAAACATCTGTAAGTATTTGGTTGCAGGGAAATCTATAATGTCCGACGTCTTGAAAAACGAACAACAAGCATCATAAAAACCAATGTGCATAGCAGATCACGTAATTAATTCAGAACACAAACTTCTTTTATTGGGATGCCTTTTGCGATCATTAAGAAATTTAAGTTAAATTTTCTCAATGAATTTATTACTATTAGTCCGTTACCACCTATCAAATATTTTCTCATTTTCATAATACCGGTAAATTTGTAATTGTACCTATTCTTGTTTACAAAAGGCGTTCTAAGCTTGTCCAGCTATTTTAATCTGGGCGTCGGAATAACTGGGTAAATACCAACCCAACTTATAGAAAAGTAAACTTCTTAACGATCTCAGTAGCAGTATCATTATAGTAAAAGTGAAAATCCATGTAATTTGGCAACCCCTTTCCTAAATATCATAACTTTATGTTTGGCAGTGTTCAAATCTACAACTTTCGACGTTTTCAATATTCATGAAATACATTTAGGCTATCATGTTTTTCTTACGCGTTGTTTGCAACTATAATATCGGCAAAAAGTACAAGAAACAATTTGAAGTCGTCTACCTCTATTCCACTGATACCATTTTTCACAAACGGTAGATTCCATATCAGTTAAAAACATTGGGTCTTTGTCAGTCTAATTTGATAAGTTTAGACCAAAGATTTTTCTAACACCTTAATCAAATTCTTAACTAAAACCACCCCAAAAAAAAAAACAACAACAAATTACTGCTATCCTTGGGGAATAATATTCTTCAAAATACCATGAAGCACACAATATTGTATTATTTAATATCAACAATGCTCATATTTCGTCTGAAGACCGCCTGAGTTACTATATAAACGGGATAATATCGGGAATTATCCGGATACCTGTTAAGACTACTGTGACAGTGATATATTTAAAAGGCGTGAAAAGAGTTTTCATTATGTACTTATTTATGCCTCTATGGTTATTTAAATTTTCAACAACATCACTAGGGTGAAGGCTTTCTATAATGATTGCGTAAGGTCAGTCTTCCTTACATATTTATGAGAAAAACTTCCTATTTCAACTTCCAATTCACTACAGTTGTTAACAGTATGTTTGCTATTATTAAATGCAAATGATCATCTGTTTGGACGTTAATTATACAAGCAGTGAACATTTTACCAAATTCCAAATGATTAATGCGTGAAAATAGGGTAAAGTAGTTTTGGCGAATTAAACAAACAAAATATAATGTGTTCCGAGACATGTACTCGTGTAATTACGTACAAGGTATCACAGGCATTTCTGAGCATACACTATACAATAACAAAAACATATTTCACAAAACAACGTGTAAACAAGAGTAAATAGGAAAAGTATTTTAGCAAACTTAAGCAAATCGTGTATGATTTATATCACAGACATTTCTGAGCAAACAATTATATAATACAACAACATTCAAAATATTTGACAAAAATACATTATCACTTATACTGGCAAACTATGAAGAAATTTTCAATACAATTGTTTTATATTTCATATACGAGCGTTGTGCATCTGGTTTACAAGTATAAAATTTATAGTTGTAAACCAGATGCACAACGCTCTTATATGAAATATAAAACAAATGCATTGAAAATGTCTATATAGTTTGCCAGTATAAGTGATAAGTCGAATGAAAATATTTAGACGAATTTATTAATAGAATTTAAATAGACTGACCTGACACACTATCGTTCAGTGAACTGCAAATATTCGGACATATAAACTATAGACGAACATAAAGATTTGGATGAATATACTAAAGAATAATGTAAAGACAGACTGAGACGTAACGGCTGAGGTAGAATATCAAGAACGAAATATAGAGGTAGAACATGAGATATAAAGATTGAGACGTTTAGGCTAAAATATAAATAAGATTAACAATCTGGACAAAAAACATGTAACAACGTTCATGCTAAAACGAGGTAGGAAGTATGGAAATAAGTGAATGTATTTCGAACGGCAGGTAGACATGCTTTAGTAGTGTAGATAGATCCTGCATGCGACTTTAGATAATATCGGAGAACACACTGCTTAACAAAACCATTTCAAAGACAAGACTGGGTATTATATTTTATAGAAGTGTTATTTCAGAAACAGTGGAAGAAGTCCGAAAAGATTTCTAAGTTAAGGTCAACAAAAGACAAGCCATGCAAGGAAACGTTGCGCAGTAGACTTGGAAGGAATATCTAGAGGTTGTTAAACATGCAACGGAACAAATAAGCCATAAAACAAATAAGCAAAATGTGGCAACTATAAAACAACGAACATGCAAAGTAACATTAATAGCGACATGTTAACAATAACACAATTTAAAATAAACGAAAACCGTCCGGCAGTTTGGTTTCTCATGAGCCGTACTGAGTACATTCAGTTACAATATCAATAAAACGCCATTTTTCGTTCACAAAATACGTATAGAAAATAGTTTTAATTTCAAGACAATATCTTCATAGAATATTATTCATATTCTTAAGATATGTTCGTTTTAAATATTAACAAAACTCTCTATTTGCTAATTTAGACTTAAACTGCCGTTTGTACTAGAACATTTGAATAAATATTAAAGTTGTTGTCACTCGTTTAACAAATGAAAAGCACATTTTTGGAAGCAAACAATCTGATACAAATATAAAATAACACAAAATAATACATCTAAACACATATGCCATTTCCATTCCATACCATGTTATGTCAGGTACACTATAACATTGAAACATCGAACATATTGAACATTACCGATAGCTGAGTTCAAAACCATACAGTCCAACTCCGTATACTTATCATATGACTTAGAACTTGGATGCCGTGAATCATCAATGTGCTGGACTACAATAGCCCTTTGACAGAAAGTCGATTTAATATTTCAAAACTGTCACTATCGAATAACCTATAATAGATCTATATATCCATAACTCATCGTTTCGGTATTAATTAAAATGTTAGTATTAAAATAGTTTCTTTGAAAAAAAAAAGCAACAAACAATCACAACAACAATAAAACAGAAATAACATGGCATGCAATAATTATCTCAAGTGGCGAAGACATTGCTGGTATTACAAACACAGAAACTGATATCTTTCCTTCTCTGCATTTAAAGGTGCTTTATAAACGATACATGTTTTTTATTATCGTAACATGGTTTTGAACACCCAATTCCTACATGTATTCTATCTAGAGTGTACAGATTTCCAGCACCCGAGCTCTCATAATGTAGTCCCAGCCCCTAAATGTAGTCTATCGCAGCACCCGAGCTCTCATAATATGTCCCAGCCCGTAACTAGTTCCATTCGTCGGAGGTGACCTGCTGCCCGTCCGGCGTGTTCACCCAACGGCGTTCGTTAGTCTGCGTGTTGTACTCGTACACCCGACGGGTCACTGGAAGTGAAGAATAGATAAACACAAGAAGCACCAATAATTTACAAGTTATGTTGTGTCTTGAAGTGTTTGTATTTTTAATCATAGACTTCGCCGGTCACTTGAAGTCATGCACTGACATGGATAGCAACTGAAAAATTACATATATTAAACGGTCATGTATTTCCATTACAGTTTCATGTGGACGATAAAGTGTCTTCGTCGTTTCAAAATAAACACGTATGTTCCTGATAATATTTAAAGATGATTCCAATGGACACGCTTACTGTTCGAAGAAAATCGTCCATTTGTTTTCCCGGGCATTGTTGATGACTCATTTTTAATAATGCAAGACGCTGGGTTCGATAAACACACATGCCCCGGTTGGTGCTGGACAGACCATTTGAATAATTCTAAGTTCAAATTAGGTGAAGGTCATTGGCGATTGGGTGATATGGGTGGATTAGGAATGGTCATAAGCAACAACTGTGTAAGCATCCAAGTGTTATAGTAAACGGTTTAGGTGCTAGACGAAACGGTACAATGTAGTTAACCAAGAAATAGCAAATTTGAATAATTCAAAGTCCAAATTAGGTCAATGTCAAAGTGAGGTTGGGTGATATGGGTAGATTAGGAATGTCCATAAGCAACAACTGTGTAAGTATCCAAGTGTTGTAGTAAGCGTTGTTGGTGTTAGACGAAACGGTAAAATCTAGTTAACCTTGTACGGACGTACGGAATCACGGACGGAGAGAACAATCCCAGTAATGTAAGTATCCACGTGTTGTAGTCACCGTTGTTGGTGTTAGACGAAACGGTAAAATCTAGTTAACCTTGTACGGACGGACGGAATCACGGACGGAGAGAACAATCCAAGTAATGTAAGTATCCACGTGTTGTAGTCAGCGTTGTTGGTGTTAGACGAAACGGTAAAATCTAGTTAACCTTGTACGGACGGACGGAATCACGGACGGAGAGAACAATCACTATATGTCACCCGCATCAAGATGCCGGGGGCATTAACATAGCAGTTACGGATTAAAACGATTTCAACCTGGAATCATATTATTTACACTGTAAGATTTATTTGATATTTAATGATGCGACCCATAGTCTTCCTGGAAACACATTTATTACATAGTTATCTGCATAGACAATGCCTAAGAGAATTCTAAATGTAATGTGGATTGTATAAATAAAACTGTTATATACATGTACACACCTGGGTCAATCGCTCGACCGTCAAACATGCGATTCAATATGACGTAATCTGGATCCAGTGGGGACATAGTCGGCGTAAACCCGTTACCAGAGTTGTTTCGAGCCTGAGTTGAATCGGCGGCTTTAGTCTGCATAGATGGCTTGGTTGTGTGATTCGTTGGGCTTACTCGATTGTGCGAAAGATGGCTTCCAGTCTTTTTTTCGTCCGGAGGCTCTAGCAGAGGTGCTTTTGTCATTTTTGTGGATGTCAGTTGTGTCGGCGTGTCGTCGGTAGTCCTGGTTGGGGGTTTATTATTTTGTGTTTTGTTGTTCGGAACTGGGTCAGGATTTCTAGGTGGCCGCGGTGCAGGGTGCTTTTCCTGTGGTTTTGAAACAAACATTGAGACATCAGTGTGTGGGCTAAATGGTAATACACGTTGTTTTAGCTTGAATGCATGTCGCATGAATAAAGTTTCATAAAAGCAGCTATAGGTCAGAGTCTGCATCTGTATAGTAAGAAAACGAATGCAGTCATTGAAATAACAAGAACGGTACGAGTATCATGTAGTAATTAGTATCATGCGGGCGTTGTAACAGAAACACCTTGTGATAATTCATTAATAGATCTAACATTTAATCACATTGCTAAATCATTGCTTAAAACTACATAATTCATACCACTTTTGGAAGTGGAAGGGCGACAACTGCAGGCGGAGGGTGGCTCTTGTCATATGGCTTGATCATGCCCTCCGTGGCTGTATAAACAAAAGTCGTACTGAGAAACATCGTGGAACACAATTGTACGTGTATTGTACTACTTTGAATTAATTTCGACCGGTACAGATAGATTGCAAAACACTATTATACTTGTATTTTTCCACTTTCATCCATGCGTCATATTTTAGATTGTATTGTATGTATGTAAATGTTGTTGTTTTTTATCGAATAGAAACCATACTTTATTGACAAATTTATGTTTGTAGTTGAAATGTTTGTTTTACAATACGGACAAAATATTCCAACCATCTTGTTTCATTTCCACATTGGCTGAATTTCCTTTTTTTACTCCATTAGACGTTTGCTTTATCGTTGATTATTATATAGCGGGAAAACACGACAGGGACTTCTTACGTATAGGTTTGAATTTCTGCTTAGCATTGGCATCTTCTCGTTTTTCAATCTCTTCTATACGCTTCAGGTTTGCGCTGAAAAAATAAAACATGACATCAATTATACGTATATGTTCAAGGATCCTATGTTTTCACAAAGGTTAGCATGCTATATAGCTCTACATATACTCTGCGTCAGGCACAGTTAAGTGTTGTAATAGGACAGGATCTGCGTCATGACAAGGTACTAGTAGTAACGGAAGAAATTGAAAACCATGCCGAGACATTCTCAGACGCGTTGAAATTAGCATATTAGGTATTTTATTGTTTTGACACCGTTTCTAAATGCATACTTCCAAAGTTCAAAACAGCAAAACCTAACCGAATGCTTAATAGATAAATATCATGAAAAACAAAAACGAACACGACTTGACGTCATTTTGTAAATTCTCTCAATTGCATCATAACTTAAATGGAAGCAATTACGTTTCGCGCTGGCGCATCTTGTAGAGCGTGACGCCAATAACGGCAACTATGAGCAGGAAGATGAGGCAGCTGACGACGGCGACGGTGACGATGCCGGCGGTGGTCTCTATCCACGGCGTCGGCGGGTCCGGGTCGTAATACTTCTCAACCTTCGTGATGGAAAACGCCGTCCAGCCAGTCCCTGTAATGGGTAAGCGTTTCAATTAAGGAATACTTTTACATTTATCGTTCATTATCGGATAATGAACATCTGTTTGTTTTTTGTCTATAGACCAATCTCTGCTTGTCATGTTAGAATCCACGATATATGCAGCATCACCTATGTCATCAGGTATTCTGAAATGTAAACATTCTTTGGGGTTCTAGAAACAACTATAGAGGTGCCGATGGCAATAACTACATTAAATGAATTTATTTTAATTTTCATTAATTTCAACAAGACTAAAATCCCCTCACTTTACTCCACGTAAACACAAAAGCTCGATATTACTACTTAAGGATAAATAACATAAGTAACAGAAATTCAGTGTGTTTAATACTTGAATGAAATAAATATCCATATGTCTCGAACGATTGAAGTTCACCTGTGATATCGTCTGCTGGGGTTCCAATGGTGTCCTTGGCGGCGATGGCGTACGCTTGATCTGACGTCAGGAAGTTCTTCGTGTTGTCTAACTCTGCCAGCGCGTCCGCTGTATCGTCTTTAATCACATACGCACGGACGATGCAGGACCTAGAGCAGATGAAATGAACATTTATTGTTATTATGCTCCTTATGTTATTTCAGTCACTTGCACATAAGTACGGTTCGTTCATTCTTTTTAAATAAATAAATAACAATAATCCTATTGATTTTCTGCCATGTTACGAAAAAGAATCAATTTGCCTCACAAGTAAACTATTGGTTAAACATATGCACAACTATAATTTTATAATTTTGTATTTTAAAGTTTATATAGAAAGCAAAACTTACGTCGACGTTTCCTCGGCGACGCACCATATTTTTGACTCCGATGTCGCGTACGTCTGCCGATAAACAGTCGTCAGCTGCGTCAAAAACGTTGTTTTCATCGTTAAGAATGTCGTCTTTGTGATTGCCATATAGTAATTAAGAACGGCAGAGTTCGGATTGTACGCATCTATGCGTACCGTCGCACCGGCCGTTGATGTCTTTGACGGAGTCCCAGCGTCAGTAGCGGCTGCGTACACTTTGTATTTTTCATTCGCAGAAGCCGTTGCTATCAGAGATACCGCACCTGTAATTAGCACCAAATTGCCTTAACCTAACATATGATAAATAATGGGATCCACTTTCGCCCTTAGAAGTCATGTTCAAACACTGTTTTGATTGAACTGCTTGTTTTTATTGTAAACAATAATTTAAGCATAATCTGGTATTATTTTCTTTATGGTTTGGAATAAAATATACTATACGAATGGAATATTTAAATATACACAACCTGTATTGGCGTTTAAGGAAAACAGTTCTGGGTTATCATTTTGCGTCACTGAAAACGTGAAGTCTGCGTTGACACCCTCATCAGCGTCGCTTGCAGTCAGCGTTGTAACTGTGACTTGACAGTCGTCGTTGTACGCTATTTCGCTACTGTAGAACGTCGGCGAGAACAGCGGCTCATTGTCGTTGACGTCTTTCACGGTGATGCGTATTGTAGTTGTCGCAGACAATGGCGGAGTTCCATCGTCGGTGGCCGTCAGAACGAATTCAAACTCGCTGAAAACCTCGCGATCTATCGGTGTTTTCACGGAGAGTTTATACGTCGTTGAATCGGCATCGATGTACATATCGGCGTCTAAATCATCGATTGACAACGTTATTTTGGCATTGTTGTCGATGTCAAGATCGGCAATAACAACGGTAAGAATACTAGTAGATGCGACAGCATTTTCAGTGACTGTGCCCTCGTAAAGCGCTGCACTGAACGTCGGTGCATTGTCATTATAGTCCAGTACAGTGATAAATACAGTCGCAGTTGCCGTTTGTGGACCAGCACCGCCGTCCTTGGCCCGTATAACAAGAACGTACAAGTCCATAGCCTCTCTGTCAAGTTTTGTAGCAGTGGTTAATGCACCGCTAGAAGCATCCAGCTTGATGTGGTTGCTATTGCCGGTTATAAAGTTTGCAACTTCAAACGTGACCGCTCCGTTTAGATTTATATCGGCGTCCGTTGCCGAAACGCTATTGATCAGGGTATTCGCAGGAACGTGTTCCGAAACTGAAAATATGTAAGGCGTTGACTGGAATATTGGATTGTTATCGTTAATATCGCTGATAGTCACTGTGGCCGTAATGGTGGCGGATCTAGCAGCCACACCCTTGTCCACAATCTTCAATGTCATATCATACTTTGCTGTCCTTTCCCTGTCCAGGGTATTGACGACCCAGATTAAACCAGATGAAGGGTCGATTCCAAAATCAGAGTCTGTGTTGCCAATTAAAATCGAGTACGTCAAAGCAGCGTTCCGGTCGATATCAATGTCATTGACGTTGACTGTGAATACCACGGTGTTGAGCGCTGTGTCTTCCGAGATGGTCTTATCAAAAGGTGCGTTCTGGATCACAGGGTCGTTGTCGTTCTCGTCAACAAGGCTGATAGTATACGTAATACTGGAGGAGCGTTGTTGCGGAGAAGTGCCTTGGTCGGTTGCATACACAACAATGGTGTGACTGAAACAGACCAACTGCATGTAATATAGAACACCAGAACGCTTTAATTCTCGTCCGCGTTGTTGAAATTAACTGACAAACACACTGTCAAAAAGTTGTGTCTTCGTGAAATACTAAAACGACTTCAAGTAATGTTTTCGAATATATCAGACAACTATATTTACATGTATTATTAAGACAATCTTTAATGGTGTGATTGTGTAAAATGCACAAGGCATATTTCTTACATACAATGTGATTATATGGTTTTGTCACTAATAAGGTGTTGCGAAATGCTCACTCAGTCTTGGTATATAAACACATCAAGTTAAAATGACGACAAAATAGTTTAATCCGTAGACGGAAAATTTTAGTTTTAAAACAAAACACTCGGTATGCCACTCTCAGGACTTGGACACGCTGTGCCCATTATATTACATATTGACACATTTAGGTAAGGCTGCTCCAGCGCGTTATTCTTTCGGCCCATACTGCTTATAGAAACTAACTCTGTCGTACCATTCAAAAGGCTTTAAGAGTGGAAGATAATATGAGGCGTGTCGTGAGAAACCCAGGCCAAATGCATTGTGCGTAAAGTGTCGTCCCGGATTAGACTGTGCAGTCCGCACATGCTAATCCAGGACGGCAATTTCCGCCTACATTGGATTAATGTTTGGAGAGACTTCCTTGGAACAGAAAATTCTATACAATTGGAAAGTGTCAAGGATCAGCCTGTGCGGATTCCACAGGCTGATCCGGGACGACACTACGCACATGCATTAAGCCCGGGTTTCCCACGACACGCCTCAAATGTTCTTTATACAACTACACGTACATGAAATAACTACATGATGCGTTACCTCGCTAAGGAGTCCCTGTCAAACGCATCGTTTGTTTTAATGACACCCGTTGATTGATCGACCACAAACTTCGATGATATTGGATTGATCGAATAAACAACTAGATTGTTATTATTGGTTAAAGAATCAACATCAGTGGCCACAGCTGTAGCCACTATAGTTCCGGTCGGCGTGGACTCGGTGATTCCCACTGCAATATTCGCAGCTGGAAACATTGGCGTGTTGTCATTCTTGTCGTTAATAGCGATTCTTACGAAACACGTGGAAGACAGAGGCGTTGTACCACTATCTACAGCTTTGATAATCAGGTCATACTCGATGTTTACTTCGTAATCGATGTTTGTCTGAGTGCTTATCACACCAGTACTTCCGCCAACTGAAAACAAGGTTGTTCCCGTTCCACCAACAATAGAATAAGTGATAGCGCCGTTACTTCCGGTGTCCGCATCGTTCGCCAGTACTGTTAAAACTGACGTCGGATTAGCAACGTTTTCGTCAAGCGTTGTCGTGTATAAATCTTGCGTAAAAACAGGCGTGTGGTCGTTAGAGTCGGTTAACGTTATTACTAAATTAACTGTTCCCGTTTTCGTATCAGTTTGGGTAGAAGCCGTATCCTCTGCTTCAAGCCGCAACGTGTATGACGTTGGGGCGGTGTCGAAATCCAGGATATTGGCTACAAATATGTCACCTGTGAAGGGGTTGATCGCAAACGCGACCCCGGAATTCCCGTTTCGGATGAAGTAGCGGATATCACCGTGGCCGCCCTTATCTGTGTCTGTTGCTGTCACCTTGTAAATACTGGTTCCTACGGCAGTTTCCTCTGCAAGATCGAAGTTCGTCGGCGTAGCTGAAACAGTCGCAATAGTAACATATATACGAAGTATTTGGCGAATAAGAAATTATTGGTTGCAGTAATAATACATGAATATATTGCTGGTTCATTACAATATCGTATTGTTTATATTTATATTGAATTCATATCATGCAAATTATAATACTAACCTATAAGAAAACTTTATATTTCATTACTGGTACTAGTAAGTAATTACAACAGTGGCGATTTCAATCTCAAAGTTTAAGTCCATTTTTCATTTTTATTAAAATACTGACTCATGTAAATAATTGTAGATTGGTACATTGCTGATCGTCAAAACATAAACTACACCTACTGAATACGGGGGTGTTTTCGTTGACCGCGTCGAGGATGACGCTTCCCTTCACTACCACGCTGTAAGTGCCGTCAGAAACAGTGATATCCAGATCATACTGCCACTGAGTAACAGCCTCGTAGTTTATTGGGTTCTTCAGCTGTAAACATGTATACTATTATTAGGTAGGTAGGCCGCTGACTGAAGATCAACTGCACGTAGAGATGGCATGTCGTAAACACGAAACAGCACACTTAGATCTACACAAACCCACTTATTTCCAGTAAAGCGCACGTTTGTTTTTGTTGTTATAGTTTTGATATAGTTTTTTTGTTGTTGTTATAATGTTTTAATATTTAAAAAATCACACTCGCGTGTTTTTATTAAATGTTGAGTGCAAACAATGAACGATGAAAATGACAAGGTACGTACCACTAAATTTGAAGTGGCGTCATCCGCGTCGAAAAAGTTCGTGTTTCCCGTTGTGATTGTGTAGGTTAAAGGATTACTGTCGGCATCACTGCACGTCATGTCGTACAGTATTGTGTTAATCGGCTTTGTCTCCTTCATGTGAGTAGTGAACGTCATATCTGTCTGGCATGACGGCGTGTTATCGTTGACGTTCGTTATCGTGACTACGACGTTAGTTGTATCAGACCCTCCGCCGGTTTTCTCGGTGACGGTTACTACCAAGGTATATGTTGGATCCGTTTCATAATCCAATACTCCCGCGACGGCGATCTTTCCAGTGTAAGGATTAATTACAAAATGTCCCTTGGCGTTGCCAGAAGTAATGGCATAAGTGAGCCTCCCAAAATCACTGGTAGCTTCGTCTGGATCTGTTGCGGTCACAGTGGTCACTGAGTAACCAATTACAGCGTCCTCCGCAACGGTTGGTGTGTAGGGCTCGTTCTGTATTGCGGGCGGGCCTTCATTCACGTCAAGAATGGTGATGTCAACGTAGACGGTCGTAAACAAACCTCCGGTGTCGGTTGCGGTTATCTCCAGCAAGTAGCCCTTTGCCGTCTCGTAATTAAGGGCAGCTGTAAAAAACAGTATGCTACATATCAGAGGATGGGATTTTTTTTTTTCACAAAAGTATTTTGTTAACAAAGAGAAAATCAAACAATCATCTCATGTTTGTTCACAGACATTTTTGTGTGAAGGTAAACAACAAACAACATTTAAACAAATAACATTAAAACGTTAAAAGCTATATTGATTATATTCATTGTATTGTCATTTATGTTTACCAACACTAGTCTCCTATTACACACCAAAATATCTACAACTAAACATTAATGTGCGAAGTTCTGATAAATTGCGATAATATGTTTGTAATGATAGGCATCAAAGGGATTGCATTAACGTTCAACCAATCATCTGGTACGGAATTTAAAGCAATCGAAAATGTAGAATAAAACATGTCTTTCGATCCGTTTAAAATAAAAGTTTAGCGGTCAAATTATGATTCTAAAAGAGGACATTCAGGTACAGCAAGGCAAATGTTTATTACAGATATAAAGTAACATGATGCATACAAATACACTAATCCACTATGTCTAACTTCGCATTATGCTGGTTGCCCCTCACGTTTAATACAAAAATGTTATATTTCTCAATGACATAACAGCTGTTTCTGAAAAACAGAGCGTTACCTCTACACAACTTAATTCGGAAAAGTGGATTGTTTGTAGCCACATTAGAATCAAAGTAATACATTTACGCCATAATTTGTTGTCTCTGCACTAGTGATTAAATTGCTACGCATATTATCTTCTATCCGTGTGTTATTCGAAAACAAGAATGAAGTACATTTTTATCATTTCTTAAATATAACAAATTTGAGTAAAGAAACTTGGTACACACTTAACACTTGGAGGCTAGTGACAGGGCTGGCCGAGACCAGTTTGAAATCGCTGGAGGGTGATTGATTCTTGATGGCGATTGTCAGAGCATCGTTTTCCGCGTCTGTGCATTGCAGGTCAGCGATGACAACAAACCCGTTAGCTGTGTGAAAATATCAAATGACGTGTATTTAAAAGAATGGAATTATAATAATTGTGGTAGGCTGTCGTCCTTTCCGTCCCATGTTTAATCTTAAACGTATTTTGATAAGAGTGTTATAAATGATTGCACAGTGGAAATCAACTGATTAATAACACTAAACAATAATAAACAAATGAAAATACATGTAATATATAATTAATTTGGTTGCATCACAGGCTTCCGTTTAAACTGTGAACTATAAACTACGGTACAATTAGTGACTAGGTGGTCATTCGTTGCAAATTTACCGAAATGGCTTCATGATGCTATTGAATCAATACAGATTGCAGAACTCATATAGTCTCTACGACGTCCGTCATTACCAGTACTTACTCTTGTCCTCTGACACCGTCACTGCCAAAGACGTAGAGGTACACGTCGGCGTAGCGTCATTGACGTTATTAACGTTCACTGTTACCAGTCCGGTGGCCTGTTCACATTTGAAATCGGAGACCAATAAAAGTACAATAACATCAGAAACAGTTACACAAAGTACTTAAGGGAGCGAAACTTGAAAAGCGAATATCATAAATAATATATGGTTGAAATGTTATTAAATATCTTAATTATTTCGCAACTTCAAGCCTTAGTGTACATTAAGAGAGTTGCAAACAAAGATGAATATTTAATAAAATAAATCGTGAAACAATTAACGCACCGATCGAGGTGATGTGCCACCGTCAGTTGCCTTGACTGTTATAACGTACGATTGGGCGGTTTCGAAATCCAGTGGCGCTGCGAGAATTATTTTACCAGTCGTCGGATTAATACTGAAGTGATTCAGTCCACCGTTTGTCACTGAAAACAACATCAAAAACACAATTTGCCAGGCATATCAAAATGTTTCCACAATTTTTAGAGATTATTTAGCAACGTTTATGCTGGATATACGTACAGCTTCTTGCAGCGTTTTTATATTTGGATTAGACAAGAAGTCATTTAAACTTCCCGTAGTGGTGTAAAGGTCGCAGTACGTAAAGTTCACAGTATATGGTTTCCGCCTCGCGAACGGGAGATCGTGAGTTCGATCCCTACTCGGAGAGCGTTCGAATGATCTTTCTCAAAAGACATCAAGTACTGGTTCTTTCCAGGAAACGGACTCAAAAGTGTCACAATAAGCCTACGACTTTCTCCACAATCGAGCTAAAATAAATGTTTACACTAACTGCAGACAAATGGAAGGAATACCCGAACAGCACAGAAAAGGGTCGTTTGCAACACTCGTTCCGGTTGTTCTCTTTAGGCAAAGAAGTGCTTACGAACCTGATTGAAAAGAATACGTAATGACGCCATCGGATGTGTCACTCGAATCAGCATCAGTCGCTACGTGGGTTGCTATGTGACTGCCGACAGCCTTGTTTTCGTTAAAATTCACATTAATATCGGCTGGAAACACTGGAGGAAATTCGTTGTCGGGCTTCACTTCAATAACAACAGGAACTATCACAACATTGGTCGAAGTGTCAGTTACCGTCACTTCCATATCGAAAAGTTGGACGCCAACTCCATCGAAATCAACAGCTACAAAATAAAATTTTAATTAAATAATAATGCTTAACACATTAGATTTGATCATAAAAGTTTTCCGATTATCTTAGGATTAAGATATGTCGAATTATGTTTATACAGCTGTATTTTGTATAACACTTATATTTGAGGCCTTAATCCGCGATTTGATATTGAGAAGACCTGACATAAACAAATAGGTATATTCGACACAAATGGTACTTTAAAATAGCTTGATATGAGTTATATATGTGATTTGTGTGTTGTTGTTTTTTTCTTTCATTTTAATAGCTTAAGTTGTTAATAAACTCTTATACCATAGGAACACTTTCATTATTATCTTTAAAAGTCAAAGCTCGTACCAGCCGAAAGAGTAATTTTGCCGGTACTATCAATGCTAAATTTGGATCCAGTGTTGCCAGTCAGAGCGTAAGACAAAGTTTCTCCATCAGCGTCAGAACAAGCTAGCTGTACGTACTGAAATGCAACAAAAAGCATTTGGATTTTTTAAATTTCCATTTGAGGGTTTAGGGCATTTTATTTACTTTAATCTTTATTGCGATACTTGTGAACCACACGCATTTAATATATTTACGATAGTGTCATGTGTTAAATCAAGGTCAGTGGGAATTAAAATATATGACGTTTAGAAATTATAAAAATGTCTTGCTTTGCGCTAAAGAAATTTATGGTCACCTGTGTATCTATAGTATTCTACCAAGTATTTTTTTTGTCTGACGGAACTTATGCACGATACAATACAAACGACACTAAATTCATTTGTCTTTCTTCGGATACGAGGCAATACGAATGTGGGTTTTGAGCAAATTTCTACACTAATGGCCAACATTATAAAATAATTACTTTAAGTCATGTCATACGATGTATGCTCAATACATCTTATTGAAAGTTACTCACAGTCTGTGAATTCAGAACCCCAGGCTCTGTGATAGATTCGAAAAACGCATTAGTCGTGCACTTTGGCTTCTCATCAGAAACGGCTGTGACGTCTATCGTTACTACTGCAGTGACTGTCTTTGATGGCGAACCGCCATCAGCGGCCTTGACCCTGACCGTGTATCGATTGAGTGTGTCGTAGTTAAGGGAGCCAAGAAGGGAAATGGCGCCGGATGTTGGATCGACCGCAAATTTCCCGTCACCGTTACCAGCTGCAAACAAGACCGTTCGCGTTAATATATTCAACACAAAGGTGTTTACCTGACTTGTATCAGCAATCGTGATATACTTTCGGAGATTTGCGACTTTCTTGATAACAGAATAGTACACACAAGTACACACAGACAGTACAAAGTAACATAATTAAACCATCTTGCTTTGCAACAAAATGTATTATGACAGAACATGTACAATTTTGCGTAAATATGCTTTCACGAGTTCCTTGATATACAAAACAAAACGAAACAAAAAAAAACATGTATGATAAACTTGTCTTATTAAGCGAAAGTTGATTACGCAATTGTTTTACAACTTAACTAGGATCAGAAATAAGTACAACTAACAAATCATGCTGACTGAATCTCGTGTGCAGTTTGAAAACGTATGGATTAAACAGCTAATAACTTGATAACCTTACATATAATAGAATATGCAATTTCTCCCTCCGCGCCGCTGTCCAAGTCAAGGGCGGCCAGTATTCCCACTTGGTGACCGTGGTTAGCCGATTCAGCGATCTAGCGAGAAATGAGGACTATTGTATTACTAACATGAACGTTAAATGGACCTGTTCACAGACTGGCAAATTGAACATTTTCAAATATATACAATACATACAAACAAGTGAAATGACACTCATGACTAAGAAACAAATTGGAAATATCGTTTCGCTTATGGATAAGGCCATACAAATTCGATTCTATGTTTAGGTTCCCCGTGATTTTTCGAAAACCTACCAACCAGACAGGAAAAAAAAACAATGAGTCGATAAAAAAACATTTTTCTTTCACAACTTATTCAGGGCAGTGATCCAAGCTGAAACAAATGTTTACTCGCAAAACTGTTATATATCATCTTCATATTGGAAGTCTACTTTAACAGAGTGTTACAACTGTGTAAATTGACTAGTTGCACATTATCTTTTTTACAAATATTGGTGAAAACACCTAAAAGGTAAAAAACAAACAATTCATTTCTTTCCAAAAAAATTATACGCTTTCCCAATTTTCACATTATCAAAATTGTTGTTTTTTTTCATTGCGGTATCTGAAAACCTACCAGCGCGAGGACGCGAAACATAGAATCAAATTGGTATGGCCTAATCGAAATAGATACAATTATAAAGGATATGTAACACTTTTCATCCGCAATTCGGAAAACACATGTATAACTTACAAAGCGTTAACCATACGCTACCAGATTCATGAGTCCGAATGGCCAAATGGTTAATGCATAAATATGTGATCCCAAAGGTCCTGTTCAAGTCCCGGCGAAGTCAAATGTTTTAACTTACCTTTTCTTCTTTATATAATATTAATTTAGATTTTTCCAGATGCCTTAGTTTTTGCAGTTAAGACATTTATGACATTTTTAAAAAATACAAAAGTCTGTGAATATGTCCCTTTTGATACATTTTTATATCAATATGTGTAAGTATAGTATATATTATGTCATAATAAGCAGAATTATGCATAATAAATCAACAACAGAACGATTGAAGTATACACAATCATCGGTATTACGTACCAAATAAAGAATACGTCAAAGTCCCTTTCCACTATATATGTATGGTAGAATATGATTATTTGTTAATATGTCATTGTTTTGGAAATACAATATATTTAAAGAGAACAGAAAGTGGCGCCAAACTGTTTTTGGTGGTTTGTGGCCTTACAAGTATAGACATGCAATCGTCTGTACTAACACAATCCAAAATAACATGGATATTCTGAATACCTAATTCCAATTACGTCAAACTATATGCATCGTTTTCATTTACTATTAGACAGCCATCACATTAACATTTAATAACTTTATTCGTAGGTTCATCTAAGAACGAAGATTTAAAAAAAGAGAAGAATCTCACAGTAAAACTTATATCGCTCAGTGTGGGTGTATGTTCATCCACAGAGTTGACGGACACCAACACGGACGATGTGCTGGAGCGAGTCGGAGTTCCGTTGTCAGTCACCATGACGACCAGTGTATAGAACGACTCCACGCCGCTGGTATCTAAGTCAATCGTGGCTACAATCAGACATCAGAATACTGTTCAATGGTGTACGTTCGTATTTTATATTCCAAATTATTACATTATGTCACTATATATGAGCTTGTGGCATTGGGGATGCAACGGTAAAATCATAACCAAATGCAAACTTATTTAAACTCCTTGTTTACAACAGAGAAAATAGCACTTTTCTCTTCAGTATGGGCCAAATGTCATCTGAAATGTACATAATTCTTATAATGCTGACTCTGAGAGAAGTATAGATTTTACTGATAAGCAGGCTCAAATATCTGGGTTATATCTGTGACTGATCTACAAAGAGAGATAACACATTTCTGGCAATTATCTTCTTGATACTGCATTTACCTCCCTTTACCAGGTGCGTTATTCAGGAATAGATGCATTTTGGGCAAAAAAAGGGACAATAAATGGTGTTCCTGGTCCGATCGGGCCCATTATTGAACCTGTCCAAGATTTTATGGTCACAAACAATCTGTACAAGTTTGGACAAGATTGAATGAAAGGTGATGTCTTGAAGTCTCGATCAAGGCGGAATATGAATGTTAATGTTTGTCTTGCCTTTTAAATTCAACTTGCTCTTCACTGTCGCATCGAACCCAAAATAGGTAGTATATGTAGCCGGTGTACTGGCCGCATCAAGGGTGTATGTGAGGGTTGAACCAGGGTCGCCATCCATTGCGGTAAGTGTTATCACCTCGCCTGGAAATACAGTACGTGTATGCAGCTCAAATCAACATCTCATGTATTACTAATATCTTAATTTAATCTTCTACTGGGAGCATTCACGCATCTCTTTCAAAGCATGTAATCGCCTATGCAAAACAACAGCATATCAAAATTTGCATATAACGATATGCTGGCCCTTGAAATTTTGTAACTAACCGCTGTTATAGCTACACTGATATGGCATCAAATGCACATTGCGGTGTTGTGCTAATAGATATAAATAAGAAGTGAATGTATCAATGAATAAATAAATGAATGAAAACATGGCTATTTATGTTTCATCTTATTTCTTTGTTAAATAACGAAATGAGAGAACCTTTTCGCGAACTTTTTGATCACCCCACGTAAATTAATATATTTACTCCTTCATTTAATAACACATACCAACTGCTTTATCTTCATTCATTGTCACGTAGTAGATTTTTTGTTCAAACTTGGGCGTGTTATCATTGACGTTGGTTACGGTCACCGTGACACCTACTGTAGCAGAGTTTGTTGTAGCCTCTTCCTTCGCTTTAACTACAAGATTATATGTCGTCGTTGTGTCGGCATCCAGTGCCCCAGCGACGGTTATGAGACCTGTGTCGGGATGGATGGCGAACTTGTTGCCGGTATTGCCGCTAAATATCGAGTAGACGATCGTGTCAGCAGTGTCGGCGTCCGCGGCTGTTACCTTGGTTACGGTAGTCCCGATGGTGGCATCCTCAGCGATGCTAGGTGTGTACGTGTTTGGATTAAAAACAGGTAACGCTTCGTTGACGTCCGTTATAGTTATTTCGACCGATATAGTGGCGGTATTGGCGCTGTCATGGACCTCAATTATGAAGGCATAGTTGGTAGGGCCGATTTCATAATCCAAAGTGCCTGTACGAATAAAATTTATATTTCGTGTTGTAATATATTTTCATAATACAAATTACTGTTCGCAAAGAAGTATCATAGCGTGTTGTTATATATGTTCATTATGCAAATTGCATAAATTTACAGACATTATCACACATGTTGTAACAAGAATAATCCCATTATGTGGTTCAAAGTGTAATGTAAGAAACTATTCCGTACGGCTTCTCATACATAATCGTCGCAAAAATAAATTAAATGTGTGATAACAAATGTTAAATACTTTGCCAATGAAAGACAACAATTTAATTGCTCACTATTAAATGTCATTAACGTGATCTCACCTCAGAGAAAACCTTTATACGAACATAATTGTCTAAATATACAATCAACCTCAATGACCCAACAAAACCGATATACACAACAAAACATCTTCCGTGACAGATTAATTGCTCACTACAATAGTACTGAATGTTACAAAATAATACCCGTGGGTTTTAATTTCACTGAAGTGGCAGTGGTATCAACACCGAATGCTGTCATTGTGTTCGGTTTCACGCTATATGTCAATGTTGCGGTGTCCAGATCGGTACAACCAAGGTTTGGAATAACTTCATAAGAAGTACCTGCAACACAAGATGGAATTTATAATAATAATAATAATAATAATAATTGTATAATAATAAATGTATAATAATAATATAACACTAATAATACCAATACTACTACTACTACTAATACTAATAATGCTATTATTATTATTTTTATTATTAGTAGTAGTAGTTGTAGTTGTAGTACTAGTAGTAATAGTAGTATCATTATTATTATTATTATTATTATTATTATTATTATTTTATTATTATTATTATTATTATTATTATTATTATTATTATTATTACGATTAGAGTACAAATAATGTACGCCGGTTTTGAAATAATCAAATTTAATCCACTTGCATCGTAGCCCGGCGGTCAAACCCTTTTCCAATGATATACCCTATGTTGCACGCACGCACGCACGCACACACACACACACACACAAATATATCAATGTCAGCAGCAAATTGATATTCAATTTCACATACCGCTGTTTTCTGTCACCTTAAGAACATACAGCAACTGGCTACAGGTCGGTGCTTTATCGTTGTCATTTTCCACGGTTACCGTAACTGTAGCGGTACCCTACAATGCGGACACACAAAGAAGAACACGATAGTTATTAGAAATGAAAAATACTTATTTATATTTAAAAAAGTAAACACCACCAACAACAAACAAAGATAATTTAAGCTTCGAAATATGTGTATGTACTTTCCTTCAATTGCCTGAAAGAAATAATATTACTAAAAAGAATAATGTAAATTGCACCAGCACAGTATCTGTTTTCGTTGATAGTGCAAACAAAAGGTAAAACCGTGAAAGATCGAGAGGCTGAAGGCATAATGCACAACTATAATAATTATAGTATCCGTAGACTTAACCAACCGTTTTAGCGGTTGTCCCACCGTCGATGGCGTATACTTGAATAACGTATGTTTTGCCTGCGGCCGGTAACGTGTCATAATCGAGCTTTTTGGCAAGTTTTATCGCACCAGATGAAGGGTCAATAGTGAAATAACCTTCGTGCCCCGTCGCACCGTTCTGGGTTACTGAAAATATACCAAATAGACTGAGGACAATGTAGAATCTCTGCAATAAATTTAGAGTATTTCACACCTCCGCATTGGACACAGCATATGCATTTACAGTTCACAGCAAAGCAACATACTCATTATTGCTATGTGTTTTGAGTATATTTTGGTATTAAGCATCACTTTTATGTTGTATTATATTTATACTTTATAAAAGTATACTATATAAATAAATAAAAATATATACAATTAAATTTTCTTTCCACGAAAACTCAATTTATAGTATACAGAATAACGAAATTCATAATGAATATAGCAATCTATATAAAATGACTAAGCAAGACGTCAAGCAAAGTGTTTGACTTTCATACACATGTGTTAGTTCATGTACACGTGTCATACATTAGCTAGACAACCGCCAACTGTAAGATAATTTTGGATCCAAAACTATGCCTAGCAAGTTAAGAAAAAGTTTTGAGCAAAATGCTCATGCCGTGCTGTCAATACAACGTATAATATTATAAATATATGTTTATGTTCATGTAACATTATACCAATGTCATTAGAGGTGACAACTACATGTTTGTAACGTTGAAATGAAAGAAACTTTCAAAAGAAAAACATAAACATAGTTATTGTATCCGAACACACGCATTATGTTCCATGAACATCGTAGGAATATGTTAAACAATCTGCTTCATATTCACTTTATTGTAAAACCTAAATAAAACTTTAAAGATCGAGTTTTTGCATTTGTATTGCAGATTAAAGTCTCCTCGTTTTATTACGTGTTTGTCATTAATGTTACACCAGCACACCGCTGCATGTGCACAACGCATACATCCGAAATAAAACATTTGAAACCCTGCACAATCAATTTTCGAATTAAACCTTGTTTTAAGAAACCGCTATGTTAAATAACATCTGTATACATGTCGAATAATATCTTAAAATGAACTTCTCTCTTATCAAGGCTTTTTCGTTAATTGTAACAAGACTGGGGTCCGTTTGCGACTATTTTAGCACATAAAAACATCGCTATGATCGCAATGATTCCCCGGTGCGTATTAAAACGAGAAGGCGTGCACAAATAATACAACATGACCCGTTAATATTCCTACCGACTATGAGCACAATAATGCTTATGAGTAACGAAACGGGCAGTTGTATAACATACAAATGGATACCATGTTTGGTTTAAGTTAAGAAAATGTTCAAATATAGTTCACGGCATTATTTCATTAATGTAGTACTACATGGATACGTTGTGATTGTTTTATAAAACAAATAGGGACGTCTATGACAAACCTTGATTTATTGTGTATTTCACGATGTTATGGGGGCTAGCATCACCATCAGTAGCAACCGGATTGGCTATTGGCGTTCCTATATGGCTGTTTTCGTTGAAGTTCACAGAAATAGCGGCGGTTGTAAAAGTTGGAGTATGCTCGTTATCCGCTTCAACCTCAATGATAACAGGTATATTCAACGTGGTTGTTAAATCTCCCACATGTGCTGTCAGTGAGTAAACTGTTGTGCCACCATCGTAGTCCAGGACTTAAATAACAATTGACATCGTGTGAGGAAAAACATATATTATTATCACGATATTAAAAGAAAACATTATCAATAGAAATCATGTAATTTCCAATATTGTTGATTTTATTGAAATGTTAATCAACATCGGTAGATGTTAAATAAATGACTTTATTGTTCAAGCTTTAAGTTATGTCTACAATGTCGCTCTTACCGGTCGATGCAGCAAGCTTTAGAATGCCAGCGGCAATGGTAAACAAGTAGTTATTAGTACCACTCAGTGCATAAGTAAGTGTGGTGCCCGCATCACGGTCACTGCAACCCAGGGTTGCGTACTGAAAGTTAAAGTCGAAACTACAATGTAAATTTATCTACAACGTAACATTACCCATCCACGTCAGAAGTAAATGACGCTATATTATAAGAATTCATTATGCTAGAACATTCTTAACCCCTGTGGTATTGTGCATATTAGGCGATGACGAGGTAACACTGGATGAATGATGAGTCGATGCATTTGTATTTTTGTATTAAAACTATATCATGTTACGCATATTTAACCATTACTTTACTGAATATCAACTTACATACGTTTTCCTTGATCTTGTTTACCGGTAATATTCATTGCAATTAAATGACCTGATTTTAAATATAAGTTTTGAGACAAAAGACGTTCTGAAGCTAAAAGAAAGTACAAGTAATTTGTACAACATATAAATTGTCTGCTCACAAATCAAATTATAGACTAATACGGTGAAAATTGTTCATTTGTAGTGTGTATTGCAAAGACCTAGCTAGGCGTATATATCTAAACATTTGTGTTGTGTTTGTCTAATAAAAAAAAAAGTTTTAATTATCAAACGACTTCTTAAGTAATCCGAACATTGTATAAACATCGCAAAACATAATGACAGGACCTATGTTGAATGAGACATGGAAGCATATTACGATTATAACATTTAATTTGAAAGGCGTTAAAAACCGATTATTATACACATTTCCATAAATATAAATCACATGCAATTAACCTATTAGTTGATCCAATCATAGTAATATCAAGTGTTTAACAGTTCCACACATGTTACACAAAAGAGCACGCGGTAAAACTTGTGATGTGTTTGTGATCATCGATGAATGAAAATAAATCATTTAACAATAGCTGGAAAGGAGTTTAAATGTGAAATAAATCATTTAACAGTAGCTGGGAATGAGTTTAAATGTTAAATAAATCATTTAACAGTAGCTGGGAAAGAGTTTAAACGTGAAATAAATCATTTAACACCAGCTGTGAAGGAGTTTAAATGTTAAATAAATAATTTAACAATAACTGGGAAGGAGTTTAAATGTGAAATAAATCATTTAACAGTAGCTGGGAAGGAGTTTAAATGTGAAATAAATCATTTAACAATAGCTGGGAATGGGTTTAAATGTGATATAAATCATTTAATAGTAGCTGGTAAGGAGTTTAAATGTGAAATAAATCAATTAACAATAGATGTGAAGGAGTTTAAATGTTTAATAAATAATTTAACAGTAGCTGGGAAGGAGTTTAAATGTGAAATAAATCATTTAACAGTAGCTGGGAAGGAATTTAAATGTGAAATAAATCATTTAATAATAGCTGGGAAGGAGTTTAAATGTGAAATAAATAATTTAACAGTAGCTGGGAAGGAGTTCAAATGTGAAATAAATCATTTAACAATAGCTGGAAAGGAGTTTAAATGTACAATAAATCATACAACAGTAGCTTGGATGGAGTTTAAATGTGATATAAATCATTTACAAATAGCTGGGAAGGAGTTTTAATGTTAGCGATAAAACACTGGAAAGGTCTATTACATGGCATTGTTATTATTTTTTCTTTTAACTTACCTGAGTATTGACATTACCAGGCTCCGTAATTTTGACGTACACGGCATTTAGAGTACATGTGGGCTTTTCGTCGGTTTCGTCAGTGACCGTTATTGTCAATGAGCACGTGTCAGTAGCTCCTCCTCCGTCAGTTGCTGTCAGCTGTAGTGTGTAGCTGGTTGTTCCGCCATCGTAGTCGACTGTCTTTGCTAAACTTATTGCTCCCGTTTTGGCATCAATGTAGAAGTTTTCAGAGCCGCTACCACCTTAATACATTCACGTGGTTGGTGTTAAAATTGATAGCGCAGCCGTGTTGTTTTGGACAAAATAATCAGGTAAGTAATTTATAATTTGAGCATATACGCATACGTTATAAATTATTGTTTCCTACATGTTATTTCGTTGTATTTCATTTGTTTAAACGTCTTTTAAATATCTAGGTTACAAACAGAGGGGATAAATGAATACTGTGCACATTATATAGTCACATATTTATAGTCGAATATATACACTTTCGGACCACGAAAAAGATTGCACGTCCGGCTATGGTTTAAATGGATACTTCGGTAAACGGCGAGGCTCCTGTATTTTGAAACAAAATTTCGTAAAATGTGCTTTGTATATAAATAAGACATGTATATAACCTCTGAAATAAAGACATGGGACGACAACGCAGATTTTGCAATTTACAGTAGGAGCATATGCAGATTAGCTGTTCTGTTGTCTAAATTAAACCGATGTCCCATTTTTCTTCAAACATTGTCAGAATCATAGTACATGTAGTTCTAGATTTCGTTTAAAGAGTATATATAGAACGAGAATGATGTATGTATGTATATTTTGTATGTATGTATGTATGTATTATTGTTCTGTACCTGTGATCGAGTAAGACAATTCTGCATGTGTTCCGATTTTGTCGGCATCTGTGGCCGTGTGCGTCTTGAACGCAGTCCCGACAGACGCCGTTTCAGCAAACTGGAAGTCAATTTAACATCACTGTTAATTGTGCCCTTACAAAGACTACAATTGTATAATTTTGCTAAACGAATCGAATGTGGCGCGTGGGAAAACCGGACTTAATGCATGTGCGTAAAGTGTCGTCCCGGATTAGCCTGTGCAGTTCGCACAGGCTAATCCAGGACGGCACTTTCCGCCTACAGTGAATTTATGTGTAGAAGAGACTTCCTTGAAACATAAAATACCATAAACGCGGAAAGTGCCGTCCCGGATTAGCCTGTGCGAACTGCACAGGCTAATCCGGGACGACACTTTACGCACATGCATTAAGTCCGGTGTTCCCACGACGCGCCACAAATATGTTTTGACGTAAAAGACATTCGGACACCTGTAATTCGATTAATAATTTAGATGCAAATTATAAATGTTATTTGTTTTTCATTGGAGTATATTACATATAATACTGTTCTTCGTTATGAATACGGTTAGTTACAAGGATGTTAATTCGTCACTACGTAACTGCTGGTATCGAGTGAAACACTAACAGAATAAAAGGCATTTAAACGTAAACAGCAACAAAAATAAACTACCGATACCTATATCGAGTTCTCTTCTATTAATATAGCTTGTGCACGACACAAGGAAAACACAAATGCAATCGATAGCTAATTCTTTCTCAAAAAATAAATTAATGCCAACTGATGCAATAATTATTAAATTGTAAATCATAAACAATGGAATCTACCTTGCCCCAATATGTTTTTTACTTAATGATAACGCCAAAAGAATAGTCACTACTAACAAACCTTTGAAAAACAAAATGTTTGTACGTGTATGTTACTCGGAATGGACACCATTTAGCATGCAAAAAGCATTGATCTATGTGCATCCCCCAAACCCATGGGCTTCATTGAAAAAATATCGCTGTTACCGTAGCAGTAGTGTCATCATACACAGGAGCAGTATTGACTGCAGTGATGGTAACTGATACAATCGTAGTACTTGTGTAGGTGCCATCGTCTACCTCCACCTCGAGGGCATAGGAAGACGCAGCTCCGTTGTCAAGAGAAATCGCCGCTTGAATAAATGAAGTCGAATTGTAAAACATACCGTTGTCATTCTCTACCAAAAAAACTTTATAAAATAAAATAGCCAAGTGCAGTTTTTATTGTTTTATATTAAGTTGTAAAAGTAGCATTCCAAAACTGCTCTGAGTTACTGTTTGTTTTGGTAGGACTTCAATGTAAAGATAAACATACACCCATAGGCACTTTTAACTAGACCTTCACTTGATCAGCTATACCTTTTTTCGTTTTTTTAGCCCGAATTTCTCCATACTTTTCAAGAACAAATACATATTAGGCTTCGATGTATTTTATTTCCTTTATCTGGAATTTCAGTTTCATAAAAAATAATAAAAATAAAACTTAAGATCAAAACAATATTTCGCAAAAATGCGATAACGAAACAACGTCCATTTCACTATTTTAAATTACAGTAAACATTTTCGTTATTTCCAAGTATTTTGATTCAAACTCATAAAAAGTAATGGTTTAATGAAATTCAATCGAAATAAAGAGCAAATTTATCGTAAAATAATTACTCCCTACCTGAGTACGTGGAACGCCGGCATCTAACGTACCAATCGCGCGCGCTTTCTGTATTAAATATTCTAGGCATGGTGTTATTGATGAAATAATTTATGTTTAATGTTTTTTGGTTGTCATTATTTAACACTTTATAAACTGCATCGAATTTTTACACGCACCGCGATTTCCTCGTGCAATCATTTGTTTTGACACCTGAGAGCACGAGGAAATATAATGATCACTGAAGCGTTAAATTTCATCATACATGTATTGGCCATTGTGTATGAAGGGGCGGTAAAAAATTTGAAACCGATGCAACATGCCATTTTTGAGAAAAAAAAAACACAACCAAGAAGGTACAGATGGAAGTGACTATGGGTGTATATTTTAAAATATAAGCTAATAGTGACAAACCATGCAGATAGCGCATACATAGTATACGACTCGAACAACGT
Source organism: Congeria kusceri (assembly GCA_027627225.1). Lineage (NCBI taxonomy): Eukaryota > Metazoa > Mollusca > Bivalvia > Myida > Dreissenidae > Congeria > Congeria kusceri. The sequence goes on from CM051035.1 coordinate 25,679,306, forward strand.
TCATTTCATTTCTTTTCGTTAAAGGAATATAATACTGTAAACCAAAATATACAAAATAATGATATCCCATTAATTTTCTAAATACAAAAATCTAAACTGTAAAATCTCTGCAACGTTAAGGGCTTAAAGGCTGATCAGTCGGGCAACAACTTATAGTTGCCTGACAACTGGGTCAAACTGTACAAGGTTAGTGATAAAGAAATGACAAGGACTCTATTCGGCGTTTTTCTTATTGTTTTTTTTTTAGAAAACACATCTACAGAGGTTGCGGTTCATAAGGAACTGGGTGGAAAGCCATTCCAGTTCTTTGACATTTTTAATAAATTGCTAAACCCAATGTTTTAATATATTAAATACTTGTTAATGAGGGTTTTAGCATTGTGTATTAAATTGGCATTGAGTTTCAAAAGATGTTTATCATTTCCGTGTTGAACGGCCAGGGCTTTAGCAGTGGGGACCAAAAAGGAGAAGGTTATTTCGTTATGGATCTTTCCTTAATTTAATCATTAAATCTTTAACGCCATAGTGTTGTCTACTAGTAATGAACATATAATTTCATTTGTATTTTTGCACTTACATTGAAGGTTTAATGTCGCCAAGTTTGAAGACGTGGTAACTGTGAAACGAGTTCCAGTAGTAACTAGCCTATAGGTCAGGATTGATGATGCGTCAGCGTCAGTTGCGGTAATGGTTTCCAATGCGCCTAGCCAAAAGAAAGTTGCCTTTAACAACAACGTTTTATATGTTAAAGGGACTTGTTCACAGATTTTCGGGTTTTTTAAATGTAATTTACCGTCTTAACTGCAAAAACTAAAGCAGTTGGACTAACCCCAAACAAATATTAAGCCAAGAAAAAATATAAATAGGACTTCGCCGGGACTCGAACCTACGACCGCTGTGATCTCGCCGGGATTCGAACCTACGACCGCTGTGATCTCGCCGCGACTTGAACCTACGACCGCTGTGATCTCGCCGGGACTCGAACCTACGACCGCTGTGATCAAAAACTGTCGCCGGGACTCGAACCTACGAACCTACGACCGCTGTGATCTCGCCGGGACTCGAACTTACGACCGCTGTGATCAAAAAGCTGTCGCGCCAACCACTTGGCCATGCTGACTTTCATCATTTTAAATTGTTAACGCTCTATATAACACATATATGTACAAGCGACACACGTCTTTCCCAAAATACCGATGAAAAGCGTTACAAAACGCTTTATAACATCAATAGATGATTTTTCATAAACGACACTATTGTCCAATATATTTCTTTGTCAGTAGTGTTGTTTCGCTAGTTTATAGAAAATGTGTTTTTCTTTTTGGGATCTATGGCAACATTTGAAGATTGTCAATTTGCCAATCTGTGAACAATTCCGTTTACATTCATATGATTAATTATGCAATTGTTTTGTTCCTGAATAGTATACCACTTCTTCCAGATGAAAGTATATATTAGCTTTATATCAACACAGCTGTGTGGATTTAAACGTCAGCTATGATCACTTTTAGGGTACGGTGTATTTTAATTTATTCAATTCAAACTCTGAATCCGTATCTTTGCTAATTTTAGAGAAAAAATGAACAGCAAATCAGATGCTTTATGCTATTATTTCATAAATGCTTCATGCTATTATTGCATAAATGCTTCATGCTATTATTGCATAAATGCAAAAAATATAATATGACATACCTGTAGACCGAGACTCTGGGTAGGTGTAGGAGTAACTTGTAGATGTAAATGTAGGTTTATTGTCGTTTGCATTCGTTATAAGAACTTTGACTGTAGTAGTGGCTGTGTTAGGACCTGCCCCCTTGTCCTTTGCTTTGATGGTGAGAACATAGTAGGTTATGGGAGACGCTCCATCCACATCAAAATTGGCCACGGCTGTGTATATTGTTCCATCGTCAGCGTCGATGTAGAACTTTCCGATTACAGGTTGGGAATCACCTTATAGCACACAAATAATATTGAAGGACCATGATCTCGAACCATAGTTTGTAACAATACTAAACACGAATTACCGCTAGTTTGATATAAAACAAGGACTCCTACCATGTGTTTTATATACACGAATATTTAATTTTATCCCATCATCAGGCGTGAATTGACGAAATAAACCCCCATGGAATAAACTTTGCCTTATTTCAACACTGTGGTGATAAATCAAACACGCGCAGTATAATGACGTCATCTTGTCATAAAGACAGAAAGTGATGGGATAAATAGAATACTAGGTAAGTATTGAATAAAGTTTATTTGCTCGGCACGAAAACGTGAACCACTCGCCAAGGCTCGTGGTTCAGGTTTTCTAAGCCTCGCTAAATAAACTTATCTTTATTCAACACTAACCTAGTAATCTCTATATGCTGTTTAAATTTTCTGTGTTTGAAAGTCACCTGCGCTTGCTACAACAAATATTTTAATATGTGTATTCATCCTCGTACACATGTCTGACATTATTTAATTAATTACATTATTACCATATTAATATATTGTATATTACTTTAAATGTACAGATTAATAAAACGTTTTCAATAGACAGTAATGGCACATAAGTATTTTATTAAGGTTTCCGTTAATACTTCAATAATTATCTAGCTATATTTTCGTTTGTTCAATAAAAGTTCTTAGAAATGCACAATTTTATTATTTCACAAGATAGTGGATGTTTTATAGGTAATATTACACCATATTTCCGAGAGTTTTCTTTGTTTTTCGGCGTTAAATAGTTGTATTATCAGGACGGTAACTTGTGGGCGGGGTAACTTTTGGGAGGGGCCTAATATGCAAACTTATCGTGCTATAAGCATCGTGCGGTATATTGAAATTCAGTTGTAATTTATACGCATGTAATTTGAACTTATACGATGAAGAATTGTATTTAGGATGCCTATTATTACAACTAAATTGAATTGTAAAAATCATCAAAGAACGAATCAAAACTAGGATTTGTTCCATAACAACCGTACACAAACCTTAATAAAAAGTTTGGGGTTAAACATTCGTTATTTATGATATCCTTAATTGTATCATTGAACTTCGAACATTGACCTTTACCAACCACGATACTGATAATTTCAATTTATGTGTAAACGATTATATTTTTTATAAATTAACTTTTCATCACATATAATGATGTTAAGTGCATTTACATAATAATATTATTTACCTTCGTTGAAAACAAACATACTTATGCTGTCATTAGTTTTACCGGTAGATCTTGGATACATGCGTAACTATCTGCTCCCAACTAGAGTATAGATTGTAGGAACAAGAATAAACGCAAGCATACACGTGACATGTACTGAAAGCAACCTTACTGCCAACAATAGAAACGAAGGAATATACAACTTCCCCATCCTCTCCTTTGTCCCCATCTGTCGCGACAACCTTGACAATTGATGTTCCAATTGCGACCGTTTCCAAAATGCTATATTCGGGTGAAGCAGACGTAAAGAGCGGTAAAAAACTTCCAGTTTGGAAGGCGGGTGTGTGTTCGTTCACGTTGGTTACCTACGTAAATAACGAGACAAACAATAAACACATACGGGTAAACTAAAAGAGATACATTACCTAATAACACAAACACCACATAGACCATGAATAAATATTTCAAATGTTGTACATAATAATAATAATAATAATAATAATAATAATAATAATAATAATAATAATAATAATATTAACAATAATAATAATAAAGCGACACAATCACAATGGTGCAGTAAGGATCCTGAACAATATTACGATTGGGAAATGTGAATCTACAGTTCATCATTATAAAAATAATTTAAGAAATGTGTAGTATGACTTGGACCTTAAATTGTGACCTTGACCTAGGGACATGGTTCTTGCGCGTGACACACCATCTCACCACGTTTGTCACTTCTGCCAAGTTACTTGAAAATCCATCCATGCTGGGCAAAAGTATGCTCCGGGCAAAGTGTTAAGGATTGATTTCTTATATTTGACCTTGGACCTTGAATTGTCACCTTGACCTTGGACCTCGGGACCTAATTATTGCGCGCGACACTCCGTCTTACCATGCCTGTCAATTCTGCCAAGTTATTTAAAATCCATCCATGCTGGACAAACTACGTTCCGGACAAGGATTTCCCGCTGCCCATCCGCCCTCCCGTCAAGGCCGTTCCCACAATTTCAAACGGACGTATATAGTAATAATAATAATGATAATAATAAGAAGAAGAAGAAAAAGAAGAAACGAACGCAAGCTATGAAACGCCTCAAATGCATGCCGCCGCACAAAAAAACAACAACAAAAAACCAACAACCCCCCCCCAAAAAAAAAAAAAAAAAAAAACAGGAGGTCCATAAGGCCCTTGGTCGCTCACCTAATAATTTTGCCTGGTAACCGAGTTTGTAAACCCCACGTGACCCGGTTTCGAACTCGTCCGAGATATAATTGGGACAAATGTTGAGAGCAAATTTCATGGTGATTCGGCTATAAATGTGGCCTCTCGAGTGTTCACAAGCTTTTCCTTTAATTTGGCCTGTTGGCCTTGTTTTTGACCCCATGTGACCTAGTTTCGTACTCGTCCAAGATATCCTTTAAACAAATGTTCAGAGAAAGTTTCAGGAATATTGGGAAAAATATGACTTCTAGAGTGTTCACAAGCTTTTTTTTCGATTTCAAGGAAAACTGTCAACAGCAAATGTAGGTGTGCGTACGACAAGTGGAGTTATTATAATTATTATAATATATACATTAATATATGTTTTCTTTATTCTTTATTATTTTATTGTTCTTTTATCATATTTTTAAATTCCATTAGACAGACATGACAAGTGGTAAGTCAATTGGCGGAACCTGCAAAAAGGTTTCATTTAAATGATACTGCTTGCACAACAGTATGCCCGTTTACTATTTATTTTTGTTGCAAAAATATCATACATTTTACAAACTAAAAGAACACATCGCCCAAATGATTGTTTTCACCTGTATAATTAATTATTTACATTAGTTCTCTGTTTGCTTTAAAAAGGCACAGTCTTCGGAGAAGCATTCTATAAGTAACGATTGCTTTATGCGTACACGAAACCCAATCGTAATCACTCGGCCTATCCCGGCAAGCCGATATAAACTTAGTTTCCGCTTGTCGGAAGTGGCCGATGTGATCAGAGTGACACGAAACATTGTCTGTATACGTTGAAAAATACTGCATAAACGCTCAAGTTTTTGCAGCGTCGCGTATTTGCGGCGTTACGCAGCTATATAAACATAAGGAAAACAGCATATATAACAACTCGACAAATATGATAGTCAACGAGCCTAGAGTACCGTATATTGAAAAAGTTTCATCAAAACTAACTGAAAACTTTACATACCGTGATAATGACGGTGGCTGTCGCTGTAATGACGAGTCCAGTCGTTGTTGGAGCAGTGTCCGTTGCATGAATGATAAGAACATATGAATTGGTTCCTTCATAATCTAGATCACCTGTCGTTGTAATAATCTCTTTCCTGTTTCTCAAGTCAAACTTATTGTCTCCATTGCCGAACTGGATTGATGTGGTGGGCGTAGTACCATCGTCGTCGTCGACTGTTAGCAACGCAACCGAAGTGGCTGAAATCATGTAGCGTAAGTAGGAGTTATTATGGAACGGAACTGTCGTATGGTGGTTTTGTTGGTGTTATTATGCTAACAGTATATTTTATTATGTCAAACATGTATGTTGTTTTGTGAGAAAATCGTTCTTGTCTACTCATATTATTAAACTGTCTATCGCATGATATATTATGTTATATACATACATAGTTACTTCTTTGCAATGTCAATTGCTATGTCAAACTGTTGTGTTGTTATGTTAAAATGTCGTTTCATCTTGTCTAGAAATCCTGTTAACTTATAAGTGGAGCGTGTTCGTTTTTTCCAATACCAATGTATTTATGTCTATTTGTAAATTGTACACAAAATACATTATTCCTATAACTACTATATGATAATGTCATAAACAATGTTATCTGGTCAAATTACCATGTGATTTTGTCAGTGTAGTGTGCTATTATGTCATGTTTTAAAGCTGTACATATATGGTGATGGTTTGGTAGACTTCGTCTTATTATATCTAAGCATCATGTTATTATTTAAAGATGTGCCGTCTTGTCAAACAATAATGTGTTTTTTTCAGCGCAGTATGCTATCATGTATTGGACACGAGTTGTTTTGTCAATTTGCGATGTCAATGTGTGGTGTTGATTTGTCCAGACAGTATCTTATTATTTCCAACCACCATTTGTTATTATATCCACAAGATGTTCGTCTTGTCAAATAATAGTTTGTTATTGTCAGCACAGTATGTAATTATGTGCTGTGCACGAGCTGCTGTGTCAATGCATGATGTTGATTTGTCCCGACAGCGTTTATTTATGTTACGGTAAAGTTTCATAATGTCCAAATAACGTGTCATTTTGTGTAATGTATAATTCACGTTATTATTTTCTTGCATTGCAACTCTTTAAATTTTGCCTTGCCTTTCAAATCGAAAAATATATATAAGTTAATGTGAATTATTTCGATTATTCAAGTATTATTGATGACAAACATGAGGAGGTAAGAACGGATTATTGCACGGACATTACATACATAATGATGGAATTTAAAAAGAATTTTCATAGTTTGTTTTTTTAAGGAGCTTAATTTTATACTTACAACCCAAGAATAATATTAGTTCACTGTTTATTTACTTTATCATACATGTTTACTTTTATTTAATGTAGGGCTCCTTTTACGCAATTATACGGCGCCCTACATGGCTTTGCATCTTTGTTTTTCTTGTTTTAACGTCAGTCGGTAGTCGGTGAGAACGGTTATAAACATAGACGAATTGATTAAAGTAAATCATACGATTAATAAATACAGCTTATTGCAGCGTGTTAAAAAACAACATCGATCACGATTCCCCCTATTTTCAGTAAATGGTTTACCTCTCATTAGCAAATAAATTAAATCGTATATGTACATATAAGCCCGTTATTGAGACCGTTCCCTCTACGATAGCGTTGTTCACAAGATACACTAGAATAATAGCGCATATGGAAACCTGACTGTCTTAAAATGTATACATTTTATGCAGACATTGTATTTAAGTAACTTAAATCACAAAATAATGTCATGCAAACAAATAAATCACACTTTTAATGCGATATTTTCAGAGAAAACATATTCTGTTCTTGTTTTTAACAGCAGTGATTGTATCCCATCGAGGTGCAGTATGTTGTTCTATCATAAAAATCAAAAGTATTTCATTAAAATTGAGATTAAATATATTGACATATCGGTTTGTAAATAACTATAACGCATGCACAAACATACGATGACGTCATAACCCAAACAAAAACGAGAATGGTTATCAAGAGAGGCTTGTTTGTAAAGGAGATCGTAATGGTTGACATGCTCTATATGTTGTCATTTGTTTACAAAGTTATTTTATATAGATTTTGTTTCATAATATTTACGATATATATTTTGTTTGCATTTAATATGTATTAAGGTACGTGTGGTCAAACGTATTTTAATTAAGAAATCATAGTATGACTAAGAAGACGGTATCTTAAGAAAAGAGCAATATAAAACTGAGATCCTAACTATGATTGCGGATTTTAATATTTACAACAGTTCAATTACAAAATGCTAAGAAAAATGTTATGAACAAATGCATGATACTTACATGCTACAGTGTTTTCTGCGATGCGAATGAAATAAACGTTTGATGAAAAAACAGGCGGGTTATCGTTTATGGGGTTGATATTTATTTTAATGGTTTGCTCTGTACTTGTTGTTGTTGATGTCGCACTGGAAATACAAACAAAGAAGTAAAGATATTTCTAGCGACGCACGATGCTCTGGTAAAGCCAACAAGACCGCGATGAAAACACAATAGAAGATGACATTATTACCGTACGAAGCCGTGGTGGAAATACTGTTATGATCATTGGCCTGTCGACTATCACGTGGATACAAACAAACAAGCTTAGCTTTATTTAGTTTTCAGCTTCGTTGTTTTTTGCATTTTGACCGATATTCTGGTTTATACTCGCCACGTACCATAGCTAAGGTTAAATTTTTTTAATGATTTGTTTCTCAGGCACTTTTTTCCAAAAAATCAGGAGGAAGGGCGAATTTTTTTTTATTGAAGTATTTTTGTTGTCTCCTACTTCTATTGGCACTATGAAATGGCTTAGTAAAACAAGTAAATAAGTGCAGATTAAAGACAATTTTAAGTTTTACTAACAACATAGGCATCCTTTTTTTTAAAATTCTAAATATAGATGTATTAATCACAAACGGTCATTTATGCAAGCTGACGTAAAAAGGCAATCAAATTGAATGTTCATAATTAACATAAGTGCCTTCAAATTGATATACCATCAACATTAAAGTACTCCTATTTATATAATTTAACTTATTAAAGAAAGTTACTGGAAATACCGAAATCTCTACCGGGTAACTCTTCTTCCGCTATCTTAAAATGCGGATTCGTCAAATTTTAAGCCGCTGTCCGTGGGATCTAAATTATTACATCGTATTTTTAGTAATAGCCCTAAGGGCCCGCCACGAATTTGATTTAATGCCCCAAAAAAAAATTATTGACTATTTTTTGACGATCATGCCCGGGTTTTAAAGGAGTAGTCCAGAAATATGTTAATAAAAATCAAACTTTGCAGAAAGTGTTTCTAATGGACATGTTACCGAACAAAATACAAAAAACTAACCATTGAAATCTGTGAACTATTAACATTTTGGTAACTTGCTTTCGTCTATTTTCTGTAAGCGATAACTGGTGATGACTCTTGAGAAAACTAGCATATACATAGTATAATCCGTTCGTACCAAGTGCTTTTGAACAATGCCTTTCGTAAATAAGAAACATATTTCGGACGAATAAACACCATAAACGTTCCAGTAACTTTCTTCCTGTCTGATTTAATTATATAAATCGGATAAACACAAATTGTGAAATAATGTGTAAAGTTTGAAAAAAAAGTCATATTCGATTTGGAACCGTTATAAATATCGTCTATTAGTTGACTTAAACTTTTGTTTCGTAGATGCTTTTGCTTTTAGCATTCCATATGTTTGAAGAAAATCTGTGTCAATATAAGTCCTATGGAACAAACGAAAAAGCCAGCTGCATTGACAAGTGTTGATTTTCCTTTCCAAAAATTATTGGTGATGTATTGCAAAAATAATTCCTTTTTTTGACAGTTGTCAAAAATATGAATTACGAACAGTTAAATTATATAAATAGCAGTACTTTAATGCTGATGGTATATCAATTTGAAGGCACTTATGTTAATTATGAACATTCAAATTGATGGCCTTTTTACTACGTCAGCTTGCATAAATGACCGTTTGTGATAACTAAATCTATATTTAGAATTTTATAAAAAGGGATGCTTATATTGTTATTAAAACTTAAAACTGCATTTATTTACCTGTTTTAATAAGCCATTACATAGTGCCAGTAGAAAAGAGTAGGAGGAAAAAAAAATACTTCAATAAAAAAAATTCGCCCTCCCTCCTGATTTTTTGGAAAAAGTGCCTGAGAAACAATTCATTATTTTTTTTAGCCCTACGGCCCTATTTGCAGTCTTTACAAAGGGCAGCACTCGGGGTGGGATTTTGATATAGAATAAAGCACATATGCATTACCGTTCTTTGGCATTATTTCGGCTAAACCTGGCATTTGAACACAAAAGACCAAAATCCGGGCTTCTCTGGCCGGATTTGTAATATATCTACGGAGAATGCTCTTTCACTTCATTTTTGACATGAATATTCCTATAGTTCATATATACATTTAGAAAATCTATTAGGTTGAACTTATGAAGCGATCTAAATATATCTGGGATAAAACCATCACATTGGTGATCATTGTTTAAGAACCGCGTCAATCTATTCACGAACACGTGTTTGGCTAAGTATTTACAAGGAAGCCTACACTGCTGGCCGAAAAATGTGAGCTTTGTAGGATCATATTTTTCACAAATCATATTTTTCACACGCCTGTGAAAAATAGGATCTCATTTATCACATTTATAAGTGTGAAGAATGTGATTGGTCAAAAACGGGGTATGCGTACGGTTCACATTTTTCACATATTTTATGGTGAAATTGTATCGCAACAATCGATGAAATTATTATTTTGAGCATAATAATACAGTACTCATCATCATTTTTATCATCATCATCATCATCATCATCATCATCATCATCATCATCATCAACAACATCATCATCATCGTCATCATCGTCATCAATTACTCTCGTCATCACCATTATTATCATTATAGTGAAGTCATCATCAGTATTGTGATCACTATGAGAAACTAAGCACAATTTAGGAGCTATTTACTAATGTATGCATGCGCTAAATCGTTAGTCAATACGTTTGTACGGTCTAATTATGATATAGAAATGCATTCTCGCGTACGTCCATACGAACGTACACCATTTTATTGGGATATAAAAAAAAGGCAATCATCAGAACGTACGTACAAACAAACGTCCTATTTCGGATTGTTAAAACCAAAATAACCATGCATATGTCCGCCGGAACTAGAATATACGTATAAACGGACGGTAATATATTGACCTTATTAGAACCTCCGCACATGTTGGTACGTACGTTTGGACAGTACAGTATCGTACTGTACAGTAACTAACCGTATCTAACCGTACCGTACCTTTCCATACATACCGTACCGTAAATCACACCCTTATTACAGTGTTAAAATAGGATTATGTTGTAACAAATTCACTTTTTTGAAAATTTGAACACTTTTTTTCATGTGTGAAGAATATGATTTGAGTGCTTATCAAAAACTGGACTCTATCACAAATTTCACAGAAAATGTGAAGAATGAGATTGCAATGTGTGAAGAATGAGATCCTATTTTTCACACCAGTGAAAAATGAGATCCTATTTTTCAGACGTGTGAAAAATATGATTTGTGAAAAATATTGTCCTACAGAGCTTTCTTAAATCAACACATGTTTCCCCTGAGTCAATATCTAATGCCACGAGTGTAAAGTCTGTAGTGGTTGACAATTACAATGACTGAATATGTTTAAAACAAAACCGGGTGGGCGAACTCTAGCCTGTTGATGTCCGTTCGCGTGTATGTATTCCAAAGTTCGCATCCGTAAAGAGCTTTAGGTATTATCGCTGCCTGGTATAACGTTTAAAGTGTTAGCGGATTTAATCCAATATGATGTAGTCCACTATTTATAATGTTTGTTGTCAGCGTCGTCTATTGATTTGGTCGTACAAAGGGACGCGTTGCATATTTACCCAAGATGAGTGTACAGTTTGACTTCCTTTAGTTGTTCCGTGCCGATAAACCATTTTTTTGTTTCATATCTTGACCGCGTACTGTCATTAAAGGCGATCACACCACACTTGTCCGAGTTGTACTCGAACCGCCGTTTCTTGGAGTATCTGTCACATATGGATAACATACCTTGCAGGCCATGGGAGGAGTATAATATCGTCCGCGACGGTCGGTGCACAAATGTTCATATTATACATACAGAATACATACCCGCTCAGTTCTTTTATAAGGTCATTGATAAAAGTCACATACAGGATCGGCGACGTTTTACTGCCCTGTCTGGTTCCCTGTTTAATCTGGAAGGATTTTGAAAGCAGCGCTTTAAATCGCACACAACTCGTGATGTTACTGTACAATTCCGCTATGCTTAGGGGCGTGGTGGTGTCTATGCCGGCCTAAATCAGCTTGTAAATGAGACTTTCGTGTCAGACGCGGTCAAACGCTTAGCGGCAGTCGAGGAAGCAGACTTATAGCGCGCTGCTGTTTTCACGTGTGTAAAATACACTTTCGCGCAATACAAACGACGTCATTAAGCAGCCTAGTTGCTCCTGGAACCCACCCTGCTGTTCATTTAGCCATGCTGTCAGCTGGTTCTTGCAGTGTGTCAGAAGTATCGTGTCATATAGTTTATAGTTCAAGGAGATAGCCCGGTAGTTGTTCGGATCGTCCTTTTTACCGCCTTTATGAAGCGTTATGATTACGCCCTTTTTCATTGAGTCTGGGATATATCTGTTTCTCAGCATATATGTGAAGACGTTTGCGATGATTGGCGACAGTATACCTGAAGCAAGTATTAGATGTTCGTAGCAGATGTCGTCATATCCGGCTGCTCTACCCGCTTGGCAATCTTTGATGGCATCGTGTAGCTCATCCGGTATTATAGTTACCATATTGTCAGGTTCGGTCGTCGAATGAGCATCCCTCACGATATTGTCAACGTGACGTGATGTTTCCAGTCACTGTCGTATTCTGGGTTATCTGACGGGGTGTATAGCATCTTTAAGTAGTTACCCACTGCTCGGTAAGTTCATGTGAATCTCTGTGCAGTTTATTAATGAATTTAATGCCCGCTCCATCGCACTTCGTGTTCGCTCTTTTCCTGGCATTAACAATTTTCCAGAATCAGTTACTGTTAATTTGAGCCATTTGGTTGAAATCCTGGTCTAATTTAAGCATAAACTGATTCGAGTGGTGCCGGTAGAGTCTCCGGAAGTAAGCTTTTGCCTGTTTGTAATGTTTGTACGATTCATTACTAGAGTTGCGAGGACGACCTTGCTTACACAATTCCGTTCGCTTTTGATTTAAACATATTTTATTTCCACAATATTGACAAAATTACAAACAATCACGATTTACCATAAGTACATATTGGAAAAAGGGTTAGACCTAAAGTTCTACAACGTTATTGAGGGTCTTTCCCTGGGAGTGTTAGTTACATATTGTAAGGTGACAAGCGTACTTTGAACAATAGTTGTCATTTAGGAAATCAAAAGTGTATTATGATAATAATAATAATAATAACGATAATAATAATAATAATAATAATAATGATGATAATGATGTTGATAATTATACTAACATTTGAAAACACAATATGAACAAATTAGTGAATAAAATTATATATTAAATAGACAATCATATGCAAATATAGATAGTTGTAAGTCCTGTCCAGCAAGCAGTTAAGTTATAACGTTAAGTTTTAAACAAAACGCTTTGTCGTAACAATATATCTTTGAACTTCTGTAAAAATAATTGTATTGTCTTCATTATTAAGTGAGGGGTTACCGTAGAGCAGCAAATCACTATTTAAGGGATGAAATGAGCGCAGTGCATTAAAAGAGATATTCGTTGCATGCGGTAATTAGGGCATTGAAAGAAGTAATGTGTAATATTTTCACCATCATTTCCACATTAACAAAGGGGTGAGTTTGCAAGGTGGTTTAGGAATAGGTCGGAGTTTAGGTTGCTGCAGTTATTTCTTAGTCTAGCATGTAAACTCGATGTTTTTCTATCCCCAGTGTAGAAATATTGGGGGTTATCTTCGCATGAAAGATACATTTGTTTCAAGGAAGCTTTAAATTGAGAAAGGGTTTCGCTTTTGCGGATATCGATATGCAAGGAGTTCCATAGATCTTTGGCAGATGGCAAGAACGAACGTGAACTGTTCTTGAACTGTTTGTGGAAGAAGGTTGGACAAGTAATTAGGACACTGTCCGTTATGCATCTTGTAGATGCTAATCAGTTTTAAATATCGCCTACGTTTGTCTAGACTAGGCCATTTAACTTCAGTATAAATATTTCTAAGAGATACAGATCTAGTTAGGCATGCAACAGTACGCGCGGCTTCATTTGGGATTTTTTCTAATAATTCCTTATCATACAGAGAACAACCATCCCAAACAACGCACGCGTATTCTAGTATTGGCCGCATATGACTGACGTATATTTGGTTTAAACTTTTTCTTGAAAGTCTGTATTTAAGTTTTCGCATAATGCCAAGAATTTTCGACGCAGATTTAAAAATATAATTTATATGATCGAGCCATTTGCCATCATGGCTTAGGGTCAGACCAAGATGTTTATGACTTTCAACAAAGGTGACGGGTACATTTCCGAAACATAATTTCGGTAAAAGAACATTCGTTTGCGTTGTGAATAAAATTGCTTCAGTTTTTTGTGGGTTAAAATCAACTTACCATCTTTTGGCCCAAATGTTGATGAGGCATAGGTCGTGGTTCAAGATACCCTCGAGGTCAACTAAATTAGATGTAGTACATGATAAGAAAGTATCATCTGCAAACAAGCGGGTAATACTTAGAAGATTATCGACAATATCATTTACGTAAAAAAAAAAAAAACAACGGCCCTAATACTGAGCCCTGTGGAACTCCAGCATTTACTTGTTATGACTGAGACATAGCGGAACCCACAAATACTTTTTGGGTTCGGTTAGACAAATAACTTTCTATCCATTGTAACATGTTTCCACTGATACCATTTTGCTTAAGTTTGAATAGCAGACCTCGATGCCGAACTCGGCCAAAGGCCTTGGAAATGTCACAAAAAAAGCATGCAGTTAAATTTCTTGTCATCAATAGAACGAGCTTTTTGAGCAACTATATCAATCAGTTGGTAGACAGTTGAGTGACCGCTGAGAAATCCCGATTGCTTGCAATAAATTAAGTTATGCGAAATAAAGTGATTATAGAGGTGTTTGTATGCTACTCGCTCCATAAGTTTTCCTAGACAGCTTAATAGGGAGATGGGACGATAATTGGAATGTATATGTGAGTCACCTTTTTTAAATAGGGGCATGACTATTGCATTTTTCCATAATGAGGGAAATATGCATTCTTGTATTGATTTATTAAACAGTAAGCATAACGGTTTTGCAATAGACATGCAAGTACGCTTAAGAACATGATGACTGATTAAATCTTCACAAACCGCTTTATTAGTTATTAAAATTTTAATTACGTCTATTATTTCTGATTCAGTTATAGACACGTTTTGCAAATATTCAAAAGAAATGTCATTTGGGGCAGGGAGGACTCCCAAAGATGTATCTAAAGTTGATATGGAAACAAAGTAATTGTTTAAGCAAATTGCGTTTTCTTCATCAGACATATATATACTGACGTTTCCATGAGTATCAACCGATTTCAGGGGCGATATCACATCAGAATGAGAGTGTGTATGTATTAGATGCTTCAACAGCTTCCAATATTTTTTAGAGTTAGTGGAATGTAAATCGTTTAATGTAGTTTCAATATTGGAGAAAAATTGTTCTTTTGCGTGTTTAATCATATTATTGACCCTGTTACGAGCGTGTTTGAATTTTGCCCAATTGTTTGGGGATGGATATTTGATAGCGTTCGATTTAAGTCGGTCGCGTTTTCGCGCAAATGTACGTATCATAGAGTCATACCATGGTTTGTCATTTGGACGTACGGTAACAATTTTGTACGGAATACATGATTTCATCAATTCTAGTAATTTATTAGTAAATAATACAGTAGCGTCTTAAACATTTGACATACTAATAAAGTTGCAATTTTCGTTGTCAATTGAGTCATTTAGACGTTGAAAATCTGCACGTTTGTAAAGCCAAACATGTCTTTGCATCGGTTTACTAATCACTGTTGGGACTTTAATGTGTACGGCCGTAGCACGATGATCACTGACTGATACATCAATTGAAATTACTTCACTGTCCAATAAATACAGATTATCGGAGACAATAATTGGGTCAATTAAAGTAGAAGTGTTGGCCGTGACTCTGGTTGCTTCCGTAATGACATTACCTAAATTAAATAGAGTCATAGACTGTTTTAAGCGGGTGTAATTTTTTAACTGGTCTTCATTAATGTAACCGAGCATGATTAAAGTTTGGTTTATATCCAAGGCTTTATCGATACTAACTTCAAGGTCGTTCCAAAAAGATACATTGGCGTTAGGGGGACGATAAAGCAGCATATTAAAGCAGTGAAGTTTCCTGTTTGAACTTATAGCACAGCTATCTGGCCCCGGGTTAAGCTCAATATCCCCTGACTATATTAATATAAATCTAGGTATATCAATGAGTAAAAGATTTAGCTCGAAGACAAACGGTCGCATAATGTATTCTGAGAAGAACGCACGCGAGAGTCGGAAAAAGAAAGTAAGGAGCAATACAAATTCGCGTGTTGCACTCCACACGTAGACATATTTTTGACGACAAATGCATCTAATTGAGTTGAATAATCCCACGGTCATTCTGTATGCAGCAATATCGTTACCCATTAGGTAGAAGGTGAACATACATACATATATGACATCATGACCGTGAAATAAGAGAAAAATAATTCACGTTTCGTGAAACTGCTTGACGAGCACTGGACAGGACTAGTACGAGACATAAAATAACAAATGTAAAGAAAACAAAATGGAGCATATTGAAATGATAGCAAATGGTAGCAAACTGATGATATAGGTATAGCAAGAATACAAAGCATTGATGTTAATTGTTTAGCAGTGAATAGTTATGTTCACACTCAATAAAAAAAAATGCGAGCACTGCTAAACGTAAAATAAGATAAAGATGTAAAAATGCTTAAATGCATCAAGGTTACCTATGGAAATGTTTACAAAATTCGCTTTTCACGTAAACGTGTGCGTGCCTCCTTCAAGTCAGTCTTCCAAAACGGCTTTAACAACTGGCAGAATTTGGACCCAGGTAATATCTTAGATGCATAATTTAGGGAGTTAGTAAGTATCTGATACGCACTGTCAATAACGGATTCAAGTTTTCGGAGGTCGCTATCATTTTTTAGAATAGATTGATATTATGTCAATACGATTGTCCAACCGTTTGTGCCATAATATAGTTACTCCCCATTAACCAACTTTCCTGTAACTAGCTAAAGATAGGTTGCTGTCTGAAACTGCATGATTTTTTAACGATGCAAATATATTTAAACGCTCATTTTGACTATTATAAATCGCCAAGCAACGTCTCTGTGTTCAAGTAATATTGATAATGTTGACACTAATATTATAGTAAAACATTGAATGGAGGATTCATAAAAATGAAATTATGCGAATATTTTCGTTAAATGTTTGACATTTTGGGAAGAAAAAAGACATGATTATGTATAACACGTCGTGTTGGATAGTTCAGGCTAGTTAACAAGAATTAAATTCAGTGATTTTTTTTCTTCACATAATAACAC
Organism: Congeria kusceri; assembly: GCA_027627225.1. NCBI lineage: Eukaryota > Metazoa > Mollusca > Bivalvia > Myida > Dreissenidae > Congeria > Congeria kusceri. The sequence goes on from CM051035.1 coordinate 25,696,376, forward strand.
TGCGTAACTATCATAATTGTCCAATTAAAACATTTATGACCACTATATCTAAGGTGGCCCTCCTCTAATTCCCCAGATTGGCAATGATAACGGGTTGGGTATTTCATTTTAAAGTTAGTATATGGTAATTAAGGTGCCCGCATACAGCTCAATTTGATTTACTGGTTCTAATAAACAATATTAATACTATTGTGTATTCAACATATTTGCGAAACATTCTGCAAAACATACTATAGCGGGTCTTACGTGCCATTTTGGATTAGATATTTGGATGAATCGATAAGTTTCATCTGACGTTATATATGTTATTAAATTTTAATGAAATATACGCGCACAGTGCACAAACATTTTCAATGACTACTAATGAATGTTATAAAAGTCACTGATATTTTTTAAAACTGTAGGCAGATATTAGTTTAGACAATATCCTAACAATATCTCTCGAAACTGTTCTGTTAAATTTAAAGTTCTGTTGCTATACACATTTGAAGACTGAGTGGTGCCCAGTGTTACGCAATAGCAAACAACTGCAGTGCCTTCAGCACTTTGATAAGATACATCACTGTATATCTTCTGTTTATATTTTAAAGGAGGCGGTGCATTTTAATTTGAAACATAGCACACATTGCTTGGAATACATGAATATCTCTCTGATATGTCGCTATTTTAAAGTAAGGAATTGATTTACCGGTTCTTACATACCATTGGATTCAGACTACGAAAACTTGCATACCGCTGATCTCGGCAATAGGAATAAGTTCTGCAAAATGTAAAGAGTCTAATTTATGTTGCTACTGGACATATCTAATTTACTGCCACCAGCAATTAGTTAGTTAGTTAGTTAGTTAGTTAGTTAGTTAGTTAGTTAGTTAGTTAGTTAGTTAGTCAGTTAGTTCGTCCCTGGCAGGGGTACTATTGACGACAAAAGAGGAACAACCACCGCACCATTTAACTTAAGAAAATTTGTTGCGAGAAGCACTGAGGCGTATACGGATCAGTTGGAACAAATCCGCACTCAAATAAAACCAATAGAGCTATGAAGGACCATATATTTCACAAATCATATTTGTCACACGTGTTAAAATCATGATTTCATTTTTCACAGGTGTGAAAAATAGGATCTCATTCTTCACACACCACAATCTCATTCTTCACATTTTCTGTGATATTTGTGATCGAGTCCAGTTTTTGATATGCACTCAAATCATAGTCTTCACACATGAACAGAAAGTGTTAAGTGTTCAAATTTTCAAAAAAGTGAATTTATTACGTCTTAATTATATTTTTCACACCGTATGCGCCCGAAAAACGGGGTGATTTACGGTACGGTACGGTATACATAGAATGGTACGATATGGTACGGCACGGTACCGGACGGTAAAGTGTGGTACGGTTTGGTATGACGGGGCAGGGCAGGGCAGGGCAAGGCAGGGCAGGGCAGGGCAGGGCAGGGCATGTATGGTATGTTTTGTAATGCTATTGTATGGAAAGGTACGTTTCGGAGCGGTACGGTTAGTACGGTACGGTACGATACGGTAGGGTACGTTACGATACGGGAGGTACGATACGGGAGGTACGACACGCTACGCTACTGTACTGTCCAAACGTACGTATGTACCAACATGTGCGGAGGTTCAAATAAGGTCATTATATTGCCGTCCGTGTATACGGACGGACATATATGCATAGTAATTTTGGTTTTAATAATTCAAAATAGAACGTTTGTTTGTACATACTTTCGGATGCGTGCATTGGTTAATATTCTAATAAAAAGGTGAACGTTCGTATGGACGTACGCGAGTATGCATTTCTATTTCCTAATTAGACCGTACAAACGTATTGACTAACGATTAAGCGCATGTATACATTAGTAGCTCCATAATAGGGCTTAGTATCTCATAGTGATGACAATACTGATGTCGTTATCTTTAATGATAATAATGGTGATGACGAGAATAATTATGATGACGATGACGACGATGATGATGATGATGATGATGACGATGATAATGACGACGACGACGATGATGATGATGATGGTGATGATAATGATAAAGATGACGATAATGAACATGATGATGACGACGACGACGACGATGACTGTTTTACTGGTTTATTTGGCAAATCGGCATGAGCAATGCCTTTGGCCATTTACAAAACACATAATGAAAGATGGCCATTAGCAACATTACAAGTTCAAAATACATAATTCCAATTATACAAAGCAGGCTTTATAAAAATATTGTACAAAAACATATATAATCTATAAAGTGGATTGATTAACTTATTTTATAAGTAGGTTAAGAAGCAACACTATCTAGGGTTTGGGAACGTCGTAACATCGCAAAGTACGTCAATTTTGAAAGTCGTCTTAACAAACCAATTTTTTCTGATGACATGAGATTAACAAATTTATTAATAGTACTAAAAGCATTTGAAATTTTATATTTTTGCCTTAAGTCATGATACAAGGGACAGCAGAGTACAAAGTGGAATTCTGACTCAACAACATTGTAATTGCATAGTTTACATGGTCTATTAATACTATCCACATTATTGTAGCTTCCTGTTTCAATCTCAAAAGAATGTGAACATAATCGTAACCTAGTCAATGCAATTCTATACTTATCCTGGTCAATAGCATCTAAATATGTTTCATACCTAAAAACAGTTTTAAATTTTTTATAATACTCTAATTTGTTTGAGAATTCACAGTTTCCGACCATATCTGTATATATTGGTCACGCAACCTTTGCTTTAACATGGGTATATAGCAACAGTTAATATCAAACATATACCATAAGTAGCCATATCCAAGCTTATCTAATGCATTATTAACCGCCTTTCCCCAGCTATTTTTGAAATTCAATGAATTAAAACTGTTATCTAAAATATGTTCTACAAATATTTTGCCTGGAAGTGATTCCGAATTTTTCATAATTTTACACCAGTATTTAAAGGCTCTTTCCCTGCAAATGACCGAAAGTGGGAATCTACCTAATTCGCCAAGGACGGCAACTGTGGATGTTTGAGTACGCACGCCAAGAATATGCTTACAAAATTTGATATGGATTTTGTCTACCTCCTTGAAGTCATATATGCCCCAAATCTCACTACCATACAAAATAATAGGTGAAACAGTCGAATCAAACAGTAACAATTTTGTTTTAATATCTAAAGATACTCTAGTAAACAGTGATATAAGGCCATTATATGACTTCAGAGCCTGTTCATTGCTTTTACAGCATTAGCAAGACTTCCGGTATAATAAAATTTCATACCAAGGTAACAGAAACTATCAACAATCTCAAGATTAATATTGTTTGCGTTCAAATATACATATTTTAGTTTTAGCTACATTTATCTTGAGGCCCCATTTAGAAGAATATTGGTTTACACAATCTAGCTGGGCCTGCAAACTATTGGGATCAGTCGTAAACAAAGCAATATCATCTGCAAATAGTAACATATATAGTGATAACTTTTCAATATCATTTACAGACATTTTAGACACATCAATATAATCCTTGATATCATTAATAAATAATATAAACAGTAAAGGAGATAGAGGCTCTCCTTGTTTGACACCAAGTGTTATGTCAAACAGTTCAGAATACGGCATGTGTTCAGAATTTTTAACACAAGCTTTAACATTTGAATATAGAAATTTAAGCATTTTTAACATTTTACAACTTACCTGGGAATTAGCTAATTTTATCCACAATGCATCATGTATAACGGTGTCAAAAGCCTTTTCATCATCAATAAATACACAGTATAGTTTTAAATTATTAGCAAGAACTTTCTGTAGTATGCAGGATGAATATACAATCAACAGTACTACGAATTGAGCATCGTTTAACTTCTGCTCATTTTCGCACCACTTATTCATCAATAAGAATGTAACAATGTATAAAGTAAAGGTCATTAGATGTACCAAAGAATGTCTTGCATAGCTTAATACACATATAGCCGTTACGATTGATGTCCACTAATTCAATTTTGCCAGCGTACTTTTTATTAAAATAGACAATTAATCCACCACTATTACGTTTTGCTTTCTTGTTAGTTAAAGGTCTTGGACACGAAAAGCTATCAAAATTGTTTAAATTAACATTTGAACAATTTGAGTGCCAAGTTTCACAAAACAATAATACATCAAATTCATTAATATAATTTGTAAACTCGTTATCATTTTTAATTTTGAGATAAGTCCTTGAACGTTCCATAACAAGAAACGTAGTTGCTTCTTCGGGAGCTCCTATTCAGCAGTACCGGATGTGTCGATGGCGCGGCCCTGGTGATCCGTCGGAGGGTTCAATGGTACAGAGGGGGCGCTGTTTTCAGGCCCGCGTTGCTGGATTGGCACTGGTCGGCTTCCGTTTAGGGAGTTCGACCCGCCGCAAGGCGGCAGATCCGGTGTAACTCGGCCCTGGTGATCCATTGGAGGGTTCCATGGTGCAGACGGGGAGCTGTTTCTAGATCCGCGTTGCTGGTTTGGCTCGGTGCGGTTTCCGTTCCGGAAGTTGGACCCGCCGCGAGGCGGCAGATCCGGGGGTGGACCAGGTGGAAGGCTGTCGGCGGTATAGAGTTTCCTGTCGATAAACAGCTTATCAACGCTCAGGGAAGCCTGCTTGTTTTGAGAACGCGCCTGCACTAGATACGGAATTAACTTCCGCCGACGTTCCTGAATCACACGAGGATATTGGTCAGACACGTGATATGCAGAGTGTTTCAGCTTCTCATAGGCGTTTTGCTTCACTGTCAGCTTATCCTGATGGAAGTTGAATTTGGCGACAATAGGTCTCTTCGAACCTTGTTCGAACCGTCCAACACGATGACCACGGTCGATCTTGATTACCCGCGCATCATTCATGCCAAGTTCATTTTCGCAGAAAGAAAGAACTTTTGACATACAATCTTCATTTCTCCTATCATCAAACGAATTTTCCTCAGCGAAATTTAAAAAAAGGAGATTGTCGCGCATAGAATGGGCTTTCAGCTGGACAACATCATCAGCTAATGTGGAATTAAACTGCTTCAAGTCATTTAAATCTCTCGACAAAGCATCAGACTTAGATTTTTCAGAGTTCAAAGATTTTTCTAAACCAGAATGTTTACGACGCAAATCATCGCATTCACTACTATCGAAAGCCCGGCTAGTTTCAAGTTCAAGAAGTCGTGTTGTAACCTCAGAATACTTAGTGTCAATGTCATTCATTCGGGCCTCCACAAGCGTTACATTTTTCGCTATTTTGGATACATCCATCTCAATACGATCAAGTTTGGCGAGCCTGTTATCAATGCTTCACAACCTAGCAAATATCGCCTGTATCGAGCCCTGGTCCTGCGTGGCGCTAGGCACAGCTGCTGGTTGCGCTAAATGGATGCTGGCGGGGGATGGAGGCTGCTGGAACATATATTGCAGATGGGGCGGATAATATTGGCCGAGCATCTGTTGATTTGGTGTGAGCATGACAGGGGAGTTTCCGGGGACGCTGTTGAGAGGCGTGCACGGCATCTCTGTTCCTGCGGAAACTGCTGGTGGGGTCTTCTCGGACATGATTTGGATTTTATCAGGCTGATCGCTAGATGAACCTGGTGATGCTTGTTCTTTTGTGCGCTTGTTTGTACGCTTGTTGTTACTTTTGGTCATGATACGCTATACATATCAAGGGTCAGCAACAATAGACTTGATCGTTGAACGGTGATCGAACTTTAATCACTAGACAGTTCTTTTCACAATATCTTGCGAAACCGGTTTTGTTACGGTTTTGTTATGGAATAATACAGTTCGAGGTATAATTGGCGAATTCTATGACTGGTCGCTTTTTATACTAATCCAATTAGGCGAACAATAGAAAACACAAGATTCGTTTGACAAGTGTTCAGTAAATCCCTGTGCAATTTTCAGTCCTGAAACGCGGAAACTTATAATACATTTTACATTTCATAGAGAAAAACACTTTTCCTCATTAAATTTCTCAATAACAATTCCACCAAAATCACAGATTAGCTATAGAATACTGTCTTATCACTTATAATCCAATTTTCATGAAGAAATAACACTTTTGAAACTATGTAAATCGAACTTTTCCTCAGAGCCCTAAAATATACGTTTCACACTCTTGACCACCACAAAATTAATTATGATGATTACTGTATAAGTGTGCTCCAAATAATGATTTCATCGATTGTCGCGATACAATTTCACTATAAAATATGTCAAAGTGTGATCCGTACGCAAACCCCCTTTTTGGCCAATCACATTCTTCACACTTAAAAATGTGACAAATGAGATCCTATTCTTCACAGGCGTGTGAAAAATATGATTTGGGAAAAAATATGATCCTACAGAGCTAGTAAACTAGTATGAATATAAACTATTACAATATTTCGAGTCACCAAAACTAGTACTTCAATGATTTTTATTTTAGTATATTTGGACAAACAAAGCGAATTCGTCGAATTGTTAATGTTTATGGTTATAAACCCGTAAAAAAAAGTATTACCCTAATTATTGTTATAATGTGAAAATGGCCATACATTTGATTCAGTATTGAATTCGGACTCGAACCGAAATTACCCGACTCAAAGGAAAAAAGATTTAACCGGCTCGCCAATAGTTCGAACATTTGCGGCCCTGCTGTGGAACTGAAAACACGACGATGCAATAGCAAAATGTTTCGATTTCTAAAAGCCATGGTAAAAACAACTTAAATACATGTAGGCCTATATGGTGAAATGCATTTAATATGCTTATTCCAGACAAAGAACACTCAACTGTATTTCTGTGCTATGAACGTTTCAAGTCTATTGTCTTATTTTTGACTTATTATAGCCCAGACAAGCAACTTCTTTTCAGAATTGTTTTGGTATTGCCCAGTTGAGGAGACAATTAGTCTTTGTCTTTCTTATAACACTTACCGTACTGTAATGTCAAAACTGGTATCGCTGTTTTCAGTATCGAAGACCCGAGCCGTAGAAACTATTCCACTGGTAGATCCGATTGTGAAGTCAGCACTTCCGGCAGTGATTGCATAAGTAATTGGATCACCCCCGTCCGTTGCAGTTATTGTCCCTACTACAGTCCCAGGTTGTTTGTTTTCATCTACATTAAATGTAGCAGCAGAGCTAAATGAAGGAGCTCCTGCAAGGAAATCATTTTTGTGTGTAAATCATGAACTTACCAGCATGTTTTCTCGGCTAATATAAATAACAAATATGAGGCGTGGCGTGGGAAACCCGGGGTTAATGCATGTGCGTAAAGTGACCGTTAAAGCCTGTGCTAATCCGGGACGACACTTTCCGCCTTCAGTGGATTTATGTTTAGAAGATACTTCCGTAAAATAGAAAACACCATACAAGCGGGAATTTTTTTTGCCATCCTGGAATATCCTGTGCGGACTGAACAGGCTGATCCGGGACGACCCTTTACGCACATGCACTAAGCCCACTTTTCCCACGACACGCCTCGTATATTATTGTGGGGTCTTAGATTCCCGCTATGTTCGGGAAGCGGAAAACGCGAAAATTAGACCACCGCGATATAAAATGATTTTACAGTAAGTAGAACTGAATAATTGATTAGATAACGCCATTCTCATAAACGATCATGTTTGAAGGCCTACACACAAATTTTCTCTATAGAATTAGAGGAAAATGTCCTCATAAAAGTGTAATTATATTGTATTTTAAAATTATAATTTAAGTTACCTTGTGTAAATGGTACCATCATCGTGTAAATCACTAAGCACACGCATATTGTCCCCTGACTGACTTGCTTGATAGACCAGCACTGGTCAGGCTTCATTCTCGTAAGCACTTCAAATTAAAAATGTAAAACGTATAACAAGTAATTGCCGTAACAGTAAAATAATCAGATAATGTGCGTTCGCACCTTCGTACAAAATATTGTGTTATTTTGTCCCATAATTATTTAATCCGACTGTATGCACATTGTTTGACTTGTTTTATATCTCCCGACTAATAAACATTGACCGTGTCCAATGTCATGTCACTAAAGATTTTTTTAAACAAATAATCCGATTGCAAAGAGTTTCGATACATCAATACACATCGAATAATGTTCAAACATCCGAAACATCGCAGAGTTTGAAATAAGAGCAATGAGTTTCAAAATCCAAAATTTTATTATTATTATTTTTTTGAAATCCACAATTTTTCCAGTGACACACACAAATATATTATTATATTTAATTAGTACATAAATAAAGTTATAAATTCCGGATATCCTATTTTTATGTAAAACTGAATTTCAAGTCAGCGTAGGAAGCAATACAACTAAATAAACTTCATGTTTCACTCAACGTTTCCGAATCGCTTAAAGGGTAATGTTCGGTGTTAGTTGGATGTGTTTATATTTAGAACACATTTTATAACATTCTATGAGAGAATTATCAATAATTCCGAAAGCCGAAAAAAAAATCGAAGTTTCAAGCAATGCATTCGCGTATTTGCATGGAAAAACTAAACTGGTTGTCTGTTGTTGTTTCTTTACTATGCTTTATTACATTTTGCGATATTTTCTACAGCAATACGACCTGTGGAGGGGATTTGATTATTTGATAGTTTAATATGGAAAGCTACCGGTATATTGTTTGTGTTTATTACAAACACTGTTTTGATATTAACAAATTCTGTGTAGAAAAATATATATAGATGTCAAAGCTCTTTAATTCCGTTTGTGTTCATATATGTTGGATCAAACATATAATGAGATAATACAAATGTGCTTCTGATTTATGGCGGTAGTCAGTCGCATTAACATTATCCTAAACCTTACGGTCGCTCTAATCTTTACGCTGTTTGAATCTACAGAATGGTTATTAGGGCTGGTATTTTTAAGATTCTTCATATGGAAGAATAATCGATATCCAGCCTACAGCGGTATATAGAAATATATAGGGAAAAAAAAAATTATTATCGTTTAAATGAATCCTTAGGTGCAAATGGTTTGATTAAATTCAATCTTGTATCTATTCATTGGTACTTTTTTTCAATGTTCTAAAGTTAAAAACCGTTAGTCCTTTTTAAGTTTGAAATAGGTTACCATCTCAATTTACTATATATTTCTACTGAAAATCATGATTTTTTGGTTAGTTTTTACGCCAAATTTCTGGAAGTTTTGATTCGATGTTCGAAAAGTATTCTACCAAAAGCTTAGGTGCAAATGGTTTCACAAAATATAATATGTCCATCATACAATATGTAAATTTCAAACAAATATTCTTTCAGTCCTTTTTGCGTTTAAAATTAGTTGGTGTTATACCTTTTTGGTTTTCGTCAAACTTCGGGATTTTCAATGGAACTAGCGAATATATCTAAATATTCGAAAAAATGTCTTCTTTTTTTAAAATGTATTTTATGAACCTTTTTTATTTTGAACGTTGTTTATTGCATGTATATATGTAGATTTTGGTACTGTTTTTTTCTTCTTACAAATTGAACAAATAGTAAATTTTAGTAGAACAATAAACCTACAGGTGAAAAGCTAACTTTTAGAAATGGAGCAGATATTTCAGTACATGTGAGTGGAAAACTCTTGAATGCTATATAAACTGGACTATGTTTATTTATTTTTTTTATTTTTATTTTTTCAACTTTCTATTTATTTGCTTAACGGATATTTGTTAGATTTTAAAATAATAAAAATAATTACGATTTTTCAAGATGTCTTTTAGTTAAGACATTGATTCAGACCGTTTGAATTATAGTATACATCGTCTATTGGTAATTGTTTCAAGCCGTGTTTTGAAGATTAAATAATTTCAATTGCTTTAACAAATCAGTTTGTATTTCAAACTAATAGACCAAATCGATTAATGAATTGTTCCAAAATAGTACTGGCCTTTACTTACGATATCAACACTTACCTGTCATTGTCTTTTGAAACATTACCATTGTCTATATGAATTAGTGATTGTTAAAGAGGAATAATGTGACGCCATGACACCATTAAAATATTTTGTTTCAACTCTACCGGCAGTCAGTAAAACGATTGCTTAACTGTCATGGCGTCAGTTAAGCAATCGTTTTAAAAGGCAGATCTTGTCGTAACGTAAAGAAATCCAAAAGGGTATCTGATTTTGAACTCCTTTGTGGACTTGAAAATAATACTTTGCCTGTTGTTGGACTATACCAATCGTTATTTTGACTAAATTACCAAACATGGAATTGCCTGCTGTAAGTGCCAAATTAACAAATTAGCAAACATGGCATAATCATCAGTACTTTAGTTATCTGAAATCACATAGAAAACAGCGAACTGACTAAACAGTAAAAGTAGGCCGTCACACTTTCCAACCTTGGTAGTTAAAAGAGAGAACGAAACATCGTGAATTCTTCCTTACGTTCCTGCGATCTGCAGGTACAATTTTAATACTAGCTTTATTTACCCGTTCTGATACACGAATTCTAGTAAAGATATCGTTGACCAGGTCACGTTCAAATTAACTTCAGAATCATAGCCACGTGGTATGCACCCAATGAAAAAGCTTGTAAAACAACTAGGTTTGTCGACGTTTTTTGACTGTTGACGGAAGCCAACGGCAAGACAGGTATCGCGGAAAACTGCTTCTTTTGTTTGCAGGCTACGAGTCAGTAAATCGAAACCTGAAAGGGTCCTTCTTCAAAACTGCAAAAAATCATGAATGTTTCCTTATCTTTTAATTATTTAATATACTGTATGTCATGTCTATTATAATGTGTATATCACGTGACTTATTACAATTACAGTTTCTAAAAAGTAAATTTACTGCAATGTATTCATATTAAACTGAAGTGTGGAAAATCGAGAGCATGCATCGTATGACCTACTTTCGACTCCGTAGGCTAAGAATCACTAACAATCGATGCTCCTAAGGCATAAAAAAATGTTTGTTTCAGGTAACATGCCCAAACAATTAGGGTAGGTAGATCGGGGTTTTTTTTGGTAAATGGTCAACTTGAAGACTCTAAAACTGAATAAATATTCAAAACATATTAGTAATATCATTAAACATTGTTTATAAGTGGATACTTTCAAAACAAAACACTTATTTATCCAAAACACATTTAATTATTGAAAAAGGTAAATAAAACAAAAATCTATCTGACAAACACAATAAAATGTTCGAGGGTCGCGGCATTTATTTAGGGTAGGTCGGGTTACCTGAAACAAACATATTTTTGTACGCCTTATCCATATCACATTTAATTATTGAAAAAGGTAAATAAAACAAAAATCAATCTGACAAACCTAATAAAATGTTCTAGGGTCGCGGCATTTTTGTAGGGTAGGTCAGGTTACCTGAAACAAACATTTTTTTACGCCTAACTACCACGCTTTATTGGTTATTTTGCATGGCTCGTTGCAAATTGTATACTGGCATGTATATAATTGCGTTTGCATTAGATAATTAACTTGAACATATGTGTTCGTTACTTACAAATACAATTCTATTATGATACGTATACTATAAATAAGAAGCCATATTATCAAGTTTAAAGGTGGGAAATTTAACTTAATTCAAACAAATATTTCCTTTGTAGCAAAAATGAACTCATAATTCACATGCCTTTAGTTTCTACGTCTTTCGACGCTGTCAGCGTTTTGATTTGACGGCGGAAGCCAACGGTCTTTTGAGAGGGTAATTTCCAAACAGGTATCGCAGAAAACTACTTCTTTTCTTTGCAGACTACGAGTCAGTAAATCGAAACCTGAAAGAGTCCTTCTTCAAAACAGCAAAAAACCACGCCTGTCTTCTTACCTTTTAATTATTAAAGATAATGTATGTCATGTGTATTATAATGTATATAATATCATGATTTATTACAATTACAGTTTCTAGAAAATGCCAATTTATTAAGAATGTTACGTCAAACTAATTATACCCCTATTTTCGCTAAATAACATCACGCAAATGGAACTAGAAGAAGACGAGTGAATTGTTCATATCTTTAATCATTCGAGTTTTAACAATATTTTGACTTCCATTTAATTGCGATCGAAATTAAAAATCGAACTTTATTGTTCTTTCCTACTGGTTTTGAATACAGTATAAAGCAAGATCGGTATGCTCTACTTCACATAAAGAAGCGAACGACTTAAAAGTAAATATTTGAAAGTGGCAATAAATTTGTGAAAACAGATACGACACTATTGAATGCATGACAATTATGTTTATTGTAGATCAGAGATAAAACAAGGTTGTTCGTAACACTCAACGAGTACATTTTATTTGAATGCGAATAAAACGAGTTAAGCCTGTTGTAACATTCGTGTTTTTAACTCATTGAACATGTATATAACATGAAAATCAAAGTATTGAACGATCTTTGTAGATCATATACGTGTGTTGTCTCAGAGGTCAATAAATCCGCCCAAAAATCTTAAATCAACTTTTAAGAAATTCTAGAAAGTCAGTCGAATTTATCTAACCGCCCTCTAACCGCCATTCTAACGAATGGACACAATGCTTTACTTATGTAACGAATCGCATATAGAAACTTGCTCGGAGAAACTTATAATACCAAATCTAACTTTCAGATAGGATTTTGTTTCAGCAGATAAACAACGATAACTCGGAAATCAATTCTTTCAAAAATAAATGAATAAATAATATATGTAGTATTCTCCTTAATTCTGGCTTTTGTTGTACAACTTATGTTAGACAACTTTTAAGCTATTGAGCACTAAATGTGTTCTAACTTTTTCAATAACAGTGAATAATAGTGAACATTGACCTGGTTGTCGGTGCGATTTATCATTGACCCCGAGTTTTGTCAGCTTAAAATAAGTGCTTCGCGATCGAACATAGATAAATATAGTTAATTTGCTTTAATTAAACAACAAAATCGTAGTCTTCGAATGCATCGTACACTTGAAAATGCCCTTCAAAGGGATTTTATTTGTATGAAGGACATACATGTATTATCTGTCTACATAATCGGTAGATTCGTCCATACTAAACGCTACAAATGATAAAAGTTGTTATAACTGTTATAATAAACAATGTAGATCTTCTTATCGAAATGCACTATTGGCTCAAAAGTAAATTTAATGTGAATTTAAGCGCTGTAAATGTACTGCATCACACGCATTTTCACGGGGTCTACAACAATATTCGGCGTATTCAATGTAGCATTCGCGCAAAATATGCACTATTTGCTCTTGTATACATTTTCGCTTCATACTTTTTTATAAAAAATGTATACACATGCATAAACAATTTTCATTCGGAATTTAAAGGGACTGTGTCAAAAAAAAAAGGCTTCCTATTGCACTATAAATTATAATAAATATTATACGATATAAAATGAGCTTTATTAAGGCATTTGCATTAAATAAAAAATATATAATATAATCACAGTATGATATTTGCTCAAAAGCAATTGGCCAAAAAGCTTGAATCAATTAAAACCCCAAGTGGGCATCGAGCTCACAATTTAGGAGTCATACGAAGAAATAACAGTAGACAGCACTTTATCCAACTGCGCTATTCTGCTTTATATGAATCGTGTGTCAGCTATGTTTTAAAACAAAATACTCACCATTCTGACGTCAAATTGTAAACATAAAAACGGCCAAACAAAAATGGGCCAAACAAACACGACCCAGATCAGATTAGAAATGGATTTTTATCTCAGAATGTTTACAATCTTTTCCCATTATATATACCATATTTTAACCGTTAATATATGCCAGTAATAATAACTTATTTCAGATTTCTTCTACGAAATTGCCCCCTTGGAGCCCTTTTCGATGACATAGTCCCTTTAATATTGAAATATTTGAAGCGGTAGAGAAGGCAGCCTATAATGTAAACATATATCTTAATATCATACTTTACTTATAAATGTTATTTATTTATAAATGTAGCATCTGTTAATTTTTCAAATGCTTATTATTAGTAGTAGTTGTTTCTAAATTTCAGTTATATATTAATTGTTTTTTCAACTCCTGACATTGTCTAATTGACCAGTAGATACTTGTCAATCCAGGATTGAGCTGACCAATTACGGGTTTATATTTTAGTGGTGGATATTACACACATGGTTGCATAATCCAATCGATTAACTTAAAACCCTTGGACAAACAACCTTAGACGAACAGAAAGGCGGAGCGATATATTTCTGTCTACTGGTTAATTGTTTCCGTGTGTCTTTTTTACATATTGCGTAACATTTCGTGGATAGATTTGGCAAAAAAGCAATGTTTATATGCTTGTATGCTTATAAAATGTGTTGTTGTTGTTGCAAAAAAACTGGTCAATAATTGTTTACATCGTTTCCAACTGTAATTGCTTTCATGAACGTGTTCAACCTATACTTATCATTGTATCGTTACCACTACGTAGTTCAGGTGATTTATTATTTGTCAAAGATATACATGTACCGCGGTATTATATTACATTTTAAAACATTTAGGTGGGGCCCTAGGCTGAAACACACACTTACAATAAGGTGCCGCAGGCGCTCATTTTGAGCTCCTTTTGTTTACTTGAAACTATTACTTCATACTTCGTGGGGCCACAACAATCGTTATTTTGACAATGATACCAAACGTGACATTGTCACCTATAAGTGGGACAACAATCATTATTTTGGCCCAATTAACAAACATGATATAGCCATTTGTTTTTAGTATCTGAAGTCACACAAGAACAAAAAGTGAACTGACGAAACAATAAAAGTGGGCCACCAAAAATCCTATATTGGTGAAATGAAAGAAAATCAGGACGATACAATGTGCACGCTACCTTAAAGGGACCTGTTCACAGTCCGGCAAATTGACTTTTTTTTAAAAATATTTTGTCAGAGATCCTAAAAAAGAATTTATACATTTAATACAAAAAAGATATAAAAAAAACACTAATGACTAATAAATTTGTTTGAAATATCGTTTCGTTGATGGACAATGACCATGGCCGAGTTGTTAGCACATTGGATTTTTGATCCTGAAGGAATTTTTTTTTAATTTACCTTTTATTTATAATATTTATTTTAGATTATTTCCAGACGCTTTAGTTTTTTGCGGTTAAGACATTTAATGGTATTTTTTTTTAAATACCGAATATCTGTGAACAAGTCCATATAAACATTGATGCGAAGTACAGTGTCTCTTTAACTGTGCACGTTCTGATTGATACACGTGTCCCGGTTTATAGACCACGCCTGTGGCATGACAACTATTGGTAAGGGTGATGGAAATGGATGTTCTTACAGCGACTCCTTCGCTGATTTGAAACTAACTAACCAACTTACTAACTAAATAAATATATATATAATAAAAAATAATTGCGTCGCGTCGTGGGAAAACCGGGCTTAATACATGTGCGTAAAGTGTCGTCCCTGATCAGCCTGTGCAGTCCGCACAGGCTAATCCGGGACAACACTTTCCGCATACAAAGGATCTATATTTAGAAGAGACTACATCGAAACAGAAAATACCATAAAAGCGGAAAGTGTCGTCCTGGATTAGCCTGTGCGGACTGGACATGCTGATCCGGGACGACGCTTTAGGCGCATGCATAAAGCCTAGTTTTCCCACGACACGCCTCATATACATTTCGATGGTTTTAAAATTATAAATGCAATTAAATAAGTGCAGTTTCATCCGTATTGCATGAATTGCATTGCAATATTACGACAGATAACATCTGAAATAGTTTTTTTTATTAATTTTGAAATCGCATAGCTGCTTTAAGTATTATTAATAATGAATGTGGCCTACGTATTATAGTTTGATTAAATATGCCGACATAGCAGCCCTGCATACGTTTATATTCTTATAGGCGTTGCGATGATCACAATTGTTTATGTTGGAAACGGCAATTCAAGTGCACACATCATGGCAGTACCAAGGTTCGAACACGTTTCTGCAATAAGTGGCCCATCAAACTTAATCGCAATTTTTCACGTAGCCTAGTAAATCACTGCTCAACCCCTTGAAGTATACAGTATGACAAACTTTCGAGATAACAAAGTACACATTGTACCATGTTATATCCAGTGTTATGCAGACAATTAAATACTGTGTGTATTTTTGTTGAACTGGTTTTCAAATAATATGTTCGAATGTTTTTGTCTTGGGATTTAAATATTTGCTCACGCGAATATCCATACGAGCAAACCCACTGGCAAATATTTGCACAGACAGCAATACCAATTACAGTTATTTGTAATACAAAATATGGCCTATTATAATGACATGGCAATCGAAAAACGTGAATATTATCAAGATTGATGAGTCTCTGAGAAAAAGGGGCCCTTTATTTCGACAAGTCATTAATTTGCCTCTGCTGAAATTGGACTTTATCATAGGTTTTGGATCCATTCAGATTTAACTATATATATTAAATTATTAATACATATACCGACGTTTATTTATTTAACATGTAGATCTGCCTAGTGTTCCATAAAGATAACACAGAGACAACCCATTTCGTAAGTTGTTTGCTTGTTTAGCAATGCATTCGTGCTCCTAAATCCAACTTTATGCATGTGCTTAAAATACAACTTTAAGGACATTATACAGAGGTCGAAGTAGATTTAGGATATCTATGCCTCGTTCATTATAAATACACCGCTGACCGGTGATACTTTGTAAGCTCATTTCGTTTGTAATACGGAAGTTTTATCGGCATAAACGTCAGAAAAATGAAAAACGACCTGGAAACATAACATCTTAATTGACATGCTTAACGCTTTCATTGGGTGTCAATTCGTAGAGCCTAAGACGCACAACACGCTACGTTAAATAACTCATTCACTGGACGGAAACAAATAATTCCGCTTATTTGTTTATATTGGGCTACATAAGCGTTTTAAGCTACGTTTTAATTGTTAATAATTGTTTTATGAACAAATGATAAATGCTTGTTTTATTAAGAAATTACTTACAATACTTACAAGACATATCGACTGTCAAAACCCCAGTATGTGAACAGGTCCCTTTAGGTCAATGACTGTTTAATGGTCCGTTGCCTTTATTGAACTGTACCAGGTTACAGCATAAACACCTCGACTGGGAAAGTAATGCTAATCCAGTCATGAATAACTCACGACCAAAGAACCTGGCTGAATGCAAAAACGAAAATCTTAACCTTAATAGCGTAATAAACCGTTTACACTCATTAACTGCCGTTTCACTGTAATAAAAATTAATTGAAATTAGAAAACTTTTTATTAACTTCTGTGTTACGAGTCACGGTGCAAATCAATCCCCGCATTAACAAGTTCATCGCGTTCGTATTTTAATGTAGATTATGAATGCATGTCGTTGAATAACATTTTTCTAAGCGTAACAAAATACACCGGATTTATATGTGTACTGCTTTGACCGATGCAAGATCAAACTCTAAGACTACAAATAGTTAAAGGTCTACCGTCCATTGAAGAAATTATCTTTGTTGATTAATGTCGCAAACTTGTATATATATGCACGGTTAATTAAACAAAACAATACAAGATGTGACGTTTGCCCTCTAAGCATATGCTTGTCAGAGGAAGGCAACAGAAAGTCAGAAAATAGTACAATATATACCCTGGACAAATATCGTGACCTTTCAGCAACAGACCTGGTTGTGGCGCGTGACACACTGTCCAATAGTGGTGATGATGATGGCGATCAATATGTTCAGATTTATAGCAGAATTCTTCTTCGCATGTAGAATAGATGGGCCAGAAATATTAAATCTTATATTTGACATTTCACCCCTTAGTGTGACCTTGACCTTTAAACTAAGGTCTGGTTCTTGCGCGTTACATGCCATCTCATGATAGTGATCGTTTTATCAAGCTATTTGAAAATCCCTCCACGCCAGAAAAATATGTTCCTGTGAAATATCTGACCTCTGAACTTAAATTGTGACCTTGACCGTTTGAGAGACAATCATGTTTGATGTACGCAACACATCATCTGGTCATGGGGAATTGTAATCTGAAGTCATATTAATATTTAGCAGTTATGAAGCGGAAATAAAAAACCTTGACCGTTGACCTATAATTTCGACCTTGACCTTTGACAGACATGCATGTGTGATGTACGCGACACGTCATCTGGTCATGGGGAATATTAATCTGAAATAATATTAAAATCCTTACAAGCATTTAGAAGTTATGAAGCGGAAACAAAAATCCTTGATTTTTAACCTAGAATTGTGACATTGACATTTGAGAGACAATCATGTGTGATGTACGCAGCACATCATCTGGTCATGGGGAATAATAATTTGAAATTATATTAAAATCCTTAGAAGCATTTATACGTTATGGATCGGAAACGAAAATCATTGACCTTTAACCTTGAATTGTGACCTTAACGTTTGCGATACAAGAATGTGTGATGTAGGCGACTCATCATCTAGTCATGGGGAACAATAATCTGAAGTAATATTAAAATCCTTCCAGGAGTTTAGAAGTTGTGAAGCGGCAACGAAAATCCTTGAATCATTGATCTTTGACAGACGAGCACCGGTGCTGTATGCAACACATTGTCTGGTTAAGGGGTATAATAATCCGAAGTTATATTTAAAATCCTTCCAGGCATTTAGAAGTTAAGGAGCGGACACGAAAATCCTTGAATTTAGACCATGAATTGTGACCTTGACCTTTGGCAGACGAGTATGAGTGTTGTACGCGAAATTTTGGGAATAACAATCCGAAGTGATATTAAATTCCTTTCGGGCATTTAGAAATTACGTAGCGGAAACGAAAATCTTTGACCTTAGACCTTGAATTGTGACCTTGACCTTTGACAGACCAGCACGAGTGTTGTACGAGGCACATTGTCTGGTAATAGGGAATAATAATCCGAAATTATATTCAAATCCTTCCATGCGTTTAGACGTTACGGAGCGGAAACAAACATCCCTGACCTTAGATTTTGAATTGTGGTTTTAACCTTTGACAGACGAGTACATGTGTTGAACGCGACACATCGCCTGGTCATGGGGCATAATAACCCGAAATAATATTCAAATTCTTCCAGGCATTAAAAAGTTACAGAGCGGAAACGAAATCCCGACGGACGCCCACCCGCGGACTACCATATGCCCTTTTTAGGGGGTAGGGGCATAAAAAGACGTAAGTGAATAACCAGTGAATAACCGACGATCCTTGCTAACGTGTAAATAATTAACGAATTACATGTGTACAAAACTTTAGTCACAACATTCGAAATTATTTTGCACTTGCGTGAACCTCGAGTTATAAATCCGGTCATACAGGATTTAAATCACTGAGGACTTCTCTCTTTGTTCGAAGTAAGGCGTAAAAAATTATGTTTGTTTCAGGTTACGTGCCCCAAAAATGTGGGGTAGGTAGGTAGGTAAGGATTTATTTATTTTATTTCTTTTATTTTTGGGTAAATGGTCATTTTTCAGATTCTTAAACTAAATGAATATTCAAAACATACCGGTAATATCCTTAAACATTGTTTTTAAGTGGATGCAAAACACTTATTTATCGAAAAACACTTATTTATGGAAAAGGGTAAATAAAACAAAACATATCTAAAAAAAACTAAATAAAATGTTCTAGGGTCGGGGTACTTTTTTTTAGGGTAGATCGGGTAACCTAAAACAAACAACTTTTGTTTACGCCAAATGGGAGTTCAAAACGACCATTTGGTAAAACAAGTTTTAAAATCAACCAATGTTCTCGTACATAATACAAAACACTAACGAATCGTTTGTTGTATTGAAGTAAACGGCGAATTCAAACAGCTTGACAAAAATATATATAGATTTACTAGATGTAGGTTTCGATGGAAAGGGATCCCAAAAATGAAAACGGACATCAAGAACACGCGACGCGAACAATTCATAGCTCCGTTATGTTCATTTTGAATGCACGGAAAACATCAAATAAAAAGATCTATAGCATTTAGAACGATATCTACATTATGTATTAAATTGCGAAACACAAACTATGCGACTGAATGGAATGTTTAGCTCCTTTATACTATAACTGATAGCTACTCCTGTGTTCCGACCTTTGTCATAGTTACTGTAAAAGAATACGAGGAATAACAACGAACACGATGGACGTCAAAAAATACACATTTAAAAAGTGACGTAACGGCGTCAGTGACGTAATGACGTCAAGTTTCTATGCAACGACAACACGTACATGTTATTCTATTCCGTTATAAATTGTCAACATTATACCGTCAACAACAACGCATTTTGATTAGACGGCCAGTTGCCGGTGACCGGATGTTGCTGGACCGGAAGGAAAGCGAGTGGCAGCCGGTAAAGCCGCAGACGCTCATACAGGGTCTGAAATGCCCCGTGTGCTGGGATTACTTCGTGAGGCCCCACACGCTACCGTGTGGACACACGTTCTGTCTGAGGTAGGCACTGGCTCGGTGCAGTTGGTTTAGTGTCGGTATTATAGGGCACGACGGTCGGCGAAACAAAAACGAAACACTCCCATGGATTGTACTCAATTACTTCGGTGTAAACAAGTCTCGTAAAAGAATGTAGTTGAAACAATGACATGGATTGAAATTATATTGGTCTACTGTAGTCTTTTGTGCTACACTTTTGGACGAGTATATCACACGCTATGGGCTGATACATCTGCAACAAACTACCCAAGTGTGCAAGGTTATTAAGTGTGATTTCATTATTTAAATATTTGAACGATTCTTCGAAATTAGTATATAAGTATACGACAATACCAATCAACAAATGAATAAATGGTAATAAAAGAAGCTGAGTATATTAAATTATAGAGGAATTACTCTTGTAAATATAGTTGCAAAAATAATTCTCGTGCTCTTAGAAATCGAATCGATAAATGGTGCGAAAATAATGATACATATAATTCAGCACAATTTGGTTTAAAGCTTTTGATACGGTAATTCACGATGCTCTGTGGGTAAAATTAGTAGAATCAGGAATAAGCTCTAATATGATTAATATGATCAAATCTATATATAGTAATGTAAAATCATGCATCAAAAATTGTAGTACTATGTACTATTCTGATTTTTTTTATTTCACTCGGCGTTAAACAAGGAGATCCATTATCTCCTCTTTTATTCATTTTGTTCATAAATGATGTCAAAGATACTATTGAGTATAACAATTTAACTCAGAGTGATATAGATATCCTATTAATCTTTATGTTATTGTTTGCTGATGACATTGCATTGTTTACCACAGATCACAAAATCAGATTTACAAAATCAACTGAATTCTTTGTATCAATACTCATGCAATAGGGGTTTAAAGAATAATTCTAGCAAATCGAAAATATGTATTTTTCAAATAAAGAAAAAGTATATGTAACTTTAGATGGACCATTAACAATGAGGTTTTAGAAGTGGTTGATAAATTTCGCTATTTGGGTATTAATTTTTCATCAACATGTATCATGCTGTTAAAATGCTCACGGAACAAGCATGGAAGGCTTATAACCATTTGTTGTCCATTTTTAGTAGAGTCGCCCTGGATATTAAAACAAAGTTATCGCTTTTTAATTCTTTTGTTGTCCCCATTTTGCTATATGGAGCTGAGGTTTGGGGAATATACAAATGTACTGATATAGATAAACTCCATATGAAATTTTGTAAATAATTATGTTCTTGGCGTCAAACAACAAACATAAAATGCTGTCGTACTTGGTGAGATAGGTAGATTCCCATTGTCAGTACTTTGTAAAGGGAGGTCATTGAAATATTGGATAAAGTAATTAAGTCATCTAACGCTTTAATGCATCAAGTTTTTGTAAAGCAAAATAATCTTTCACAAGATAATAATATTAGAGAAACAAATACTATGTGGTTTTCTTCTTTGTGAAATATTTTAAATAACCTTGGTTACG
This sequence comes from Congeria kusceri, assembly GCA_027627225.1. Taxonomy (NCBI): domain Eukaryota; kingdom Metazoa; phylum Mollusca; class Bivalvia; order Myida; family Dreissenidae; genus Congeria; species Congeria kusceri. The sequence continues at coordinate 25,718,213 of CM051035.1, forward strand.
GTAATCTTCATGTGGACTATATTACGGAGTATAATTGTTTGCCAATGTTGTCTCAGAAATTAAGAGATCAGTATATTCAATCCTGGCATGAAACCATATCGTCTCAACCAAAGATGGAATATTATTGTAAATGTAAACAAGATTTTGATTTCGAAAATTATTTATTGTGTGTAAAAAATGAAAAACATCGTACGGAATTAACTCGTTTTAGGCGGTCATCACATTCCCTTGAAATTGAAACTGGCAGATACAATAATATAGAAAGATTTAACAGGAAATGCAAATTATGTACACAAAATGTAGTTGAATATGAATACCATTTTGTATTATGTTGCACTGCTTATTCAGATCTTAGAAATGATTATAATATCCCATTTAATTGGCCTAATGTAACAAAATTCAAATACATAATGTCTGATAAGAGAGAAAGTAAAATAAGAAATTTATCAAAGTTTATATATAATGCAATGAATTTAAGAAAGTCATGTTAGACATTTAGCTGGTTTCCTTATTATGCAGTTTTAAATCACACTTTACAATATAAACATATACTAGGAATCATGTGTTTCTCACCAAGATATGGTGGAATATGTTACATGTCTAACTGAATTTATCCGTATTTTGTAAAAGAGACGAATTATTATAACAATCATTGTTTATTAAGTAGTCTCTTTAAACTCTCCACACATATATTTCAAAGCATTACCCCTATCTTGCTTGACGTTTATTATATATTTTTGTTTTGTTTTAACTATGTACTCGTATATTTCTACCGTTTGCTTTTGTTGTTCCCTGATAGCATCTATTGTTTCGTTTTCGCCAATAGCGCTATTTTAAAGGGAGCACACACGTTTTGTTCTGATGATGTATTGGCTGTACTATTTGCTGTTGTTTTTTCCTTATAGCACCTATTTTTTGCTTTCTTTAATAGGCGCTATTCTAAGAGGAATAAACACACACATATATATACTGCATTATTTCTAACGCGAATTGTAGAATGAAATAAAAAAATATTAAAAGTCACTTTTGAATGATACAATATAAACCATCTGAACAAGTAATTAGTATTGTCGTAAATATCGTAATAATCCATATGATTATTGTGTCAATAGATATTAATCTTTGTAACTACATATGTAATTAAAATCGTAGTCTAATAATGAAAATATGATAAGTCAGATATTTAAGATATTATATAATGTGTTTACACATGCATGAAGTGATTACTGTCGTAGTATATAAATATATTCCATGTCTTATGTTAAAAAGATTTATTAATAACAGTACACTTTTTCTTCGTTGCATCCTATTAATGTATCACTGATATATATATATATCTCAATTAGTACATTTGCACAATTTCATCTATAATACGTGTCTTAAGCCCACAAACAATGAAGTGAACTAAAGTAAAAATAAATTGCATGTTATGCTGCTTCTTCTCACTATATATAAAGTACTTATTTACATACTCCAAATTACAATTATTACTTTGTATATTTGTTGTATACGATTGCAAAATTATATTCATGTTATATGTGTCTTGGCCATAATGTAACGTACTGTAAATGGCCAAAGGAAAATGTGCCGATTAGCCAATAAACTCTGAATTGTTATTGCCGCGTTAGACTAATTTTAGTCCCTGAAAACAAACTGCTGAAACTGTGTTTGAAATGCAAAGGTCGACAAATCCTGTTCCTTGTTTTATATTAATAAGTTACGTTTCCTTGGGACAGTTTAACTGTCTTGAGCAAGATCAAAATGGCAAGACCGTTATACAAGAAGCAAAGGACAATATTAACACTATACATGAAAAAATCGATATTTGGCAGAAACGACTGCATCAGTCTATTGCCCCGTAAATATACACTGATCACGTCACTGGACTAAAATGCCGATAAAAAGTTGAACGGACCATCTAGATTTCATTACTAATACTGACACATTTAGTACGCAGATAAAATGAGTTATAAACATTATAAATCCTATCAAACTCACTCAGTGACGTGACAAACCATGGAATAACCATGTTCCATACAAGTCGCCTAATATAAACATAATTACAATAGACTAGCAAGTTCCTCTACATGCAACAATCAATCAGTAGCGTGAAAAACACAACAACAAAAACAGTTTAATTTATAATTAATTTCAGATGCCTTCAGCAGTTAGCGCGCCTAACGCGGTCGTCAAAGACCCGTACGCCGCTAGACCGGCTGCGGATACGCTGCCCCTCGTGCCGGAAGAACGCGCTGGCGAGGCCGATACTGCGGCGTAGAGCGCCCGTGAACTACGCTATCAAGGAACTGGTGGACGAGTGGTTCAACTCCGCGTATTCGGTACGAGTCTTGTAAATGATCCTATTTTGTTATCCCTGTATTAAAGGTTTTATATAGTTTATTGAGAACAAAATTAATCGAACCTAAATATTTTAAATGATGTATACTATTGTTAATACACCATGTTTGCAGTACTCGTTCTAGTGCATGTAACGCGACGTAGTTTACCCTAACTGTAAACGCACGCGTGGCTTTTGGCTCGAAACACAATAAATCCACAGATCTATATATCATCTCATTGTAGTCCGGTAGTGTAGACGTCATCACTTTAAGATCTGTTAGCGCCCAGACAGAAAAACAACCATCCGACAACGCCACCGGAAGTGCTCCAGTGACAACTCAGAGCAACTCGTCATCGGCGGCTCGAGAGGAAGCTACGATATCTGCTACCGAGTTCCGCGAGATATTGTACCATCGCATCGACTCCAGAGACAACGGCCCGCAGACGACATCTAAAGCGCATGTAGACCACGACGAACCAGTGGTCGCAGAAACCGCTGAAAACCTAGCAACAGACGACGCATCTGCGACATCTAGCGAGGAATCGGAATCGGATAATGAAATTGGCGCGCTTTTTGGAGACATTCAGGTCATCAATGCAAACGGTCCAGTTCCGCGCATGCGTTTCACGAGATTTCATATTGCCTCCATTACCGGAGTACTGACGATACTGTTTGCAGAGATTCGATACGTGTTCGAGTCCATACGAAATTCGAGAAGTAGGACGATACTGACCGTGTTCTGGTTTCTATACGGAGCCGTTATCGTTTGCATTTCACAAGCCTTTTTACCGTGGATGATTTTCTACACGATCATTTATTTCGTAATTATCTACGCAGAGCTGGCACCGCGCAATATTTTGAATTAGATATAAAACTTATGAAAAATATTGGACGCGCATGTTTTGTTGTTTTTCATTACCGAGTTGTAAACGAAAATGAGATGAATATACATTATGTATACTAGTAACTGTTTTTGGTGTACATTTTGAATCTTACATTTCCGCGTCAAAAGTACATCCATCGGCAAATTTAATTATTTCAAGTCCATTTGAAATGCGCGATTGTGGTGTTATTAACTTTGTTATTGACGAAATTTGGATTTGTTCTTGTTTAATGAGCTCGGCATTTACTGCTTAATGGCATATACTTTAATTATTTAACAGCTGAAACTGTGTTAAACCTCGGCCACAACAGACTGCGGTCGCCGCAAACCGCACATCACCCGCGGCCGCAGAAAAAACGCATGCGTTGCGAAAAAAAAACGCGAGGAATTCGTATGGGCACAATACGATTGTGAATTATATTTAATGTTGCCGCATGTTCACCGCAAGGGTGTTTACTGGCATAAACAAAAATACGTTGATTTATAAACATATATTGGCGTCATTTACGGCTTTGAACCTGACTGGTACATCAGAAAGATGGCTTTAAATTGTTACTATATGTAATTATAAGGTTTTGTTAATAGTAGTTATAGTATTATTACATATGCGAGACAAATTTTGAATTTGGAAAATAACAACACTATGCGAAAAGTATGCAAACAATCTCATCCATTGATACAAGCACGAGACCTTCGTCGTACGATCACCGCACTTGGCTTGCGGCAACAGTTGAGTGCCCGTTTCATTCCCATGGCACCACTACACTTATCGAATTGCGGTACGCAAGCGAGTCGTACGGCTTTCGCTAGTGTACCGTGCGGTCGCTCGACTGGAAAATTCGAACATAAAACCGTACTTTTCTTGCGACGACCGCAAGGCATCCGTTCCATTCTTGCGACATCGGTACATTCGTCGCAAGGAGCCGTACGGGTTCAGCAAAAGCACCGTGCGTTCTTTCGGCTGTATTCGCAAGTATAACCGCAAGGGCCCCGTACGCTGACAGTGATTGGCTCACGGTCGCCGCCAACTCAAGCGCTGTCTGCTGCGGTAATTACTTTTAATGTCCACCCACGATTAACGTATGGTCATTGCCCGGTCGCCTCATATACTGGCAGCAACACAAAACATCAAGTTTAGTAAAAATCCTACATGTATGGGTGACATTTACAACTTTATGCTGACAAATTCGAAGCTAAAACTTAGTTTCCCCTTAGACTGATCATACGGTGATTGACGCACGGCAACCGTATCTTAAGCGCTAGTGTTAATGTCTGCTACGATCTAGCGGTCTAGTAAAAAACGCACGGATGCCGTGCGGTCGGCGCAGGTATCTGAAAAAAAAACACACCTCGCCGTACGTTCAAAGCAAACTGTTATTAAAGGGGTTTTTGACTGCGTCGTTACGATATTAGCTACTGGGCAGATCACTTAGCATCTTATGAAAATATCAGTACTAGTATATTTCGCGTTATTTGAAGAAAGCTTTATCTCAGTTTCAGAAGTTAATGTCTGAATGACTCATCCATCCATGCAAGTGACAAACTGAAAATAGGACTGGTGTTCACAATGCTGTTGTGAATTAGTGTGTCACTATTTCTCCGAAACATTGCTGATCACACTACATGGAATACAACGGCTTTGACAAAACGCTTATAGTTTTAAAATTAGTTGTTACACACGAGATAACATTATAACTTTGTTACATGCACCAGTAGTTTTTAAGAAGCATGAAATAAACCAAACCAAAGTGTTAATGTGCGACCATGTTACTGGAAACGTACTTATTAAGGCTTAATTACACTGTGTACGTTAAATTAACACGGCACGTTCAAGACATGGAGAAACGCATATTCTGCTTTATGTCATGGTCAAAATTAAGCCCCGACAGGTTTAAGGCAAGTTTCCGACGTATTTCTAGACGCCTTCCAGTCATCCGTCGACTACCGGGTGATTTTTGGGCAACGGCCGGACAGAACTATCGCTGCGACACTGGGTCAAATGTCAGTGTACATATATACCAGTAAAAAGTGAAATACCGGCATGTTTCTTACCGATGTCTGTCTGGCCACCGCCTAATGTCCGTATATTAGCATGCCGTCGTGGAGGCTTGGTGATCAGAATCCAATCCATACTCCCAATAAATACTAAGTTTTCAAATGCTTATAAGGCGTAAAAAAATGTTTGTTTCAGGTTACCCGACCTACCCTAAAAAATGCCTCGACCCTTAAACATTGTATTTGATTTGTCAGACTGATTTTTGTTTTATTTACATTTTTCAATAATTAAATGTGTTTTTGGATAAGTGTTTTGTTTTGATAGTATCCACTTATAAACAATGTTTAAGGATATTACCGATATGTTTTGAATACTTATTCCGTTTTACAAATCTTCAAGTTGACCCTTTACCCCCCAAAAATAATAAAATAAATCCCGACTTCCCTACCCTAATTTTTGGGGGAATTTAACCTGAAACAAACATATTTTTCGCCTAAAAAAGGAGATTAAGCGGGGCGCATCATACCCACAGAATGAGCGGCATTTCCGACTTTTCTGAAACTGTATGTAAATTGAGCAACTCCATCCGGATAACTTTCGGGCAATCGAAAAACGCGCAATTTTCAGCCCCTTGGTGAATACTGCCAGTGTTGGAGCATAGTCGGGACATCCGAACGCTAAACGACCATTTCTAGGAAAATCGGCAGATCGGCGGGCATCTTAACAGCCGCGTGCGTTACCACGAGATTTGCTCCCAGCTGTTCAAGCCATGTATTGGGGACAAAAGCCAGGCGCCGGGGTTCTGGCATAATAAATAATGTTGTGAAGTATAAATCAATGTTGGTAAAAAAGCTGGACTTCTGGAATTTTAATATACCGATGTTTTGCTCATGAACTTTTATCAAAACGAGACCAGGTTAGGAATTTAATGTATTCAATGGATCACTAGATTATAACATTAGATAATCTTGAATACACGACTCAAGATCATGTGGGTAAATGATTTCTGGACAAACTATATTCCCACACGTCTAAATGCACAATTTCTGAACCGACGAACAAGTCACTTGTATGGTGCCAAACCAGCCAGGCGTTTAAGCAAACGACGTAACGCTCACTCAACGTCAATGATGCATGCACGTTCTAAAACTGTGCATGCATAGCACAGCGTATGCGTAGTTTAATCTTGATGCGATTTTGTCGTTGTGGCATATGGCCATATACGCAGTTTGAAGCCGAATAGAATGTTAATCTATCCAAGACTTCAATGTTATGGAATGTTATTACTGTTCGAAGTTCGACATTGGTCTTTACTTGACCCAAGGAAGTGCCGTTCTTAGATTCTAAATACCTCATGTGTTCAATCTATATGTTCGAAATATTCAAACACAAATAAAATAACTCTGAACCAGTTCATATTTATAACATTACGAATACATGCTTCAATTAATAAGCCAACAATGACCAAGGATTGGTGTAGAACATTATTTTAACAAAAGGGCCATGATGGCTCAAAGCGCTCACCTGAGAACTGGTACAGAGGAAGACCATACTGTTGTGACAGGTTTGAAAATTAAGGTATATGAACAATACGCAAAAGGGGATAGGATCAATTTTGATGTAAAACATCGATTAGTGCAATGGGCTAACTTAAGTACGAGTTGGGTAGTGATGTGCGAGTTTTTTTTTTGCTAATGGTTCTCAAATTATTTTTCTCGATTTTCTTACCTGACTCTTTTTCATTAAGTAAGTGACAATTCTGTAAAATGCAGAAACAGTAGTTTGTTGCCTTTTCGCAGACAGTTTTGGAGAACAAGTTGCAATGCAATAATTGCGATGGCTGTGCAATAAGGTAAAGTTTTGCTTTTTCTTTTATAATTTTCTGTCCAAAGATGATCAATGATGTTAATGCAGGCTCTGAAGCCATCAATGTTGAATGAACATAGAACTGCATGCAAGGTTTGCAACTGTTGGAAATCAAATGTTATTAATCAATTTTTATGGTCATATGCAAACTGTGTAAGTTTGGTCAACATTGAATTAAAAAAACCTGTGTGCATGTCAATCATTGATAACTTTTTGATAGTTTTTTTCCAAACACAAGGGGCAATAACTCAGGTGTTTCTGGCCCGATAATGCCTTCACCTGTAGTCTTACGTTCATAGACAAACTGTACACGATTGGTGAAGATTGGATGAAAACTGAAGTCACTATCCTGAATAATGTCTATTTTTGTATATTTTTTCACAAAGGGCAATAAATCTTGTGTTTCAGGCCCGATTTTGCTTATATTCGACTTCACCTTTATGGTCATAGACAAACTGTGCAAGATTGGTGAAGACTGGATGAAAAATGAAGTCTCTTACCTGAAAAATGTCCTTTTTTGCATATTTGTTTCACAAGCAAAGGGCAATAACTCTGGTGTTTCAGGTCCGATCTTGATTATATTCGACTTCAACTGTAAACTCATGGTTATAGACAAACTGTGCAAGACTGGTGAAGATTGGATGAAAAATGAAGTCTCTATCCTGAATAATGTCCATTTTAATAAACAAAGGGCAATAACTGTTTGAAACACGATCTGGCCCATTTTTGGCGTCTGCTGAGACCTGATGGTCATACACAAACTGTCAAAGTTTGGTTTTGATTGGATGGAAAAGAAAGTCTATACATTGGAAAACGGCATTTTTGCACTTTTTCTGCATGAAAAAGGGGCAATAACTCTAGTGTTACTTGTGTGATCTGCCCCATAACAGTCCCGTCCACGATTTTATGGTCATACACAAACTGTGGAAGTTTGGTGAAGATTGGATAAAAAGTGAAGTCTCCAGCGCGAGAACGAACCCAATTGTTGACGGCACACGGACGACGCAGGAGAGGTCCCCTATACCAATAGCTCACCGAGCACTTCGTGCTCAGGTGAGCTAATAAGTTCCAATTGTGAAACAGGTATTATTTAACAAAGAACGCAATCAACCGAATGAGACGTCGGGGTTACGGAGAACAAGCGCATAATTTTTGTTTCAGAAGTCCACACATCCAGACATACAACTTTCCAGAACAAAATCATAAGTCTCCCTACCCAATATATGGGGGGAGACATAATCATACGTACGCACAATATTTGTTATTAAAGGTACAGATTTGTTATAACTTATAAGTATTGAATACACGTGCCCATTTATTTAGTTTATGCATTCACAAATTGTAAATGACCATATAAATGCCGGACATTTTTTTTCCAACAATCTAATATCGGACCCACACTGAAGGCCTTGAGTGGGAAAGAGATGCAGAACAACCACCTTCACTCACATGTGCACTGTACATGTGAGTGAAGTACCTGCAAGCTGTTTATTGGCTGACACACATGATCAGTATTGCACAAACCCACATAACAACAACCATATACAAAGTATGAGCAACAATAATAGTACATCAAACTCTAAATAGAAAGTATAATTATTGTCTCAGCAGAATATACATTTGCTATAACGGTGGTGGACTATGTTCTTTAAGATGCAGCCACAGACGGCGGGAGTGCATCCGTTCCAAAGAGCTCCTCAAAGTGTTTCACATAGATCTCACAGTGCTCACCTAAAATAACAAATGTTCTTAATACAAAATACATAAATAAACATAATTTTATATACTGGACAGTGCAAAAACAACAATGGAAGATACAGAAATTGTATGAATTGATCATTCATCACAAACATAGCGAGAACCAAGCATTTCAATAAATACTCTTTGTGCAACTTTTAAACAGAAGAAATACAGAGAAATAAGAATATTGGTAGAGAAGATGGACTTTGCCGCTTCGACTCTGCTCTAGACTGTCTGATTGAGGCAAACATTTGTACCTTGTAACCTTTGTACTAAGACCTGATTCATGCGTGGAACATTCCACCTGCTTTAGCCACACATTTGTGCCAAGTTATTTTATAATCTCTCCATCCATTACCAAGTAAAAAAGCCTGGACAAGTAAAGTGCCAATAATAACCTCTGACCTCTAAGTGTGACCTTGACCTTTGCTCTGCAGACCTGATTCATGCGCCTGACAAGCAGGCACATTAAGGCAAACATTTGTGCGAAGTTATTTTATAATCCCTCCATCCATTACCAAGTAAAAAAGCCTGGACAAGTAGAGTGCCAATAATGACTTCTGACCTCTAAAAGTGACCTTGACCTTTGTTCTGCGGACCTGATTCAAGCGCCTGACAAGCAGGCACATTAAGGCAAACATTTGAGCCAAGTTATTTTATAATCCCCCCATCCATTACCAAGTAAAAAAGCCTAGACAAGTAAATTGCCAATAATGACCTCTGACATCTAAGTGTGACCTTGACCTTTGCTCTACTGACCTGAATCATGCGCCTGACAAGCAGGCACATTAAGGCAAACATTTGTGCCAAGTTATTTTATAATCCCTCCATCCATTACCAAGTAAAAAAGCCTGGACAAGTAAAGTGCCAATAATGACTTCTGACCTCTAAGAGTGACCTTGACCTTTGTTCTGCGGACCTGATTCATGCGCCTGACAATCAGGCACATTAAGGCAAACATTTGTGCCAAGTTATTTTATAATCCCTCAATCCATTACCAAGTAAAAAAGCCTGGACAAGTAAAGTGCAAATAATGACCTCTGACCTCTAAGTGTGACCTTGACCTTTGCTCTGCTGACCTGATTCATGCACCTGACAAGCAGGCACATTAAGGCAAACATTTGTTCCAAGTTATTTTATAATCCCTCCATCCATTACCAAGTTAAAAAGCCCGGACAAGTAAGTGCAAATAATGACCTCTGACCTCTAAGTGTGACCTTGACCTTTGCTCTGCTGACCTGATTCATGCGCCTGACAAGCAGGCACATTAAGGCAAACATTTGTGCCAAGTAATTTCAAAATCCTTTCATCCATGGCCAAGTTATAGCCTGAACAAGTAAGTCTGATGGAACTATGAACTACATAATAGACAAAGAGGTGAGTATATACTCCCCCAAAATGGTTTGAGGAGAGTAAAATCCCAAAGGCAATTAAAGTTTTATTGCAACACGCATGATATTGAAGAACACAACAGTAAAGTCTGAATAGGCAAATGAAATATAAAAGTATCACAGAATTGTTCTGGAAATATAGTGGCAATACATTATCATTTCAAGGACAAGTTAACACTTCAAAAGTTACTTTGGATTGTATTCCACCGATTTCACAACATTTTTCTATCTTCAAATTTAACGAAATAGTAACTTTACAACTTATAAATTACAAACTAAAGGCAGTTATTGATGGCATGTTATACATAATGTTGCTGCATGTGGAGTGGTATGAAAATAGTAAACTGATTATTTCGTACCCAGAGATCTATTCATAATTTAGACATATTTAATGTGTAATTTTACTGATAGTTTATGGTGTTGAATTTTAATTTTTGTTTCATGCTGTCTCATAATTTACTGCACCAGACTATAAAACTGTCATATGTTGTATAACAGTCATGTTTATTTTTAGATTTTTGGTAGTACCTGTACTTAAAGGTAACCTTCACAATCAACCAGCATACAACAAACAGCAATACATGACAATTCTCACCCGGATGGAACACCGGACTACCCCGTAGACGTATGTTCCTCTGCTGAAAGAACTTGAAGACGGTAAAGAACAGCTGCTTGTCTGCAGTGTTCATGGCTGCTTCTAGGAACTTCCTGGAGGACACTGTGTCAGTGATACCTGCCTTCCGTATGAACCTGGGTACAACACAATGGTATAAGATGCAATTTAGTTACAAAGGAACATCAATTCATACCTTATTGCTGGTAATGTATCTGTGCATTGCAGATGAGCAGATGAACCTGTGTACAACAAACAGTGTGAATTCATAGCTGATTTTCGAAAGGCAAAAGGGACATAAATCCATACTTTATACATGTGTCTGTGATACTGCCTTCTGAAAGAACATTAAAACAACTAATAATATGCATTCACAACTGAGTTACAAAGGCACAGATATATTTTAACTTTGTTTGTTTGGATTTTTCGCCGTTTTTAAGAGTATTTCAGTAATATAATGACGGTCAGTTAACCTACTCACACTTTTCCTGGGCAAGCTTAGCCGATCTAAGTGGTTTACCAGCACAAAGTGCACATTAACTGACAAATGCCCTACTTGAATCAGAGGTACTGTAAGAATGGCCGTATAAATAATTTCATGACCAATCCCCACATAAGTTATGTGGCTGGACTGAGAAGTGAACACACTAACCCAGGATTAACAGTCCAGAGCTCGATCGAGCTAGCCGGGCCCGCCATATTTTAATTTATTTACTAAAAACCTAATTAACAGTTTTCAGATATTTTTTAAGCTAATGAGCAATATTAGATCTAAAGACATCAATAAATAACATCATCCATTTTGTACACTGGATTACAATAAACAGTGAGAATTAATTCTATTATTACATTATTGAGCCAATTCATCATAATGGACTACCCTTTATTTAGAAACTGTATTAAAACTGTAAAAAATCTGACGTGGACAAAGTACAGCTTTAAATTGATCTGGAATGCATTTAAAGGAACAAAACTTGTTAAATATTACAAACCATTCACTTTAAATATGTAGTTATGCCCATAAATATTCAGAGTATGATTAAAATAGAATAAATCAGTTACTTAAGCTATTTTCTAGAACGGACAAAATTGAATTAACAGGAACACCATTTTCAGCATGTAATATGTCAAGAACTGCAATGAAAATAAATCCATGTAATAATTAATAATAAATATGAAAATTGTAACTTTACTATTATTCTTGACAGCTTTTAAAATAACCACATATCCAACCACATATCAAACATCATATGTAAAACAGTATTTCCAATTGCTAAACAAACATTATGTCACAAATTCAAACAATATCCACCTAAGTTAAACAAGACCACAAATGCCCAAGAACAAAAACAAAAGTTCACTCACCTTACAGCAGGCAGTAACTGGTTTTTAGACAACAGCACTTCAATTATTTCTTCATTAGCAGTGGCCAATCTCTGGAAGTAACAAGAATACAGAGGGACTGTTGGATGCTCACCACAAATGTACTTTGACCTTAAGTAAGAAGAGTGGACATGTTTTTGATCACAAAAAGAATTTCAATCAGTTGTTGGTTTTTGACCACAAAAAGTACTTTAATCAGTTGTTGAAACTGTATTTGATGCATGAAGCAAACAATTCTAAACAAGTTTTACATATATATATATATATATATATATATATATATATATATATAAACCAGCTATAATCCAATAACCACGCTGACAGAGGTAGAACATCAAGGCAATATAGTCATCCCCTAGTAATCCCATAGTTTCATTGAATTCCTGTCATTGGTTAACATAATATAACCCAGAAAAGTATTGAGACAACCACAGATGATCATGCCATGGTAACAATGTACTCAAACTGCTTGTGAGCCAATGGAACACTGGACTATTTTAACGAGAGGTGTCACAGGCATGTGGCATCAGTCCACGACTGTTTTTTTTTCTTATTTATAAAGTAATCTACAAAGTAGCATTCAAAACTGTCTATTGAGAAGAAACAAATGATGCTTGACATTTAACATTGATCAGCATTTAAAGGGATCCATTAAGTTGAATTGAATGAATTTTGTTAAATAACTGAAAGAGAAGGTTATGTTTTGTTTTTCTTATAAAGTATGAAATATACGTATAGAAACATTGTACATTATGGGGAAATACATGTAAGCAAACCACAAAGGATTGTTATTCAGATTTTATTCTCAAGCTCTATTTGGGTTATCGCAGGATCGAAATTTTCTCAAACAGAAGGACAGACGGAGAGAGGATAAACATTTGTTGCAACAATTGGGTTAGTCCCCTCTGGTGAAACACTAAGAAGGTTTGGCTCGACCCAGCAATGCCAGATCCAATTTGACTAACTGGTCCTTTATTACATCTGATTTGGTTTCTCTTATCACCAATCCCGCTTTTAGTTCAGTACCGTGACATTAGTCACGGTACCGAACTAAAGCGGGATTGGTGATTGGTGTGTAAGCAGCCCGGTTAGCTCACTCGGTAGAGCGCTCGCCCTGATAGCGAGAGGTCCCTGGCTGCACACTTTTCACCACCCGGCGACATTTGGCGCCCAACGTGGGGCCGTGGCACGAGCAATTCTCCATAGAACCTGCCCGTGGGTTCGTCGGGATCAGGTTTATACTGTGCCCTATGACTCGAATTCGAGGACGATTTCCAACTTGGCAGCGGAGATTGTCACGGTACTGAACTAAAAGCGGGATTGGTGATAAGTGTGTAAGCGGCCCGGTTAGCTCCCTCGCCCTGACAGCGCGAGGTCCCCGGTTCGAGTCCCGGACTGGCTGCACACTTTTCACCACCCGGCGACAGACAGAAAAATTACATCACTGTGCACAATGTCCTCAGTAACCATACAAAGTCCCATGAACCTAGCTTATGTATTTGTTGATTTCACATGATGAAGATTTTCTCAGACAGATGGACAGACAGTGGGTAAACCTATAGTTCCCATATTATAAACAAAGAAAGACTATGGAACATGCAAGAGAAGAGGTACCCTATACCAAATCCAATGAAAATCAAAAGTGGTTTTGTTTGGGTAGTAGTGTCCGCTACTAGAGACATGTCAGTAACATTATTGTGTGTGACGTTTTACTGTTAGCATGTCCAAGGCCAGCTGGTGGGCGGGAGGATATTCAGTCTCCAGGGACAGCATCAAACATGCCTGAAAATGATGAGTATAACAGAAGTAACAATATAATTTCTTAATAAAACTTCTTTGATTTTCTTTGCTATTTTCCAATTGATTTGTATATCAAAATGTCAAACTCAGTCAAGTGCTTCTCTTCAGTTCTTTTAAAGCATTAATAAATAAAATGTACATTTTAAATCATTAATAAATCAATATTTATGGGCAATAAATACAAATATTTAGATCAGCCTGGATTAATTTAACACACGAACATATAATTTATTACAACTGAAAACAAATCAAATAGTTGATTTGTAACAAAACTTTGAAGTTTCTTACATTCAATAATTTTATGTTTCAACAAATCCAAGAGAAACTGCTCAAAAACATTTCTTAGAATTTCAAGTAGTAAACAAGTCTGCAGTCTGCGATGTTGAAGGAATCCTCACCAACAAACAGTGTATTTCACACAATCTTTGCATGCACATACCAGAGGTTTAGAGTCACTGAGGACGTGGTACTGGAGGAACTGGTGTAGCTGGTAGAAGCAGTTGTTGTGCACCAATGTGTTGATTATCAGCTCATACACATAATGCTGAAAGAGCAAAACATTCAAGGCTACAACTTGAATATCAGGCACAGGGCAATTTACTATTATGAGTTTAACTAAATATCTCCACATGCTCAACTATTTAAGAAATAGTACAGACCACTACGGGCCTCCTGGCATTAAAGTGACAAACGAGTCAGACCAAAAATGTGGAACGGACCGAGAAGCCGAAATCCATTCAACGTTTGTGGGCTGACTGGGAGGTTACTGTAATGCATGGAGGCCCTCAGTGGTCTGTACTATTTCTTATAATTATTATACTGCACATTTTAAGTACAGAAGTTTTCTGATAAAATGATAATGAAGCAAAAGCATAACAGAATGCACTTAACATTTCTTTATTTCGTGCTGAAATAGACAAACAACATTCAGACAGCTCCCCAAAAGTTGTGTTGTGAAATTTACTACTCAGAACTGCGGTTACACACGACAAGAACTGAGCGGGCACCCACACTAAACAGTGCCAGCTGGCTCCGGGCACTATACTATTAAATCGGTCCGCTAACATGGCATTATGAAATTAACCTAAATAACGGACCATTTACTTTAATATACACAAAGAAGAAACATATTTATGTAAGGTATAATATTACATTATAGTTTACTAACTCAGACGACAGTTTACAAGGCTTTGAGCAAGTGTGTTGGTGTGACACAACACATGCTTCAATAATAAAGGAGTGTGAAATATAACCAATACAATTAAAACTTCTTCAAACATGCAACACAATGAGGTTCTAAGGATGTTTGATCAAGTTCAAGTTACCAATTGCCACCTTTATGTAACGGTCTTGAATAAGAAAGCAGATTTTGATAACTTAGTCAAGCAACAATAAATATTATATTTTCATGATCAAACAGGGTCTTCAGCATGATGATGTGTGTTCATAAAACTTGATTGTGGATTATGCTGGATAAGCATATAACATCCTTAATTAATAATTAGTAAGTTGTAACTGGAGCGCCTACCTGTACAGGAATGTCCCGTTGACTCAGTGACCGGATGTACTCAACCAGAACAGCAACTTGGAACTTGTATGGGATTTTCTAATGGACAAAAGAAATTTCGTGTGCACAATTATGCATACCAATGTTTTTTTGACAATAATTATTATGTTGATATTTTTCTCAAGATTTTAGTGCTTTCCATTGCCAAGAAAGCATTGCAATTTATAGACACATGCACATAGAAACACTATATGAGGCATGTCGTGGGAAAACCAGGCTTAATGCAAGTGCATGAAGTGTCGTCCCAGATCAGCCTGTGCAGTCCGCACAGGCTGATCCAAGACGGCACTTTCTGCCAAAATTTATGTTTAGAAGAGACTTCTTTGAAACAGAAAATACCGTAAAACCGGACTGCACAGGCTGACCCGGGTCGTCACTTTACGCACTTGCATTAAGCCTGGCCTTCTCACGACGTGCCTCATATATTTAATCTAAGATTTCAGACACTATTTTTTGGGCACCCTCAAAATCAGCCAAAATAATTATTTTTCGTGTCACTGTGTTTTCTGTCACTTTCAGAAAAGGAATTAAATTGTGATCTATGTTACACACATTATCATTAAACATTTCACAGGTTTCTATCCTATTTCTTATCAAGTTAATCTTTCGAAGTTTTGCAACACCATGCATGCCAATTTGCAAGTTGTATAATGGATTCAATTAACAGCATCATGTCACAAATTAACGCCTCCAGCTATAAATTAAAATTAGACCAAAACAGAGATAACAATACTGATCAGCAAGTCCCTTTATTGACGATTTTTAATGACAACATTTCAGATGCTATGTTTTGGGGCATATTGGAACATATTTTTGGTCACTCCACTCAATTAATTTAATATTTGGATAAAATATGGTATGCGTATAGGCGTCAGATCATCCCAAAATTGTGTGACCCCTAGTTGGGGAAACCACTATATATTGTGCATCAAAGACTCGAAATTGGTGTAGAAACAAAAAAAACAAGAGGGCCACGATGGCCCTAGGTTGCTCACCTGAGTTAATGGCATCACAATAGCTTATAACAAGTGGGCCAAATGGCACTAAAGCACTTAACTGAGTATGAATATCTGGGCCTTGCAGTTTCAAGAGAGGAATTGTACAGTCTATATAAACCATGTGACCCACAGGGCATGGCCACTTTCTACCCCAAGGGTATAATTTAAAAAACATTTGTAGAGGACCACTATACAGTATTACATACCAAATATGAAACCACTGGGCCTTGCTGTTTCAGAGGAGAAGATTTTTAAAGTCATTTTGCAATTTAAATCTATATAAACAATGCGACACACAGGGAGTGGCCATTTTTTACCCCCGGGGCATCATTTGAACGATCTTTGTAGAGGACCACTATACAATGTTACATACCAATTACAAGAAACAGGGAAATTTTCAAATGAAACGCATTTAAGTCAGCACACACATTTTTAGTCTATTTTAAGTAATGATGACCTTTACCCCACCCACCCAATATGCAATCCCAAATGAGGTCTTGATATAAGATATCTATGTATGAAGTTTCATTAAAATTTCTCAACTGTTCTCAAGTTATTGAGCAAAAACTCAAAACATAATCCCAAGCGAGGTCTCGATATAAGGTTTTTAAGTATGAAGTTTCATTAAAATATCTCAATGCGTTCTCAAGTAATTGAGTGTAACAGTTTTTCTATTTTTAATAACAGTGACCTTGACCCCACCCACCCCATGAGCAAACCCAAGTGAGGTCTCAATATAAGATATGTGTATTAGGTTTCATTAACATATCACAATGCGTTCTCAAGTAATTGAGCAGAAACCGTTTTCCTATTTTTAGTAACAGTGACCTTTACCATGACCCCACCCACCCCATTAGCAATCCCAAGTGAGGTATCGCTATAAGGTATCTATGTATGAAGTTTCATTACAATAGCTCAATCCGTTCTCGAATTAGAGAGCAGAAACGAAAAGTGCTACGACCGACCGCCCACCCGCCCAACAAAATACGCCAATCTAATAACCAAATCTTTGAAAAATTTGGTTAACAAAACACTTGGTCTTGCAGTTACAGAGGAGAAGATTTAAAAGTCATTTTGCTATTCAAGTTTATACAAACCATGTGACCCCAAGGGCATGGCCAGTTTTGACACCAGGTTCTTTTGAACAATCTTTGTAGGCAACTATACAATGTTACATACCAGATATGAAACCTCTGGGCCTTGCGGTTTCAGAAGAAGATTTTTAAAGTCATTTTGCTATTTAAGTCTATATAAACCATGTGACCCCTGGGGTGTGGCCAGTTTTGAACCCAGGGGCATCATTTGACCGAACTATGTAGAGGACCACTATACAATGTTACATACCAAATACACAAACTGGCTTTGCAGTTTCAGAGAATAAGATTTTTAAAGTCATTGTGCTATTTAAGTCTATATGAGCCATGTGAGCCACGGGGTGTGGCCAGTTTTGACCCCAGGAGCATCATTTGAACAAACTTTGTAGAGGACCTCTATACAATGTTTCCATCCATTTATATGAAACATCTGAGCCTTGCAGTTTCAGAGGAAAAGATTTTCAAAGTCATTTTGCTATTGAAGTCTATATAAACCATGTGAGCCACGGGGTGTGGCCAGTTGTGACCCCAAGGGCATCATTTGAACAATCTTTCTAGAGGACCACTATACAATGTTACACACCAAATATAAAACCTCTAGGCCTTGCAGTTTCAGAGAAGATATTTAAAGCTATTTTGCTATTTAAGTCTATATAAACCATGTGAGCCATGGGGTGTGGCCATTTTTGACCCCTGGGGCATCATTTGAACAATCTTTGTAGAGGACCACTATACAATGTTACAAACCAAATATAAAACCTCTGGGCCTTGCAGTTTCAGAGAAGATTTTGAAAGTCATTTTGCTATTTAAGTCTACATAAACCATGTGACCCCCTGGGTGTGCCCTGTTTGGACCCGAGGGGCATCATTTGAACAATCTTTGTAGAGGACCACTATACAATGTTACATACCAAATATGAAACCTCTAGGCCTTGCGGTTTCAGAGAAGAAGACTTTTAAAGTCAATTTGTTATACAAGCCTATATAAACCATGTGACCCCCCAGGGGCATCATTTGAACCATCTTTGTACAGGACCACTAGAGGATGCCACATATCAAATCTGAAAGCTCCAAGCCTTGAGGTTTCAGAGAAGATTTTTAAAGTTGTCAGTTTTTTAATATATTTTTAGCTCTTGTGACCTACAAATGCAGCGGAACGGAACGATTTAAACAATTTTGAAAGAGAGTCACCCAAGGATCATTCCTGTGAAGTTTGGTGAAAATCTGCCTAGCGGTTTAGGAGATGTTCTTTGAATGAACATGTTGAAACATGACGCACGACGGACAAAAGGCATTCCAAAAAAGTTGTAGACTACAAATGATTAGTGCAACTCCATATTGCTGAATTAACATCACATTCATTGAGCATATTTAGCATGTATAACATGTTTTGTTCTTAAATTTACTGCCTTAATGAATGTTTAACCTGTGAAGTCACCTAAACTTACAGAATTATCCTCAAACAGTGCAAATACGTTGGTGTACATGTCAGACTGGTCTATGATCACTCTGTCCCTCGGGTCCTGTTGGGATGATGGCTCAATTGCCTGCAACAAGTATCAAACCAAATACACACATGCTATACGTGCTGCAACAGTATTCCAATAACTGCATAATTATTGCATTCAATGCAGTACAATATCTGTCAAACAGTGATTTTTTTACTTTTGCGTCCTGCGTCCAGGACGCATTAATATTGCCGTAGACGCAAAGTTTCAGTTTATGTGCGTTCGTGGGATGCATGCATTTTGAAAGTAGCGAGTCCTGTCCGGCAGTTTCGAAGCATTTTGTGTACGAGTACTGTCATAATCGAGGCTAAAATTTACCATCGCACCGGTCCGTCTATTTTTGTTACGACCATTCTAATTGGATAATGAGGCAATAATTTTGCATAAATTTTGTATTTGAACGCAAATAACTAACAATAAAGGAAAGGAAAATGGCACATGACTAAACGCAATACACCTGAAGTCCATTCAGGGCAGGTTCTACTGAAAATCGTCCGAAAAAAATATGTTTATAGAATAAAAATTGGGAGGTTGTTTAGTTGGTGAGCATATACAATGGAACTACAAAATTGAATAACATGTACTGCACTTTGTGTACGGTCGCTTAAAGGTGCAATGGTGTGGTAAAAAATGCACACTGCACAAACTTTCAACAGTCTACTCTAGCTAGACATGCTTCTCAAAAAACACAAAGTTAAAATTACTTGTGTTAATATATATAATAAAGAGTTAATTGCATTATTGCCTTACTCATCTTATTAACTGACTGCTTACATTCCAATTTGAATTAATGAAAATGTTTGAACTCAAACATTTAACTTTGGGACTCATAGATTTTTAGTCCAGCGAGTCCTAGGACTTATGGCTGTGAAATTGTAAAAAAATAACTGGTCATAGCAATATATACTCAACAAAAGTAATTACCCACCAAATGGAAATAAATGGAAAATTGTGTATTTTCTTTATATATAAGAATTTCAGCTTTAAATGACAATTATGATCATTTGAGTTATACATGCATGTTTTCATAGCAAAATATTGGAAAAATACGAAAAAATCGAGTGTACCATGGCGCAGGAAATAATGAAGACTTAGTATTATATTCATAATACTTTATTAAATTCAATGTTTACCAATATCATTTGATTTCATTTTCTTTAAATACAGAAAATAAAAACTATTAAATCAGACATGCTCGATTCATTTACAATCTGCATTGATTCATTTTTATCATCAAAATTATATTTTGTTACATTGTACCAATTATCAAATACGGTTGGAATCTGTTTAGTCTATTCAATCTACATATAATTTTAATATTCGAGTATCTACTGATGTAATTTAAATGATACCAACAGGCTTTTTGACTGTATCATCAAAGCAAACTAATTGTTTTTTTCTATTACATTATTTATACAAACTACATGTATTTTATGTTTCTGGATTTTTTTTTTTCTCTTATTCATTTGATTTAACAAACAATATTTTTGTCAAATCACACTCTTCTGTTACTGAAAATCTGTCATAAATGGCCACCACAAATTACAAAGAACAGACCAACCAGTTCCACAACAAAACTACATATTACAAATTGTGGACACTTATGTGACCAGGGCACGTATTCACCAACTCATTCTTAGACAAGAATCAAAATGCGGACAGCGTAGAAAGACTGTTGGCGAGAAAATAAACTAAAAACAAATGAATTATGAGAGTATTTTTTATCATAAGGAACATTTATTGAAGTAAGTCACCTTTCTGTTATATCGTTTCTACAAACAAATCTTGAAACTCTATACACCCTACTTAAAATAAATTGGTATAAGCTGGTATTTGACCTAATTGAAGATGGAGGACCAGGTCACTGTTCTTTTGCAAATTAAAACTAATATAGCGCGCGTCGAATTCAATGCTATTTATCTATGACATTCTCTTCATAATTTTTTTGCAATTAGTTGGAGGCAAATATTTTTGTGCAATCTATTTAAAAAGAAACAGAGTTATATGCATACAAGTCAATCTACAATGGTCGATGAACCGTAAAGTTCCAATTAATATTCAGTGCTTTTTATCACAAGCGCTATGTTGGGTAAATACCAATTTAAATAAAAATAAGTTAAATTAGTAAAATACATTCAAAACACTTTTTAGAAGTATAATGCTTTTCCATAATTCTTATGCATACGTCAAAAACAATAGCAATCGTCAATCGAGAGGTTACGATCGCTCGGCTATATGCACTGACTCAATACACTGTTGTTAACCTTATGCAATGTGTAATAAGCTATCACACCTATGTGAATAGACATAACATGACTTCACTTGTAGATGTGGACTAAAAGGATTAGTGAGCGAAGCGCAGTAATGTATTGATTTACTGACTCGTATCCTGCAAAGTAAAGAAGTAGTTCCCTCAATATCGATTTTCTGCATACACCTACTAAATCCTGTTGGCTTACGCCAACAGTCTAATAAAGCATAGAGACACTTGTGCATTTGCAATTATGCTTCTTGGGTCATTAATACATCATTTTAACTAAAGAATGCTAAAATTAGTGTCAGTGAATACCGAGTACAATTCAAACATAATTTTTAGAACAGATCAGTTTCAAGAATATTCCTTCTTATGTCTTAAGTCTAAGAATTGGTTGATGAATACAGGCCCAGATTACCTACATACTTTTTTAGAAATGTGATTTGGTCTGGGATTGCACAATTCTGCAGAGGACCGAAACGACAATTTTAGAATCCCTGTTACCAAGTCATGTATTTTGTGCCCAGAATACATGGTACCACATATTACCATGGCCTGTATCTCCTGGTCCAGGTACTGCATGTAGCCGTCATTGAGCATGTCGAGTATCTGGGAGATCACGGGCAGACTGGCCTGCATACAGGGCATCAACATCTGGCGGAACACGTCCAGAATCACAACCTTGCTCTTATGTCTCTGCAGCAGGAACTTAATCAGTCGGCACTGGAGTGGAAACAGAAAATGTCGATCATTTAATGTACAGGAAACTACCTTTACCTCAGCATGTTGCCTATGCTTTACTTTAACAAATTACACATAGAAATGAGCAGTTTCTTGATAAAGGAGTTTTAGCTGTAACTTCTTTCTTAATGAACATTTCATCATCAAGGAAAGAACCTCTGTTTTCAAGTTGACTATAAAGGTGATAAACCTCATAATGAAAACTGTAGATTTAGTACTGGATTTTTTTAAGTATCAAACTGTTTGTTTGGATTTTCGCCGTTTTAACAGTATTTCAGTCATATCACGGCGGTCAGTTAACCTACTCACACTTCTCCTGGGCAAGCTTAGCCGACCTCAGTAGTTTATCAGTACTAAGTGCACATACTAATGCCAGTAACTGACAACCGCCCTACTTGAATCAGAGGTAGGGGGAGAATGGCCATGACCAATCCCCACACAACTTACTGTAAAAGACCGTGTATTACGCGCATGATTTTACTCTACAATTCTGCTATGAAAATTTGGTGCTGCTAAGTCATTTTCTGGCAAGTGTTTTTTTTTTTTTCATATAGCAGGTGGTCAGTGAAAAAAGCATCAATCAATACTATTGTACCTGTACAATGCAAACACTGTCGATAGAGCATTAATGAATTAGTGTTCTTGAGGAAATGTCAAGGATGCGAAAAATTTTCTACAGTTGTTTTGTTGCATTGGATAAATTGGAGATTTAAATAGAAGACAAATTATACATGTACTGGAATTAAAATGGAGATTGTGTTGCAGCATAAAACTTATAGAATATTAACATGAATATTTGCATTCAATTTGGATTAATATGTGTTTCGCGCCCAAGGTAATTATGTACGCGTATCTGAAATGTACAATGATCACGTATTTTGTTAAATTTAATTTATAACAATATTCCAGGACAACAACAAGCAAAACATGGACAAAATTTGGTAAAAAAACATGAACGGACATTAACAAACAACAACTGCAAAATGTTTTCCCATTTTATTCCCTCAAATATTGCTTCAAAAAGAGGGTGCGCGTTATACATGGGGGCGCATAATACACGATCTTTTATGGTATGTGGCCTGGAAGTATCAAAATAAAATCTACAACGGACAGCATTGGTACTTTTTCACTTTGGTTTTAAATTTCAGTACAATGTTCTTGAGTTAAGAGTCTGGGTGTTTTAAATGGTGACATGTAGATATATCATTATTTTTTTAGGGATGGCAAAACTATTAGAATATTTATTGAATGATCGTTATTCGAATAGTTAAAACACTATTTGAATATTCGCAAATTTGAATTGCTCTTTTAAAACATTACCAGTAATTTATTGATTGTACAAAGTAGTTTTCTTTTAACCTGCTGATACATAACACGGTGTTTTCACTACTGAAGAACTGGTTTTATTAGCGTGGGTTTTATTATTGTTAATATTCGCTTCTATTCACGAATTCTACACCAGCGCGAATAAATGTGTATGTCCGAATGTAAAAAATCCGAAAATATGCTACTTTTACCTCGTAATGTACCACATTATAAGTCCAATTATGTTATTATAAGCAATTTATATCAACGGCATAGGTTGGGAAATATGTGAAAACACAAAACAGCCTATTATTACTGCGCGTTGTCGTTTTTCACGCTTAGTTGTAACAAAAACACTTGCATAAAAGCAATTATCGACTTATTGGCAACTGACACGCTATTACTAGTAACCGCTTGGTACAATAACGTAAGCAGTATACCCCATTATTTTTCGCGTCATGACGATGACGCAAATTTAAGAACAAGCGAATTTAAAAAAAGGATCATTTTGGGACAACAACGCGGAAATTCATCATCGCAAATTTAAAGCATTCTACAATAGATTAGCCCAGCATCATGTGTCAGACAAAGCTTTGAATATACGGGTCCATGTCAGCGGTCAGCGTCTAGTCGCCAGTAATACACAAGTACATCGGACATTATGAAGCTATAACATTTAACAGATAATTAAACCTGTGAAAAGATAAACAAAACAAATAATTACTTAAGTGCAAGCACAAATTTGGCAGTCATACTATCCGAGAAATGTTGCCCAAATTCGCCGATAAGCATATATGCTTATAGACTTGTTTCTAACTTGATAAGAAATAGGTGCATTGTAGATTATTACCAATATTCTTAATTAAAAAAAACAACACTTAAAGTGGCACTTCAGTGGTTTATGCTTAATGCCATTAACACATTAATATTATATTGGGATTAAATGAAGATACGGCGATCATGTATACTAAAACTCTGTACCATTATTTATATCGTGTCGACTAGGTCACAAAGCCTAATGTAGCAAATATGAATCTATGCGAATATTCGATTGAATGAAAAAGTGAACATTCGAATATCGGTTTTGGTATTTGATGCCATCCCTATTATTTTTATTCAAGTGCAATGACAATGTGTGAACCATGCAACAAGACTTCACCTTGTCTGGAATCATAGTAACCAAGGGCTCTAACTTCACCTCCACACTCCAGAGGCATCCTGCAATAGTAACGCAATATGCTCTCAAGTTACATCAACATGTGAAAAGGAAATAAACTCCCACCACAGTTGCAAGTTCATCATGGTGAACGTTCTGTGTATTGTAAACATTCTAGATAAATGTTTGCGGAACTGAACTTTTCCCTGACCTGTCCTCCAAAATACATGAATTTAATTTTAACTGCTAAATACATACAATGTCTATGAGTACATGTAATTAAAGTCAGTACAAAAATATGCTTCATTACAATAAGGGCAAAAATGTGTTTACTTTACAAGCGAAATATTACGAGGGTTGAGCGTGAAACAACTGTATCTGATATTGAAATGTTAAGCAGATACAACAGTTCCACACTCGACTATCGATTATTAATTAGGAAACGTATACCCTGCCCTATTGTATTGGTCTGTAAACAACTCTAAATCATTTTTGTTTCATTTCATAATAATAGCATAATTATGATTATCTCAGAAATGTATCTTCGTCTTAAATATGATTTAAAATTCTAGTTGTACAAGTGTAGTAGATTACACACTGTTTATAACACTACTATTAGCAATTTTACAGCCTACAGAGAAACTTCTGATTACTTTAGCATACAAATAATTTGATAGCAACCATTGTCTGCAACTCAATGTTCTCACTCACCTAGTTTTGCATCAATCACAATGTTGGGCTGGAACACTATCCAATTGGCTGAATCTATCATTGCGTCAAAGTAGATTTTTTATTTACTAGTTCTATTAGGCTAATCTGTTTTAAAACTTTGTAAATTAAGCAACAAGAGGGCCTTGAGGGCCCGAGGATGCTCACCTGAGACCTTGTAACCCAATTGGAATTTGCATCCCCGAGGAGTGGCTTATTTTTATCCCAGGGATATAATATGAACAATCTTGAACAAACCTCTGGGCCTTGCATTTTCAGGTAAAGATTTTTTAAGTAACTTTGCAATTTAAACTATATAAAGCATGTGACCCCTCGGGGTGTGGCCAGATTTGACCCCAGGGGCATAATTTGAACAATCTTTGGAGAGGACCACTATGCAATGTTACGAACCAAATATAGGAAAGCTGTGGGCCTTGCCGTTTCAAATAAGAAGATTTTAAAAGTCATTTTGCTATTTAAATCATTTTGCTATTTAAGTCTATATAAACCATGTGACCCCCGAGGCGTGACCAGATTTGACCCCAGGGGCAGAATTTGAACAATATTTGTAGAGGACCACTATACGGATGTTACATACAAAATATGAAACCTCTAAGCCTTGCGGTTACAGAGGAGAAGAATTTTAAAGTCATTTTGCTATTTAAGTCTATATAAACCATGTGACTCCTGGGGTGTGGTCAGTTATGGGGCATAATTTGAACAATCTTTGCAGAGGACCATTTGAGGATGTTACATACCAAACACGAAACCTCTGGGCTTTGCGGTTTCGGAGGAGAAGATTTTTAAAGACATTTTGCTATTAAAGATGATATAAACCATGTGACCCCCGGAGCGTGACCATTTTGATCCCAAGGACCACTGAAAGATGTTACATACCAAACAAGAGATGTTTGTAAAACTTGCAGCCAAGTTGTGAATATGTGCAATTGTTAAGATTTTTTTTTATATGCAATCCCAAGTGAGGTCTCAATATATATATTGATATTATGATGTCTATGTATGAAGTTTCATTAAAATATCTTGATGCGTTCTCAAGTTATTGTGCGGAAACCGTTTTTCTATTTTTAGCAATGGTGACCTTGACCCCACCAACCCCAGATGCAATCCCAAGCGACGTCTCAATATAATGTATCTATGCATGAAGTTTCATTAAAATATCTCAATGCTTGTCAAGTTATTGAGCGAAAAGCGTTTTTTTATTTTTAGTAACGGTGACCTTGACCCCACCCACCACATATGCAATCCCAAGAGAGGTCTTAATATAAAATATCTATGTATGAAGTTTCATTAAAATATCTTGATGCGTTCTCCAGTTATTAAGCGGAAACAATTTTCTATTTTTAGTAACTGTCACCATGACCTTGACCACACCCACTCTATATGCAAGCTCAAGCGAGGCTTCGATATAAGGTATATATGTATGAAGTTTCATTAAAATATCTCTATGTATTCTCAAGTTATTGAGCAGAAACCATATTTCTATTTTTAGTTATGGTGACCTTGATCTTGACCCCACCCACCCCATATGCAATCCCAAGTGAGGTCTTGATATATGGTATCTATGTATGAAGTTTCATTACAATATCTTTATGGATTCAAAAGTTATTGAGCGGAAAATGTTTTTCTATTTTTAGTAACGGTGACCTTGACCCCACCCACCCCATATGCAATCCCAAGCGAGGTCTCGATATAAGGTATATATGTATAACGTTTCATTAATATATCTCAATGCATGCTCAAGTTATTGAGCAAAAACCGTTTCTTCTATTTTTAGTAATGGTGACCTTGACCCCACCCACCCTATATGCAATCCCAAGCGAGGCCTCAATATATGGTATCTATGTATGAAGATTCATTAAAATATCTCGATGCGTTCTCAAGTTATTGAGGAGACCATTTTTCTCTTTTTAGTAATGGTGACCTTGACCCCACCCTTCCCATATGCAATCCCAAGCGAGGTCTTAATACAAGATATCTATGTATCAAGTTTCATTAAAATATCTCTATGCGTTCTCAAGTTATTGAGCGGAAACCGTTTTTCTATTTTTAGTAACGCTGACCTTGACCTTGAACCCACCCTCCCATATGCAATTCCAAGCGAGGTCTTGATACAAGGTATCTATGTATAAAGTTTCATTAAAATACCTCAATGCGTTTTCAAGTTCTTAAGCCGAAACCGTTTTTCTGTTTTTAGCAACAGTGACCTTACCTTTCACCTGTTGAACTCAAAATGTACAGGCGTCTTCCTTTCCTCCCAAGTAATCAGTATACAAACTTTCATGATCATAGGTCAAAGTGTTCTTTAGATATCGTGTGGAAACGAAATGGTCTACGGACAGACCGACCATCCGACCGACCGACGGACAGGTGCAAAGCAAGCTACCCCCACTTCTTCGAAGGGGGCACAATAAGAAACCTCTGGGCCTTGCGTTTTCTTAGGGGAAGATTTTTAAAGACATTTTGCTATTAATGTCTATATAAATCATGTGACCCCCGGGGCAAAGCCAGGGGCATCATATGAACAATATTTGTAGAGGACCACTATATCATGTTACATACCAAATATGAAACCTCTGGGCCTTGCGGTTTCAGAGAAAAAAGATTTTTAAAGACATTTTGCTATTTAAGTTTATATAAACCATGTGACCCCGGGGCGTGGCCAGTTTTGACCCCAGGGGCATAATTTGAACAATCTTTGTAGAGGACCACTATAGGATGTAACAAACCAAATATGAAACCTTTGGGCCTTGCAGTTTCAGAGGAGAAGATTTTTAAAGTCATTTTGCTATATATTCTATATAAACCATATGACCCTCGGGGCGTGGACAGTTTTTACCCCAGGGGCATAATTTGAACAATCTTTGAGAAGATTTTTAAAGTCATATTGCTATATATTCAATATAAACCATGTGACCCCCGGGGCATGGCCTGTTTTGACCCCAGGGGCATAATTTGAACAAACTTTGTAAAGGACCACTAAAGGATGTTACATATTAGATACGAAACCTCTGGGACTTGGGGTTTCAGAGGTGAAGATTTTAAAAGTCATTTTGCTATATATTCTATATTAACCATATGACCCTTGGGGCGTGGCCAGTTTTGAACTCTGGGGCATAATTTGAACATTCTTTGTAGAGGACCACAATAGGATGTTACACACTAAATATGAAACCTCTGGGCCTTGTGGTTTTAGAGGAGAAGATTTTTAAAGTTATTTTCCTATATATTCTATATAACCCATGTGACCCCAGGAAACGGGGCCCATTTTGGCCCCAGGGGCATAGTTTAAACAACCTTTGTAGTGGACCACTATAGGATGTTACATACCAAATATGAAACCTCTGAGCCCTGCGGTTTCAGATATTTTTAAAGTTTACACTTTAAAAATCTATTGTTAGCTCTGGTGACCTACATATGCAGCGGACCGTAACGATTTGAACAAATTTGAAAGAGGGTCACCTAATGATCATTACTGTGAAGTTTGGTGAAAATCTGTGAAGTGGTTTAGGAGGAGATGTTGTTTGAATGAAAAGTTGACGACGCACGCACGCTCACACACATGAACGCACGATGGACAACAGGCGATCACAAAAGCTCACCGCGAGCACTTTGTGCTCAGGTAAGCTAAAAATGCTTAACAATAACAAC
Organism: Congeria kusceri; assembly: GCA_027627225.1. Classification (NCBI taxonomy): domain Eukaryota; kingdom Metazoa; phylum Mollusca; class Bivalvia; order Myida; family Dreissenidae; genus Congeria; species Congeria kusceri. The sequence continues at coordinate 25,747,226 of CM051035.1, forward strand.
AGAATAAAGGCATACACTTCTAAAACTGCATATTTTAATTCAAGCTAATTGCAAACCAAATACCGTGCACAGTATTACTGGACAATTTGATGAAACTATTTTTTTAAATTCATAATTGCTGAAATTAATTTTTTTATCAGATGCCGACATATTATTAGAGCTGCAAAGATTCTTCCGATGATTCAATAACTCGATTGTAACTAAACCATTTTGATTCTCTTCTATTTATTTATAGATGATTGTCATAAAACTATTTAAGGGACTTTGTCATCAAAAAGGGCCTCAGGGGGCAGTTTCTTTAGGCAATATGAAATTATATTAATACTGGCTTATAATAACGGTTAAAAAAGAGTATATATAATGGGAAAAGAGTGTACACATTCTGAGATAAACATCAATTTATAATATAGGTTGTCTTTGTTTGGCCTTTTTCATGTTACATTTAACGTCAGAACTAAGAGTATTGTGTATAACAATAGTTTACAGACGTATCCGTACAAAACTGAATAGCGCAGTTGGTTAAAGCGCTGTCTACTGTCATTTCTTACCAATTTGCGAATTTGATACCCGCTTGGGGTTTTATTTTTGTTGTAACTTTTCCTAATTTGTTTTTATCAAATATCTCATTATGTATTATATTTTTATTACTTATTTAATGCACATGTCTTAGTATAGTGCTTTTCTATCATATAATTTATAGTGCGATAGGAAACCAATTTTCGTTGACATCGTCCCTTTAAATAAAATTACGGTATTCATTAATAAATAAATGATGTAAATTGATCCTGATATCATAGTTGCTGTAATTTTGAGCTAGTTGTGAAACATTATCAACAAGGTTTACCATTGTTCTTATTTATATTGACATAAAAGGCACATACATTCGTCTTTACCAATACAATGGTATTCATAATACTAAAACATTATTCTATATTGCAAATTCACGACTGATGAACACACAAAAACAAGCAGGTAAAAAGGTAAAAAAATCAAATCAAAATATTCAATTAAATGTCGTTTGGAATTGAAAACGAATCGAATCGATCCAAGGCTAAATCGTTGCAGCTCTACATGCGTGTATTATTAACGATGTTTAACTGCAAAAGTTTTTGGAAGACAACTGGGGGTAAAACTTCAAGATATACAATCAGAACAAAATTAATGTATGTTTCATTAACTGCTAGAGAATTTAACTGCAAAAGACCAGAAAGCTTGAATATATATTTTTTAATTTTGTTTTGCAACACAGGGAATAAATTATGATATTCGTACTTTACTGAATAATCATACAGAATATAACCCTGCATGACATCTTCAATGTCTTATTAAAGGCACAATGATATATGTTCTAAATTTGACTTCCAAGGATACATAATTCACAGTTGTATTCCATCTTATCTTGACCCTGTTGTATGTTCAATGCTGAAAAGATATGATCAGCATTATAAACCAAACAATAATAAGGAAAATACATGTCTATTTCCATAAGCTTGGCTGTGCAACCTATTATGTTTCAGTTTCATATAAATCTGATTTTTACCTGGTACCAGAAGACATCAACATAGCATTAAATGATTCACACACACTTATACAATTTCATAATACTATTTTTATTCAAGTTAGTAACATATTTAACACAGTACGAAAATTGTTAATTAATTAAATACATAAAAGACCGATGTAATTCTTGTTTATGTAAGGATATTTATATATTGTACAGACACCACATACGTGTAAGCTGAAAACTGTCACATCCTTAAAGATATTTTGATCATATATTAATTAGTCATTCAACACACAGTGAATTTCAGTGTGAAAAACAATTCCAGACTTTTTTCCTTATTATTTTATAAAAAACAAGGATATCAGTGAACTGATGGATGCTCCCTAATGCGCTTTTCCAAGTAATGGGAATGCAATCAGAAGAGAAGTGTCCAGATGACTGTGCACTATATATTAATTTCAGCAATCATCCAAGTCGCGTAACTGTATGGACAAGAAATGTGGAAATTCCACGAAAACCAAATTTTTTAAACAAAATACATTAAAATCAGCACAAAAATAATTTTTTTTAGTAATGGTGACCTTGGCCCCACCAATCCCATATGCAATCCCAAGCAAGGTCTAGATATAAGATATCTACATAAGAAGTTTCATTTAAATATCTCAATGTCTTCTCAAGCTATTGAGCGGAAACCATTTTTTATATTGAGTAATGGTGACCTCGACCTTAACACCACCCACCCCATAAACAATCCCGAGTGAGGTCTTGATATAAGGTATCTTTGTATTAAAATATGTTGAAGCATTCTCAAGTTATTAAGCGGAAGCCGTTTTTTCTATTTTAAGTAACAACGACCTTGACTCCCCATATGCAATCCCAAGCAAAGTCTCGATATAAGGTATCTATGTATCAAGTTTCATTAAAATATCTCACGGCGTTCTCAAGTTATTGAGCAGAAACCGTTTCTCTATTTTTTAGTAACAGTGACAATGACCTTGACCCCACCCACCCCATATGCAATCACAAGCGAGGTCTCTCTATAAGGTATATATTTATGAAGTTTAATAACAATATCGCAATCTTTTCTCGATTTAGAGAGCGGAGTTGACGCCGCCACTATGCCCACCCGCCCAACAACATACACCAATCTAATAACCGAAATTTTTCTTCGAAAACTTTTGCCCAAAATCATTGAAGCGGAGCATCTTGGTACAATGAACACCTCCTCTTGGTAATGAAGCTTCCCATACAGTTTCATTGAGTAGTAGACTAGTTGTTGAGAAACAGTCCCGACAAGAATTGTACACTATACACTAATTTCAGCAACCATAACTCCAAGGAAAATCACTGAAAGGGAACATCCTGTACCATGGTTCATACTAAAGTCCTGCATACAAATTCAAGGACTTTTCAAGGGTAGAGTTGTGATTTTCGAGGCAAATATTTGTACGTTCACAGACTTTAAAACCAACTTTGCAAGGGTCATCTATATGTCACTTAAACATTTGGGATCGGTTTATGCGTTATTTTCACATCATATTAACTGAAATGTTGAAAACAAAATATTATCTTTATAAGATGATCAGTAGCCTTCACTGTTAAAAACATCACTGAATACGGACCAAGAATTGAATGCTCAGACTAAAGGATTTCTTTAAATTAAAAAGTGATTCCTAACACTGCCAAATACATGAAAGCTGTCTTATATTTTCTACAAGTAACTAAAATTGCTTACAATGGTACTCTGCCCAGGGAATTAGCACAAAAAATGTGCATCTGATATTTTAATTGAACTTTATAGAATGATAATTGGTCACTGTAATGTAGTATGCGTGGGTAAGAACCAGCCGCCCGGTTAACTCAGATGGTAGAGCACAGTGCTAGTGTTCCGGCGGTCGTGGGTTCCAGCCTCGCACCGGGCGCACTTTTCCTCCCAGGTTTGCTTAAGTTAGTTCCACACGCGTCCACTATACACTTTGGGCGCTTTGTCTTAGTTTAAAACTTGTACGGTCCTCTTGCCTTGTGAATAACATGCCATAATTTGCAAAAGTCGCTGTAACCTCAACATTATTTAATGTTTTCGACTACTATACGTATGTAGTCAAATTTTATGTGATGACAGTGCATTTTCGCCCATGTAGAAAAAGTAATTGTTTTAACAGAACATCGATAATTTGCCTTATGTGGATCTTTAACTGACTTCAACCAACGGTAGTTCTAAAGCTATTTGTGTCTGAATGAACACTGTTTTCACGATAATTTTCACTGAGTGCTGCATTTAAGCCTCGATTCGTACCCAAATTAGAACGTACCTACAGCGTATTCGTACTACTATGTGTACAAATTTGTTTTTTTGCACACACAAAAAACCTAAACGCTCGTCTTGTATTTGTTTGTGTACTTATACTTTGATTATGGCAAATGTAAATTCAAGGTGGTTTTCCACAATTCAAGGACTGTGTTTCAAATTCAAGTACCATTTGGCATTTTTTCAAGGCTATACACAATTTAAAGACTTTTCAAGAGCAACTACATTTTTTAAGGACTTTTCAAGGCCGGTGCGAACCTTGTGTACTGTGCCCACCTCATTTTGATAATGAAGCATCACAAACAGTTTCATTGTATTCTGGCCAGTAGTTGCAGAGAAATGGCCCGGACAAGAATTGTGCACTATATTCTAATTTCAGAAATCTTCAAAGTCCCACAACTCTTAGAAAAAACATATAAACTGAACGTCCTGGTTCAGTGCACACCTCCTTTTGGTAATAAAGCTTTCTAGAAAGTTTAATTGAAATCTGGCCTGTTGTTGTGTAGAAATAGATTGGACTAAAATTGTGCACTTAATACTAATTTCAGAAGTCCCATAACTCTAAGAAAAATCATTGAAGCAGAATGTCCTGGTTCAGTGCACACCTCCTCTGGGTAATGAAGCTTCCTATAAAGTTTCATTTAATTTTGGCCAGTAGTTGCTGAGAAATACTTCGCACAAAAAAATGGGACGGAAGGATGGACAAAACTAGTATTTTCACACTTAAATCTTATTTATTGTGTTTATATCAAAGTGTTAACCGCAGTTTACAGTAAAATATAAGCATACAAGGTTTTTTTATATTATTAATTAACTTTATAATAGTAAACAAGAATCTGGTCAGTTTGTTCGCTTGATAAATGTAAACCTTGCCAATAAATTTCAAAACTCGGCCAATATGGGAAAAACACGGCCAATACCAGATTCGGCCAATCAGGATTTAGGATTAGCTCGGCCTTATACGAGAATCAGAGATGAGATGTTGGAAAGTTTTTTGGAGGCCATTTTGAAAACGCTAAGCATATTTTGTACTTTGTATTTGTTTCTACATGTAGCACTCTCAGGTTTGCAGAGACGCAATCGGGATAACAGTACATATTGATTGGTGGTGTTAAACCTTTTGCGACTTTCACGATTACCATTATAGTATGTGCCGGAAATTGAGTTAGCAGACGTCAGGCCAATATGGGTGTCTTCAGCCCAATATCAAAGCCAATATGAATTCAACTAATAACACTATAGTACGATTTATTAATCGTTTAAGCCCAAAGAATCTATATTCAAATACATCAAATTTTGGATATGCTGAAGTAATTTTGAATTCCCCACGACTAGGATTACTAAGTCCAGCTGTACGACTCGTACTGTGTTGAAATTCTACTCCTATTTTTAAGGGTTTTGTAAAGAAAACTCTTAGCCAAACTAAGTATATTTTAGCAAAATGTGCAAATACAAGTATGTAGGTATTGACTAATTTGGTAAATGACAGAGTGATCATTGGAGGTAGAATCACATACAACAATGAACTTTATGAACCGATCCTGGTATTAAAACTTATAAAACTGAATGCGTCATTTGACTTACTTGGCAGGTACATTTTGAAGGGTTTAATGGGTAGTGGAGACACTACAGGATAATGGTTGGTCACGAAGCCATCAGAGTCCCCATCCAGCTGAATGTCAAATATCACAGACGTCTGAAACACAACAATACATTGTGCACTTCATACAAGATATGGGTCTCAAAACCTGACGTATGTGCATAACAGCAATATGTTTAATTCATAACTGTATGTGCTGTTCACAACATACCAAGATATCTTTGAATTAACAAAATTTCATTTAATGCAAGAGATGCAAATAGTGTCACAAAGTTTGTCAATAATCATTGCGGAAGCTGACATTTTGTATATAAACACTAATAAAATGTTAATTTAAAGATATTAAGAGTTTTCAAAGATGCACAGACTTTACAGCAGATGACAGTTAGTTTAGAAGTATTAATCAAATTCTAATGTACACACATTGTTTTGCTCTGAAAGATGGACACTATTTAACAAAATATATTTGGTACATTTCAACATCGTTATTTCGAACTCTGTTAATTCCAATTCATCGCTATTTTGAGGTATTTTTATAGTCCCGAACTTATTTGCTCTATATTCAACTAAAATAAACTTCCTTCATTATAAAATTTTAGTTTTGAATTATCATTATTTCGAAGCTAAAATTGGGTCTCAAATGAATATTTCACACTAATTTACCTATTATTAATTTGAAGTCATGGTCTTGATTGGGACTGGAAGTTTTCACACTTTCGATGAAAAGATTCACAGATACAGCATGTAAAAAATATTGGCCTTCAATTGCTAAAGGGCCCAAGTGGCGCTAATTAATGCAAATCATGTGGGACCTGTGTAATCCCGTGCTAAGTGGGACCTGTGTAATTCCGTGCTAAGTGAGACCTGTGTAATCCCGTGCTACGTGGGACCTGTGTAATCCCGTGCTAAGTGGGACCTGTGTAATTCCGTGCTAAGTGAGACCTGTGTAATCCCGTGCTAAGTGGGACCCGTGTAATCCCGTGCTAAGTGGGACCTGTGTAATCCCGTGCTAAGTGGGACCTGTGTAATTCCGTGCTAAGTGGGACCCGTGTAATCCCGTGCTAAGTGGGACCCGTGTAATTCCCTGCTAAGTGGGATCCGTGTAATCCCGTGCTAAGTGGGACCTGTGTAATTCCGTGCTAAGTGGGACCTGTGTAATTCCGTGCTAAGTGGGACCTGTGTAATCCCGTGCTAAGTGGGACCTGTGTAATCCCGTGCTAAGTGGGACCTGTGTAATCCTGTGCTAAGTGGGACCTGTGTAATTCCGTGCTAAGTGGGACCTGTGTAATCCTGTGCTAAGTGGGACCTGTGTAATTCCGTGCTAAGTGGGACCTGTGTAATTCCGTGCTAAGTGGGACCTGTGTAATTCCGTGCTAAGTGGGACCTGTGTAATTCCATGCTAAGTGAGACCTGTGTAATCCCGTGCTAAGTGGGACCCGTGTAATCCCGTGCTAAGTGGGACCTGTGTAATCCCGTGCTAAGTGGGACCTGTGGAATTCCATGCCAAGTGGGACCTGTGTAATCCCGTGCTAAGTGGGACCTGTGTAATCCCGTGCTAAGTGTGACCTGTGTAATCCCGTGCTAAGTGGGACCTGTGTAATCCCGTGCTAAGTGGGACCTGTGTAATCCCGTGCTAAGTGGGACCTGTGTAATTCCCTGCTAAGTGGGACCTGTGTAATCCCGTGCTAGTATTCTGGGTTATTAAAACTTTATTATTGGTGTCCCACCAACACAAGACGGTTTTCATAAAACAGAAAATGTTTAATCTGAACAAACATTATAATAAAGTTTTCTTGCCGGTCCCAATGACTTCAAAATAACAGTGTTCGAATGTAAATAAATCAAATTGTCATTAAACAACACCTCTTAAGTTTCAACAAGACAGGTTTACTAGCAATATACATTGGTAGACTTGATGCACATTCAATAGAAATTGATAACTGGTAATTAACTACTGGTTTTGAATGTGTACCAGACTGGTACTACCATTGACAGCATGTCTTACATATAAATAATGTACTAGCAGTTTAAGAAGCTTAACATTTAGAATGGTTCAAGTAAAATTTAGGACCTTATTTTATCCTTTCAAATAATAATTATACATTATAGCAAAAACATCCTAGCCATATACCAGTAATGACACTACATTATGCAGACAGTAGAATTCATAGATATGTGGATTATCCCATTGTGTTCCAAATCTGAACCTTTGCTATTGACTACTACAAACATGACTGAGGCACCTTGGAAGCCTGGTGATGAACCACCACTAGACTGTCTACAACGTTGATGGCAAATCTTCCACTCATCTCCAACTTCAATACATTCGTCTTCTTGGCAGGGCTTTCCCTATAATAAACATGGTAGTACTTGAAAAGTTACAAGTTAACAAGACCAAAAGAACTCAAGAATACAACATTCATTGTTTGTCAGGGTTTCATACAAGCTGTGGAAACCAAAATTCCAGGATTTTTCCATGATTTGTCCACAACATAGCTCAGCTTTCCATGATACAATCTGAACATACTTAAGTCAAAATGGTACACTGATATCCACATTTTATTTGATCTACATAAAAACATTATTCATCTAGGCTGATTCGCGCAATGTAGAATAGAATTGCTTGAAGCACTGTAATACATGTCAATCCATCATAACGCTCTTGATTTGTATTTTTTGTTCTATTATATTTCAATGGATTTGATCACTTGTATGCACTTACAGCATTTTCAATGATACTTTTCAAGTACATTTTTTGACATTTCAAGACTTTTCCATGATAAAATCCAAATTATCAAGATTCCATGACTTTTCCAGATAAAGCCCATTTTCCATGATTTTTCCAGATCTGTACGAATCCTGTTTTTACTTTGTGTCTGCATCTTCATCTCAGTATATTGACTAGTCTATATGGAAACTTTCACTATCACGAGAAATGCAGTGGAGGAAGAAATGGACAAAATGCAGCAATTATCTTTTGAATGGCTACTCAGATCACTTTTGCAAACTAATGCCTTTTGTACTGACAAGTAGTATTTCGTATGAGAAAGATTCAATTCCAAATGCCATGTAAATAATGTGCAAGTAACTCAAATATTTATCCTGCTCAACCAATAAAAGTTTATGAGGCGTGTTGTGGGAAACCCAGGCTAAATGCATGTGCCTAGTGTCGTCCCAGATTAGCCTGTGCAGTTTGCACAGGCTAATCGAGGACGGCACTTTCCGCCTACAGTGGATTTATGTCTGGAAGAGAGTCCTTGAAAAAGAAAATATTATAAAAGTGGAAAGTGCCGTCCTGAATAAGCCTGTGAGGACTGCACAGGCTAATTTGGGACGACACTTTACGCACATGCACTAAGCCCAGTTTTCCCACAACACGCCTCATATGAAGTTAACCTCATTCCAATGAATTAACTTACTCAAATATACATCCTGCTTTACCAATAAAAGTTCAAAGTTTACCTAATTCTGAAGTATTAACTTACTTCTGTTGTGGCACCATATACAGCACAACTTCTGCCCCAACTGCCCCAGGTCTTGGCTGATGTCGCAATACAATAATGTACAACTGGCCATAGCTGAAAAACAGATAGTCATTTTGACAAATTGGAAATAATGTGTAGTTTATTAATAAGCATTAATAACAAGAGGGCCCTCTGAGATTTTGAAAGTCATTTTGCTAGTTAAGTCTATATCAACCATGCGACCCCTGGAGTGTGGTCAGTCTTGACCCATGGGGCATAATTTGAACAATCTTTGTAAACAAACACTAAAGAGTGTTACATACCAAATACGAAACCTCTGGGCCTTGTGGTTTCAGAGGACAAGATTTTTAAAGCCATTTTGCTATTTAAGATAATATAAACCATGTGACCCCCGGGGTATGGCCAGTTTTGACCCCAGGGGCATAATTTGAACAGTCTTTGTAGAGGACCACTATAGGTTGTTACATACCAAATATGAAACCTCTGGGCCTTGCAGAGTCAGAGAAGAAGATTTCTACAGTCATTTTGCTACTTAAGTCTATATAAACCATGTGACCCCGGGTATGGACAGTTTTGATCCCAGGGTCATAAATTGAACACTATTTGTAGAGGACCACTGTTAGATGTTACATACCTCTGGGCCTTGCGGTTTCAGAGGAGATTTTTAAAGTCATTTTGCTATATATTCTACATAAACCATGTGACCCCCGTGGCGTGTCCAGTTTTGACCCCAGGGGCATAATTTGAACAGTCTTTGTAGAGGACCACTATAGGATTTACAAACCAAATATGAAACCCCTGCACCCTGCGGTTTCAAAGAAGATTTTTAAAGTTTACACTTTTTGAATCTTTTTTTTAGCTCTGGTGACCTACATATGCAGCGGTCCATAACGATTTGAACAACTTTGAAAGAGGGTCACCCAATGATCATTTAAGTGGTTTAGGAGATGTTGTTTGAATGAAAAGTTGACGATGGAAGCACGCACGCATGCACTGACGGGCAATCACAAAAGCTCACCATGAGCAATTTGTGCTCAGGAGCTAAAAATGGGTATAAAATTTTAATGCATTCCCAGCACTTTTTGCCAATACTTTTCAAAACATGTGTATCTATACATAGCATTAATAATACACACTAATTTATATTAAGTCTGCTTGGTCTAGTGATTAGCATATCAGGCTTTTAATCCAGAGCCCAGGTGGTGGTATCACTTTTCATCTTTTATCCCTTTATTGGAGGGATGGGACTGAATATTTTCGAAGATAAAAAAACGAATATGAATATTCGATTTTCAAATTTATTTAAAGAACAAAATTTCTTTTAAAAAATCATGTTTTTTTCCCAGTTTGATTGCAAAGTTAACATGAATTCCAGTCGTATTTCCTGCCTGCCGGGGCAGTGTAACGTTTTTACAACATATCCAATTAACGACAATTGATAATTGGCAGGGGGGGGCACGTCTTTACAAGGGCCGCGAATTAACGGTTTGTAGGAGGCGTGAATATGATGCATTGTATCCACAAATAACAAAACTGGATCATGTTGTGATAACGGTTTGCACAAGGCGTACATTGTTGCTTATTGTCCTAAAGTGACATCTATCAGTCAATCAATTTCTTTAACAAAATTAGCATGATTTGGTCAATCTCAATATACGTCACTTGTAACTTATTCTCCATTATATCAACACCGTATATTATACCAGAGTTTTGATTAATAAACAATGCCACCATCATGTGTTTGGTAGTACTTTATGCGGTCATTAGATAAAATCCAGGCAACGTCTATATAATGAGACATTTGTGTACGGAACGATTAACAAATTAATTAATACATTTAACAATATCTTACATTTCTTTATATTTGCCTAGCACTCACCAAGTTATATAGCTCATTTACCATTGAAACAAGGTAAAACAACTACGTACACATAGTATACATATTTCGGATATAGTGCCGTATCTACTAGTATTCACAAAACAAATATATTCGAATACCTAAAACGAATATTCTAATATTGAATTTCAGTATTCGGTCCCATCCCTACTTTATTGATATGAATACATTTATTTCATTGCATATTATTCCAAATATTGGCCATCAATATTTCCTATTTATCAGAAGTTTATTAACTTTAGTTTTGTATCAACTATCTATGTTTATGTACCAAATTAGTTGAAGTGTGTTACTGTTTAGCGCTAGTCAATAAATCTATGTTACTTAGCCAGAACAACCAATAAAATGTATATTGCTTAAACTTTAACCAGTATGAATCAAACCACTGTTTATGATAGACCTACATGTAGGCCATGGTAACATCCCTTTCCAGTAAAGACTGTTTCGGTTGCTTTGGTAACATTGGAAGATCTACCTCAAACCTGGGCAACTTTAGCATGGAACCTTGCTGCAAAACAAATGCAAGTTATTACACCTCCTATTGCTCAAGCATTACAATATGAAAATGTTGTTGTTTCTTTATATTAAAATGCTGTTAAATGCAACAATAAAGTGCCAAGCAACTGTCTTTTTAATGACATAGATGACACACACACGCACACACGCACACACACACACAACATAAAAATATTATGTCATTTCCTGACTAATGCTTTGTCAATAATTTTGACAAATTTATAATAAATATAAATATTCTACAACATACTTGAATAATTAAATAGATGTTAGAGCATGCTCTGATTAGTATACTAAGAGAAAACAAGCGTTGTCACTATAAGTGATGAATGCCCCCGAATATATGTTTTGACAGAAGAAAGAGTTATGGTCCATGTACTCTGCACTCCCTCTGAAAGGACTCTATCATCATATTAAGTATCATTTGAAACCCTTCAATACTTTTCGAGTTATGCACCACACAATAACTCCAAAAATATTGAAGAAAAAGAGTTATGGTCCTTGTACTCTGCACTTCCTCTCAACATCCTGTTTCAATATATATGTGGTTTTATTTTAAATCCCTTCAATACTAATGGAGTTATGCTAAGCACAAGGAAATTAACTAAAGGGCAATAATGAGTTATGGTCCTGGTACTCTGCACATCCTCACAAAGCATTCTATCATTATATGAAGTATCAATTGAATCCCTTCAATACTTTTAGAGTTATGCTCTGCACAAGGAAATTACAATATGTAGTTATTGTCAGTTATTGAAGAAGAGGGCAACGATGGCCCTAGGTCGCTCACTTGAGTTTAAGGCATCATAATGGCTTAAAGACATTCGCAACAAAAAGAAACTAATTGGGTTAATTTCTCCTTTTGCTTCATTTTTTCTTTATTGTATATAGGTTACAATATACTAATTTCATCTCTAATGTCCATTCAAAATAAATATTTTTAATAGTAAAAGTTCATAAAGCATATATAATAATTAGGGATGGGACCGAATTATCAAATATTCGAATAGCGGATAAAATTCGAATATAAAAAATGAATATGAATATTCGATTTTCAAATTTATTTAGAGGACAAAATTTCTTTAAAAAAAATCATGTTTCTTTTCCAGTTTAATTGCAAAGTTAAAATGAATTCCAGTCGTATTTCCTGCCTAGCAGGTGGGCGGGGGTAGTTTAACATTTTTACAACACATGACATACATATCCAATTAACGACAATTGATAATTGGCAGGGGGGCCACGTCTTTACAAGGGTTTGCAAATTAACGGTTTGTAGGAGGCACGAATAAGACACGTTGTATCTACAAATAACAAAACTGGGCCATGTTGTGATAAGGGTTTCACAGTTTGCACAAGGCGTACATTGTTGTTTATTGTCCTTAAGCGACATCTATACGGTTAATTACAATTACTCTCAAAGCAAACCTATCAAAATGAATCCATTATCAGCCAATCAATTTCTTTAACAGTTCCATAATTTTTGTCAATTTCTTTAACAAAATTAGCATGATCTGGTCAATCTTAATGTACATCACTTTTAATTATTCTCCATTATATCAACACTGTATGTTATACAAGAGTTTTGATAAACAATGCCACCATCATGTGCTTGGAAGTACTTAATGCGGTCATTACACAAAACCCAGGCAACGTGTGATCTATTTAATGAGAAATTTGTGTACTAACGATTAATTAACAATACATTTAACAATATCTTACATTTCTTTATATTTGCCTAACAACCACTTAGTAATATTTTTGATATGGCAAATGTTAGTTCAGTCCGGCAAGTTTTGACAGGTTGTTGGACCGAATGTCTGACACTTTTTTCGTGCTTTTGGGAAGTCTGAGAGCGTGGCCACTTTCGTCCAGGGGCATAATTTGAATGAACAATATTTGTGGTGAACAATGTTTCAAGCCAATTATGATACCTCTGGGCCTTGCAGTTTCAGAGAAGACAATTTTTAAAGCCCACTTTCCATATCAGTCTATAGAAACCATGTGACCCCGGGGTGTGTCATTTTACTATATAAGTCTATATAAACCATCTGGCCGGTTTTGACCCCAGGGGCATCATTTGAACAATCTTTGTAGAAGACCACTATTCAATGTAATATACCAAATATGAGCTTCATGAAGTCTGAGGGCATAGCCACTTTCTACCAGGGGCATAATTTGAACAATATCTGAGGCGTGTCGTGGTAAAACTGGATTTAATGAGACTGAGTAAAGTGTCGCACAGGCTAATCCGGGACGACACTTTCCATTTTTATGATATTTTCTGTTTCAAGGACGTCTCTTCTAAACATAAATCCACTGTAGGCGGAAAGTGTCAGTCCGCACAGGCTAATACAGGAGGACACTTTACGCACATGCCTTAAGCGCTGTTTTCCCACGACATGCCTCATTTGTAGTTAACAATGTTTCAAGCCAAATATGAAACCTCTGGCCCTTGCGATTTCAGAGGAGAAGACTTTTAAAGTCGTTTTGCTATTTAAGTCTATATAAACCATGTGACCCCCGGGGTGGGGGCAGTTTTGACTCCAGGGACATCATTTGAACACTCTTTGTAGAGGACAACTATACAATGTTACATACCAAATATATAACCTCTGGACCTTGTGGTTTCATATGAGAAGATGTTTAAAGTCATTTGCTATTTAAGTATTTATAAACCATGTGGACCCTGGGGCGTGGCCAGTTTTGACCCCAGGGGCATCATTTGAACCATCTTTGTAGAGGACAACTATACAATGTTACATACCAAATATGAAACCTCTGGGCCTTGCGGTTTCAGAGAAGATTTTTGAAGTCATTTTGCAATATATTTCATATAAATATGACTATATAAATATATTTCATATGATACCCGGGGCATGGCCCCTTTTGACCCCAGGGGCATAATTTCAACAATCTTTGTAGAGGACCACTAGAAAATGTCACTTGTCAACCTCTGGGCCGTGTGGTTTCAGAAGAGAAGAATTTTTAAGTTGTTTTGCGATATATTCTATATAAACCATGTGACCCCCAGGGTGTGGTACGTTTTGACCCCAGGGGCATATTTGAACAATCTTTGTAGACGACCACTATAGGATGATACATACCAAATACAAAATCTCTGGGCCTTAAGGTTTCAGAAGAGATTTTTAAAGTTATTTTGCTATATATTATATATAAACCATGTGACCCCTGGGGCGTGGCCTGTTTTAACCCCAGGGGCATAATTTTAACAATCTTTGTAGAGAACCACTAGAGGATGTCACATATCAAATACGAAAGCTCTGAACCTTGCAGTTTCATAGGTGAAGATTGTTAAAGTTTTCACTTTTTAGCTCTGGTGACCTACATATGCAGAGGACTGAAAAGATTTGAACAATTTGAAAGAGGATCATTCCTGTGAAGTTAGGTGAAAATCTGCCAAGTGGTTTAGAAGATGTTGTTTGAATAAAAAGTTGACGATGGATGCATGCACACACGAGACAGACAACGGGCGATCACAAAAGCTCACCATGAGCACTTTGTGCTCAGGTGAGCTAAAAATAAGTCATCAGCAATAACTTCAAAAATATTGAAGAAAGACTTATGGTCCTAGTTCTTGTACTCTTCCTCTTAATGCCCTCTATCAATATCTGTGGTTTTATTTTAAATCCCTTCAACACTAAGGAAGAAATGCTCTGCACAAGAAAATTAACCAAATTGAAGAAATAGTTATGGTCTTGTAATCTGCACTGCCTCTCAACGTCCTCTATCATTATATAAAGTTTCATATGAATCCCTTCAATACAAATGGAGTTTATGCTCCGCACAAGAAGCAGGACGGAAGGACAGATGGATGTAAAGACAAAGGACAGACAGACAGAATATGCGATTACTATATATACCCAAAGTTGCCTTCTGGGGCATAAAACGAAATTTATTCTTACAACAAAATATATAGGTTGCAAGGCATTTGCCAGCTGGCCTGAAGACAACAGCAGCATTCCACCATCTGGTCGGCTCTGGAAACAAAACAAATCATACTTTCATGATTCATATTGACAAACTTTTGTTTTCAATTTTACTTGTTACATTGAAAAATATATCAATTTTAATCTAAGGAAATTCAGAAATCTAGTCTATGGTGAATGACAAAAATTAATAATTTCATGCTTATTTGGAGAATAAACAAGAGCTGTAGGTGGAAGAACTTGTTCCACATATATGAAGTCCACAGAACTTTTGAATCAAAACTTAAATCTAAAAAGTTAAAGGAGTATTAACGTGTCAAAATACAAAACTGAGTTATGTGGATTGTTGCACCTGATGCTGGAGTTGATGACAAAGGTATCAAGGTATAGGTACAGTAGGTATATTGCAAGTTTCAAGTGAATATAAAGTTTCGAGGTTATAATGTTTCAACAAAAACTTTAATCCAAGTACAGACACAGATCCCAAAGCCATGGCCAGTATGAAAGCTTACATATTCTGAGAAAATTTCCAGCTAAAAATTACTATGTTCAAAAGTGTGAAGTGCACCTGTCTATTTTTCACATTTCTTCCAATAAACCATTATTTATAAGGCAGTGTTCTGCCGTGGATGCGGCCTTGCGCCATTGGCGCAAAAATAAATTATTTGTCCCCACCAAAGCGTAAGCGGGTCCGCGGGCGCACGCAATTTACAAGTTTATCATTCAGCGTATTTAGTAATTTTGTTATCATGATCGTCAATTTATAACCAATTTTTTCACTAGAACAATAATTCATTAACGCTTTATCGGCAGCGCTTGAACAGTTCAGATACAGTAGTATCAACCTATAATTGCACACGCGGTCCACATGCTAAGCGTGAAACACGATTTTCAGCGATAAACTTCTGGACGACAGCCGCATTTCGGCAGAAACATCAAAGACTTCTGAAGTCGAATTTCCGACACCGTTGCTATGAGTGTTGCTAACGGCTTACAGTTTTGGAAGCCCGGCTAATTGATGATGTAACACTGTTACACTTTGTAGTTTTAACAGGTTTCATTATTAACGCCTTGTGTTTATAATGGATTTTATTGTTTGTTCAAATTAAAATTAATAAAGCAAGGTCATACGGTATTTAAGAATGCAGTGGTGTAACATTGATGAACAGAACGTTATGAATTAATTAAGAACACAGTATTATGTATTAATCATTTTTGAACAGAAAAAAAACAAAAATAAACATGAATGAAAACAGCTAGTACATATTTTTCAAAACAAAAATCTGCTTTGGGAATATTCATGAGGTGAAAAACTTTTTGTATGTGTCCCTACATTTTTGTAATTTGTCCCGACTTTTTAAAGCCAAGAGGGCCCTTGTCCCCAATAGTCCAAATTCACGGCAGAACACTGATATGTTCTTGGATAATGTATTTTATTTTCTCCTTTTCATTGTAAGGAAAGCATTGAAAACCATAAAATAAAAAATAATGATGAGAAATGGATTTACAACTGTACCTTATGACATAAATAATACAAGTGCTGAAAAGCTGTATTTGCTTACCATCCAAACATACCATACCACACTTAGATTGAGTGCCTTCAAGTTTTTCAGTGTTCTTTTGTCTGGATTAATCTGCAATGCACATTGCAACTAATAATTATACTACTGTGGTTAATACTGAAAGATACATATTTATTTTTATGGGTTGTGTACATGCATAACAATTAACAAAGGAGTACTACTTTCGTTCATCTATTCACACTCAAAAGTGAATTAATTAACTGACAAAAATAGGTTAAAAACTAAAGTTTGCTTTTAAAAAAAACCATCTCCCCACATGCACCACCATAACTCTGCCCAAAATCCACCTGCCATGACATTCTGAAGATTTGCACAACCACACTTGGTACTAATCAATCCTGTGAAGTTTTGTCAAATTCCAGCCAGCGGTTACGGAAAAGAGCACAGACAAGGTATGTTATGTCAACAACTTGAAAGGGCCATAACTCCGCCAAAATTCTGCCGGCGACAATATGCACAACTAGAACTGATAAACCCTGTTAAGTTTTGTCAAAATCCGACCAGAGGTTATGGAGAACAAGCGCAGACAAGGTCTATTATGTGAAAAACTTCAGAAGACCATAACTTCGCAAAAAATCAGCCGCCAAAAACATGCCAAAGATATTCACAACTTCATCAATCCGACAAGGGAATATGGAGAACAAGCGCAGACAAGGTCTCTTATGTTAAAACTTCAGAGGGCCATAACTCCGCCACAAATCTGCCGACGACAACATGCCGAAAATATGCTCAACTATACTTAAAACTGATCAATCCTGTGAAGTTTCTTCAAAATCTGACCAGGGGTTACAGAGAACAAGCGCAGAAAAGGTCTGTGATGTGAAAAGCTTGAAAGGGCCATAACCCGTCAAAAATCTGACACCGACGACATGCCGACAATATGCACAACTAGGCTTGGTACTGATCAAACCTGAGGATTTTCGGCAAAATCCGACCAGGGGTTACAGAGAACAAGAGTGGACAAGGTCTGTTGTGTGAAAAACTTAAAAGGGCCATAACTCTGCCAAATATTCGCTGACGACTACATGCAGACAACGCTGAGGACTACATGCAGACAATATGCACAACTAGTCTTGGTACTGATCAATCCTGTGAAGTTTCGGCAAAATCCAACAAGGTTTACGGAGAACAAGCGCAGACAAGGGCTGTTATGTTAAAAACTTCAAAGGGCTGTAGCACTGCCAAAATCCGCAGACCAAGACATGCCGATGATATGCATAACTAGACTTGGTACAGATCATTCCCGTGGAGTTTCATCAAAATCGGACAAGGGGTTATGGAGAAATAGCGCAGACAAGGTCTGTGATGTGAAAAACTTCAAAGGGCCATAACTCCGCCAAAAATCCGCCACTGAAGACATGGGAACGATATGCATAACTAGACTTGGTACTGATCAATCCTGTGAAGTTTCGTCTAATATTCGACCAGAGGTTAAGAACAAGTGCTGACTTTTTTTTTCAAGAGTCCAGCAATACATCCATACAAACATCCAGACATCTGTCTTTCCAGCACAAAATCAATATGTCTCCCAACCCACTATCTTTTGCAATATTTCATACATAAACTTGTAAAAAATTTGTTTTATTGGCACTTTCAGAGAAAAATAAATGCCATTATATTAAAAATTTTGCCATTTACATAACAAAATGCATTTAAATGCCTGAAAACTCTTGACTCACTGAAGACATTTGCTATAATTAGATGATTAAAAAAATTATGTCAAAGAAATTTTTTTTGCGACTGAAAAATAAAAGCCTTCTTCCATATTCATTCACCAATATGTTAAAATTACTGTTTCATTATTTTTATGTACTAGCACTTGTGTATTAACAGTGAGCTGAAACATTAGCCAAATAATAATGATATGCATGTGTATGTTATGATGATACACTTGACTCAGTAGTTATACCACAAAGTTTTAGCTGCGCACAAATAAGAATATAATTTAGGAAACTACATCACTGCATTCAACCTGGTAAAATTCTGCACCATTCCCAGTGATGAAGACTATTTCGTTCATGTTTGTCCAAACAAAGCCCTTGATTTCAGTGGATCGACCCTGAAAAACACAGGTCACTTGATCAAAGCATTATCAAATATTTACTTTCCAAAGGACTGGTAGTGTTTGGATGGTCTGAAAACTTAAGAGTTTGTTTACAATTTAATAATTATCTATTGATCCACAAAATGAACAAAATCTTACTGCACAATTTCTTCTTTGTCTAAAGTTACTAATGAAGATTTACAAAGAACAGCACTTACAAAAAGTGGCGCATTTGAAGTCTTAGAATTAATATTTTGAGTCACCTACCGATAACACCATTAACTTCATTAATAAAACTTCTGCAGTTGCCATACAAATTAAACTTTCTGAATGTTCTTCCCACACCAAAAAGATAATTTCTTATTAAGGGCTTTGGGCAAGTGGATAAGCCCACTGCAGTTGTGCGAAATATAAATCTTGAACAACATAAATATGAATAGCAAACAATCACACACCTTACAAGTCTGTGAGTATTCAGTAGTGTCTGCAGTCTGATCTTCATGAAAATTGATGAATTCCTGTCAACATAAAATTCATGGAATAAAATGTATATATAACTTATGATACATGCACGAAGAATGCTTACATGTACTTGTCCAACTATACTATTAATAAACCTCATTTTCACATAATTTAATGATTTTGCCAAAAGGAAATGCACATTTTTAACAAAGTAAAAACACCCTTCAATAAATGATTTACAGAAACAGGTTTACAACTCCAAATTTTTAACTGTAAAACAAAATTAATCTTAATAATAAGCTGCATGCACACTTTATCTTAGCCAGCCTCCATGCATCTTGTAACTTTACATTTAAATGAGGCGCGTCGTGGGAAAACCGGACTTAATGCATGTGCGTAAAGTGTCGTCCCGGATTAGCCTGTGCAGTCCGCACAGGCTAATCTAGGACGGCACTTTACAGCTACAGTGGATTTATGTTTAGAAGAGACTTCCTTGAAACAGAAAATACCATTAAAGCGAAAGTGCCATCCCGGATAAGCCTGTGCGTACTGCACAGGCTAATCCGGGACGACACTTTGCACACAAGCATTAAGACCGGTTTTCCCACGACACGCCTCACATGTTAAAAATTTTACTCCAACATACAACTGATTTCGGTGATCTCTGTATTGCAAGTATTCTTCTGTCAGGTGAGAATTTCATTGAATTCACACTTCCCCGATCCTCCATTCTGGAATATATTGACATGCAAGACATACATAATTATTGAGTCAAACTTTGTTGTCTCAAAGTCAAATGGTTTTAAACATTTATAATTTCCAAGACTTCTCCAGGCCGTTTTAGCACCCCGGTCCCGGGGCGCTTGAATTTTAACTTGAACTTTCCCGGGGCACCTTAAATTAGTGTTGTGCGTATAAACATCGCCTGGGGCGCCTGTATTTTATCATTTTATCAGCTATGTTGACTGAAGTAGACCGACAGTAGCTGCTGTGAAAGCTAATCTCTTGCGTCATAAAGGCAGTTTTTCACTCTAGAAACATGTACACCCACTCAACCAAGTCGGTAAATGATCAAAGCAATTGTCACTTCGCCGAAAATTTTAACAATTTGCAGTTATTTCTAAGCGGCAATCAATCACCGTGAAGCCCCGTCCCTGTAGGCGGAGTTTCATTACGCAATAAAATCGATATAAGCCAATAGAAATGCTCAGATTATCTTGGCTATGGAACGACGTTATCATTGACGAATCGGCGCAATCGGCATGCATCCACACACAAGTAACCTCATATTCGCGTAAAATAAAACCCTCGCCCTTTCGTATTTTATAATATCCACACTTATTTATTTGCTAAATTTAACTAGAGCTTTGTCACAGGAGTGGCAGCGGGCCCCGAATGATAATATGTGTGAAGGTGAGGAACTGTTTTTCTATTTTTAATAACGGTGACATTGACCTTTATCCCATCCACATCCTATGCAATCCCAAGCGATGTCTTGATAAAAGGTATCTATGTGTGAAGTTGAATTACAATAGCGCAATTCGTTCTCGAGTAATTGAGCGAAAACCTTTTTTATTTTTTTTGTAACGGTGACCTTGACAGTGACCCCATCCACCCCCTATGTAATCCCAAGCCAGGTCTCGAGATAAGGTATCTATGGATGAAGTTTCATTAAAATATTTCATTTCGTTCTTAAGTTAGAGAGCTGAAACCAAAAGTTGACTCCGGCTGAAAATGAAAAATTAACAAAGGGCAATAACTCCAGAATTATGAAGTGCAGAGTAACGGTTCTTGTGCATTGCACTTCTCCTCAATGAGATCTATCCACCTATGAAATTTCAAGTTAATACCTCTAATAGTCTAAGAGTTATGCTCCAGGCAATAATGAAGTATGAACAATTAACAAAGGGCAATAACTCTCAATCCATGAAGTGCAGAGTAACGGTTCTTGTGCACTGCACTTCTCCTTAATGAGATCTATCCACCCATGAAGTTTCAAATTAATAGCTGAAACGGTTCTGAAGTTATGAAAGAAAAACATGAAAAATGTGGACGGACGGACGGACAGACAGGGTGATTACTAAAAAATAAACTGCAATAAATCAGTCTAAAATACGCTAATATGAAATCATAATCGGAAAAGCCTATCCAGTGTTACTGTTGTAGTTTCGTAAAATAAGGTGTCTTGTTTTACATACATGCCATGGGGTAAACCCGTATTTTTTTACAAAAGAGCACGAAATGTCGGCTGACAACCACGATGTCACGTTCCACGCAAAGAAAAGTGTGAGTGTACGGACCATATGCTTTACTAACATTTGACGCGCGTAGGCAAATCGTGCAAGAGGAAATTTTCCCGCCAATTTTGCACGAACCAAGCATGTATTATATAAATGTATAAATTTAATCAAGATCTTTACAATTCACCAATTATCCAATCAGTGCTATGTTCACAGTTGTAACGATTAAAACAGCGTTAAAACACTAAACCCATGCCCATATGAACATAATTAATAGAAAAAAAAAGGCTACCAAATATTCGATAACGACGAGAATAGTTGGTTTGAACATGACGTCACTGTGCGACAGGGATGCGCACTGGACATAAACATCTGGAAAAAATTATAAGTTACTTTTAGTTTCGCAACAAAATTGATGCCTGATGCTTCTAAAAGGGTCGAGGTATACATTTTTAACGGTGATGTTTCGTTTATTTTATTTTGTTTAAACTTTGACAAAAAATGAAAAGCTGATTGCCTAAATTTTAAGATCTAAAACGCACCAGATAACGTCATTCGACACATGCCGCGAAAACTAATTTCCACGTTGGGAGGGGGACATCCCTCCCTAACCCACCCCTCTTGGGACCGGGGCGCCTGAAAATTCCTTGGGAAGGCCCTGATTTTACATTCATTGTACTGTCTATGTACTTTATGTATGGATAAAAATGACAGTAAATCAGACAATTACTACATTCACACAATATCAGGATGTCTCTAAACCTATGGTCTGGCAGTGTGGCTGACAGAGTGCTCTCCTGACCCTAACCATTCTAAGCAAATGTCTAGGCCAACATGAATTTAAGAAATAACTACATGAAAGATAGTTTGAACATATCTGTTGAAAGCTTGACCTTACCTGAATGTTATACTGCTTTTATCATTTGGTCCCTTGACAACAACACCCAAGGATCCACCTGACCGCACTGTGAACACCTTCAAGTCAATAATAAAACAGGCTCATTAAAAGTTATACTAATCAGTTAATGTTACAGGGGTCCCAAGAAACTGTGTAAATAAGGATGTACTAGCATAGGCAAGCAAAGATTGACAAAACTTACACCTTTAAAAAAAATTAAATTAAATATTATAATTTAGCAACATGTAATTGTCATTAGGGACATGCAATTGTAATTTATCAACATGTAATGGTCATTTAGAAGCATGAATGTACTGGCGGATATACCCTTCCATAATTTCATACTTCGATTGTCAATAATTGGTTGTAAATGTTTAAAAGGACATTATCGATAATAACTTTCTAAAACTGGAACGAAATTGCTCGGAATTAGTCTACATATCCTTTGTTATACAAAGACAAGAGCAATAGGTTATCCATTCTTTAAATAATCATCAAGAGCAATCAACAATATCAGAAAAATAAAATTTGCATCAATTGCTACATGGGATACACCAAATCATTGCGATTGATACAATGTCTATACAATTGTAGATCTTGTTAATAATGGCGGAAATTGTAACTGAAATTAAATGAGTTTAATAAAACAATGGAGGCCATCTGCAGACGTCAGTGAGATACAAATGGTTATCAGTCTTTTACAAGTCGTGATAGGCATACAAATAAACGTTCATAGTATGTGTGCAACAAAATGATAAGTGTTTCAATAAATAGACAGTATTGTGACATAAAGATGCTAGTTAACAAAGGACAACACACTGTTTCATTTCCGGACGAAATATGTGACCGAATTACACCTCTAACTTAGTTATTTGCGAATTGTAATGAATGTTAGAACATTAATGGAAAATAATTTCAAGGAATATTTAACATACTTGCTGATTAGCATCATCATAGAATACATTGTTCTGTTTACTAATTGGTTCGAATTTAATTGGAGAATTACAAAGTTCAATATAATGCGATCCTTCTGCAGAAGCCATTTTGGTAGGCTATGCCTAAAACAATGCCGAAATAAATCATCACAGTGAAACAGGCTAACATGCACCAATTTTGTCTCTAAAATAACAACTAGTTTAACTCATACTACCGAGTCTCTCTACATTTTGCTAGTCTATACACTATCTGCAATGTTTAATTTATATTTTATATCTGAAGTCAGCTGCAGAATTTAGAAAGTTCCATTCAAAACCTAGATAAAGTCGTTTGGGTTATAAAGGCTTTTAGGGTATAAAGGATAACGTGGAATAAAGTTTTTGTTGGTTACTTCAAAGTTTATTTTTGGTGTTGGTGCAAAGGAAATGTAATTTATCAGAAAATTATAGCAGTTATTGCAACAACATGTCATTTTTAATATCCTTTATAACCTAAAGTACAATAATGGCACTTATGTCAGTTATCTTACATAGTTTTAATTACGTAGCAGAAAATCTGCAAGATATTGATTGATCGATAATTTAAATTATGTTAATACCAATATGAGTGCTCCAGATAGGCTGCGTATCCACGTAAATTAGTGTACAAAATTTGGATTTGAATCCAATAGCCCATTCGAGCTACCCGATCGGACATTTCACTTACGCCAAAAACAAACAATATGTGTTGGAAATTAAAAAACTCTGGTATGTCTCAATAGGCAAGACATTTGTCCTTTCATGTATAATGTTTCATTTAAGGAATTAATTTTTGAAACGTTGTAATCAGACGCCAAGTCCTTAGCTATTCGTTAAACACCAAACGACTGTATTGAAAGAAAAAAAAACACGCCTTCCCCATTGCCCATCATCGGGAGGGTTAAATACACAAAAACATAATGTCCTCTGACTGAAAGGAAGTGTTTAGGATAATATATGTTACTAGGTATAAGCTTACCATCGTCTGGAATGCCCGCAGCCTACAGATTTTGATCCTCCTGGTAGTGTGATAGCATATCTGGGGCGATTTTCATCTCGTACTCAAATCATTGAGGCTTGAGCAGGGGTACTTCTGCGGGAAATGCTGCAGGAGGGTTCACTGAAGGATATTGGGGCGGTGGAAATTTCACTGTCTACAATATCGTTCAATGCTTATGCATATGAAATATCCAACATTCTAGCAATGAATATCAAATGAAGAATTATATAGTACCGAGTACATCCTTTTTGGCAGGGAAGTTATAAACGCAAAAGGGTTTTAAAAATTCAAACAAAAGCATATTTATTTAAAAAAAGTAAATTGTTATGACATTAACTTACGGATTGCAATAATAGCAAAATATTTAATCATATAATTATTGGAATATGCAATCATCAGAAAGATACTGACATGAAATATTCTGATTTTATTTCTCATCTTTTGTAATACATGAGCTTATTCAACAGTCAGAAAATAAATAATAAGAAGCAGATGATGACAAAATTAATACTGTATTAGATATGCTTTATCATGTAAAAAATAGAAGAAAAAAAATTAACATGTGAACACTTGGAGTCCACTAAATAATAAGACTAACAACATATTACAACATACAAATGTGACTGTAATAGTGCCAATGTACAATTAGATGTTAAAATGTAGTTATAACAGTTAAATAAATGAAACTGTACCATTTTACATTAAGATAATCAGACCACATCTCAATCTCAAATTGTGTAAACTATAACCTCTGCACGATTATAGTTTACACAAACAAAATACCATATCTGACTGTCCTTGAAAGTTAAATATCTCCTTAAAAAGTGGGAAGACATAAAGATTCTTTGAAATGAATATGAAATCTCTGGTGTTACAAACAATGCATGCACAAAGCTACGATACAAAAATGAGTTGATAAATTAATACTAGCAATACACATACCATCTTCTAGACCAGTAAGCTAGTGCTGATCCTGGTGGATGTTGATCTCAGCTGGCTGAGGTTCCTGGCTCTCAACAGGTCGTACTGGGATTCCTTGAGCAAGGGAAGGGGCAGGTGATCCAGAGTGGTCTGCTGAAGGGGGGAAATGGACCGAGGCAGGCGGAGGGGTGACAATGTTTTTATCTACAATTAAATTACAAGAACAGTGGAAATTCCACGAAAACCACATTTTTCGGACGGAATGCATAAAAGTCAGCACAATAATGAAAGAAAGTTCTGTGTGCAAGGTGAAGGTCATACACCTATGGCTAGGAAATAGTGACCTTGATCTAGCAATTCAAAGCGAGGTCTCAATATCTAAATATGAAGTTTCATTAAAAATCTAAATTCATTCTCGAGTTACTGAGTGGAAACCGTTTTTTTTATTTTTATTAATGGTGACCTTGACCCCACCCAACCCATATGCAATTGCAAGCGAGGTCTATATATAAGGTATCTACATATAAATGTTCAATAAAATATCTCAATTCGTTCTCTAGGTATTGAGCGGAAACTGTCTGTCTATTTTTAGTAATGGTGACCTTGACCCACCCACCCCATATGCAATCATAAGCGAGGTCTAGAAATAAGGTATCTACATATAAAGTTTCATTAAAATATCTCAATGTGTTATCAATACATTTAGCAAACCATTTTATTTTTTTTAGTAACGGTGACATTGACCATGACCCAACCCACCCAAGCAAGGTCTAGATATAAGATATCTAGGTATGAAGTTTCATTAAAATATCTCAATGCATTCTCAAGTTATTCAGCTTAACCCGTGTTTCTATTTTTAGTAACAGTAACCTGGACCCCACCCACCCCATATGCAATCCCAAGCAAGGCCTCAATATCAAAAATCTATGCATGAAGTTTCATAAAAATATCTCGATGTATTCTTAAGTTATTGTGTGGAAACCATTTTTCTTGTTTTAGTAATGGTGACCTTGACCCCACACACCCAATATGCAATCCAAGGTGAGGTCTCCATATAAGGTATCTATGTATGAAGTTTCATTAAGATATCTCGATGCATTCTCAAGTTATTGAGCAAAAACCATTTTTCTATCTTTAGTAATGGTGACCTTGACCCCACCCACCCCATATGCAATCCCAAGCGAGGTCTCAATATAAGGTATCTATGTATGAAGTTTCATTAAAATATCTCAATGCGTTCTCAAGTTATTGAGAGGAAACCGTTTTTCTATTTTTAATAAGGGTGACCTTGACCCCACCCATCCCATATGCAATCCCACACGAAGTCTCAATATAGGGTATCTATGTATGAAGTTTCATTGAAATATTTTGAAGCATTCTCAAGTTATTGAGCGGAAACCGTTTTTCTATTTTTAGTAACAGTGACCTTGACCCCACCCATCCCATATGCAATCCCAAGCGAGGTCTCAATATAAGGTATTTATGTATGAAGTTTCATTAAAAAGTCTTAATGTGTTCTCAAGTTATTGAGCAGAAACTGTTTTTCTATTTTTAGTAACAATGACCTTGACCCCACCCATCCCATATGCAATCCCAAGCGAGGTCTCGCTATAAGGTGTCTTTGTATGAAGTTCCGTTACAATAGCTCAATCCGTTCTTGAGTTAGTGCGCGGAAACAACAAGTTGAAGCCGCCACCCCGACCGCAAGGCCCGTCCCACCTGCCCGCTTGCCCAATGACATACCCCAATCTAATAACCAAAATTTTTCTTTGAAAAATTGGGTTAAAAATGCTGCAGAATGAGTTAAATTACAATACTAGAAATATAAATATTGTAGAAGTAAGGGCATAAAAATAAAGACTGGATTGAACTTGTTGAATTGTTTTCTTTTCCCATTGGAAAACTTTCTTGACGTCAACATGGAATATTTATCAGAAAATGTGTCTTAAAGATATAGCCTTGGATAATTTCTAATGTAATCTGTTTCATGTTGGGATGGCAACAAATATCCAAATAATTAAAACTATATTATTTAGTCATTTTAATACTTGCCAGTTTACTTTTGGTAACCCAATTAAGTTTTGTCAATGTTAGCCCCTTAATATAGTTTTCGCCTTAGCTTCTCTAGTACAGGATATACGTGTCAAAATCATCCTATTGTTATGTTGATGATAATTTGTTGTTTAACTTTTAATCCCACTGGGACCCAAGTCAGTCACAACGCACACTGCTGCCTGTTCAGCTCGCGTCAGGGCTGTTTGTCGATAGTGTTTATGTTTCTTGTGATATTGAGCAAGCAGTAAAAATGGTAAATTCTGATACTTTACTGATAACTAAGCAAAAAACTAATTGCAAATTTGATGGAGCATAAATTACATATGAGGCGCGTCATGGGAAAACCGAACTTAATGCATGTGCGTAAAGTGTCGTCTCGGATTAGCCTGTGCAGTCTGCACAGACTATTCCGGGACGGCACTTTCCGCCTACAGTGTATTTATGTTCAGAAGAGACTTCCTTGAAACAGAAAATACCATAAAAGCGGAAAGTCCCGTCCTGGATTAGCCTGTGCTGACTGCACAGGCTAATCCGGGACGACACTTTACGCACATGCATTTAGACCGGTTTTCTCATGACGCGACACATATTATTTTATCACTGTGCAAAAATATTATTTTGTTTGAAACATGTGTTTTATGCTGCAATTTGATCATTTTTGATCAGTGTTTAAACCAACGTCATATACTACATTTCTATTTTTTTTACAGTAGGCATCACATTAGCAGTAACTCGTCTCTCATCTCTCGTGTAATATAAGTGATAATCTTTAGTTTCAAGTGCATGATTTCAATGGTTATATCGAAAAAATATTGTTCTTGACTATGTCATCGTTTTATTCCGTCATGTCAGGCTTTGTATGACGATAGTTTGGACATTGTAACGGATTTACTGACGATAGTTATACTTTCCGGATTGTCCGGCAAGATGTAGATATTACCGGATATTGTTTTTAACGTTGTAAAATGACTGACGGAGTCACAATATAACGTTACACTACCTTTACATGACCGAAAATAAAGCACTTACTAAAATGAATGCCTAATATTTAATGGGTGGATTAATTCTTGACTCGTGATGGTATTGCATACATTCCGAAACTTCATCTGCATAAAATACTTAGTAAAGGAAAATTAGTGCAAAATTAGCCCTATAGTTTGCATTTTTCACTTATTTTTCGTTGATTATAAGTGGCACATTGTTTAGATTATTAATAAACTTTATGTAAGTACAACTTACACGTGACAATTATAATGTTTATGTTAATAAATCATTAATCAAATTGTGTTTTTACTAACAGTTAAATTTTGACCCCATGACTGATCCAAATTTTACAACTGATCAGTTTTCAACGACCCTTTGATCAAAATCGAATGATGAAATGTTGGCGGGTTCAATTCACAGCGTTAAAAAGGGACCCATGGGTTCAAATTTCAACGGTGTCAATATTTAATGGTACACCGGCCCTACGGTATCTGAAGAATAAGGGATATTAATATTGAATCAATATAAAATACGAGTGCACTGTTTCTAAGTTAAAGCAAATGTATACAACTGAATTATAATATATAGTTAAACTGTGATTATCGATGGCATTATCGCGGGCGCGCGAAAATAGATGTAAAATTTTTATAAATTCACTGCACCGTCATGACGTACCGTTGTTCGCATGCATTACATAAATTGGGAACTTATCATTGAAGTGTGCGATTTTGTAGGCACTAGTTCGAATCCGACTCAAACATTTTAGCACACAATCATGTTTTTGTTTTTGTAAATATTTTGTTCTCAACGATTCCATCATTTATTGTTTCTACTCGAAACAAATGGGGAATAATTATGTTTTATGCGAAATACAATCAATAATATGTCCCTTTGATTACTTCGCAGTAAAGAAAATCATGTATGATAAACAAAACGTTTCTTATACCTGTGGTTGGAGCAACTGGGCAGGGTAAAGTTGCTACTGATCTTCCTTAAACTATATGAAGTTTCTCAATTGCAACTGATTCACAGGCATTTGGCGCATTGCTATGGTAACAATTACTAAAATGACATATCTAATGACAAACAAAGACATGTAGAACATTGGAATTGGGAGTGTAAGTACACTTGCCACACCTAAAAACATGTTTTGACTTTTCTGTAGAATTGTTGTTTTTGACATTGTTTTACCTCAAGATTCACAGAAACATTCCATTCTTTACAAAATGATGACTCATCCTTGAACGACACTTCGGATACCTCCCCCACAATTGGCAAGAAACCGTTACCCTATAGACAGACAACCGTGACATTAGATATTAGCTCAACATGCAAACTGTGACATGTTACATAATGACTGTGAAATGCATGACAGGAATAATGCTACCTTTCGCTATTGTAACGCTTTCCGAGGATTTCGATTAGTAATGGATTCAATCATACTTGAACCATTTGTCGAAATATCTCATATTCTTTGATTGTAATAACAAAATTATATTTTACAGACTACAACTCATTAATTCATATTGTATACATACATATTGTAACTCAGTGCAACGCTAAAAAACAAATTAATGACGAATCGCATGGTGTCAAATCTAAAATATCTATTACCTTGAAACAAATGTGAATACTTACAAGATTCTTTTAATTGTGTAACAAGAGGTGTGTTGTCAGCCCTATTTAAACTCACAGGAAACCGTAATTCTATCGACAGGCAGCCGTGACACGAGCTCAACAGGCAACAGTGTACGTTGTGATCGACTTGGGTCCGCGTGATTATGTAGACCAGGGTCTCTTATTATATTAGTAGGAGATTAAAGCGTCTTGAGGGTGTTAATTAGTGTTACTGCATGCATGTGCTCTAAACAGACGCATCACAACCCTACATATATCAGGTGGTTTGTGGTTACCTGAACACATGCTTTAAAACAGAAAGCACAGGGCACAGTTGTCAGCAAAGTACATACGTGGTTTTAAAAGCTAAATCAGTGGTTTAAGTCTTTCTCACATGCAGTTGCAAAATTGCATCATAGTTTCAATATGTAGCTCTAAAATTGTGTATGGGGTGCAATTTTCTATCAATTAATAATGTGTAAAAAGATCTTAGTTCTTATACCACACAATTAGTTTTTTTAATAAAACTGTTTGTTTATAATAATGTCACCCTCGTGATTAAGGGCCAGCCATTTTTGACTTATGAAACACCTTTAACTGATGAACATCTTTACACCTGATTCCTATCCTATATGCCGGGTACTTGGCAGGAAGGCAATCAGTACCTTTTTGATTGAACTAGCTGCTGGGTTGGCAACCGGCCATATCAGAACAAGCCCTGTGCGAGACTCAAACCTTCGACCTCCCGCTCCATAGGCCAACGCCCTAAACACTAGGCCTTTGAGACAGTAATATTTCCATAACTTTACTAATACTGTATTTGACGATCAAATATTTGAATACTTTATCAATCAAATATTAGAACATCAATTTTGGATTCATTGCTATCCCTAGTTTTTTGTAATAAAGTACATAAAATTCCAATGCAATAAGTTGTCAGATGGTTTGTTTGGAAGACCTGTGGACTAGAAAATTGATTCAATCTCCCTCTAGTATAATTTTGTACCTATAAATATTTTCTCCCAGGAGGGTGGTGGTGGGCTGACCCAGGGGAATTTTACTAATTATTTTTTGGGTCTAATTCACAACCTATTGCCAAGCATTTTTGTCTAAATCCCCACAGTGAGAGATGCTTAGTGCATCTAATGGCCTGGGGGTGCTCAATATTAACAGAATTTAAAATCCGAACACAGTCTATTTCCAGGGACCCGGAATCATTTGGCATTTCAAATTCCCGCCTGTCGGGAATTACTTTCAGTCTTAAGTCACGTATATGGCCACCGCTCCACCCCTAGGAGAATATTGATAGGTGCATTATCCCAGCATTATAGTTTACCAAATGGGTGTTTTTTTCACCCACAGCCAGCTGATCTTCATGAATGGGATAGGGGACCATCATCATCTCAGCTGGCTGAGGCGCCTGATCCGGGACGATCTGCTGAAGAGGAATTGACAGAGGCAGGCGAAGAGGCAATAAGGTCACTGTCAAAAGCTGATACTGATCCGGGTTGTTGATGATGTCAGCTTGCCTCTGGCTGGTACAGGGACCATTGGGGCTGGAACTGGGTCTTGGGGCTTCTACTCGAGGGTCTGCTAAAGGGGCTGCGACCTAGATCTTCCTGTCTATAGCTGTGATAATCCTACCGAGTAGTTGTTGATGATCCCATTTGACTAAGGCTGGTGGATCTTGGCTGGTGGTACATGGACCATTCAGGGTTGAGTAGGGGCAGGGGCTGCTTCAGAGGGATTCAATGAATTAGCAGGCACTTGGTTGATTTCTCTGGCTACAAATATAGCAAAACACTAAGCATGGAATATATGACGATGCTTAATGCTTTTTTATGCACTTTAAAATGTTTGAGTTTTTCTAATAACAAATAACAAGGGCTGAAAGAGTAAAGCATGCTTGAATATTCAACGAATTTATTGCAGTGCATTTTTTTAATGTGGATGAGAGAAAGAAACAATAAACATACCTTGAAACATAAAGATATTCAATAATTATGGTTGTAGAACTAGAAATACACCATTACTGTAATCTCATAGTACAATGTCTACCAAAGGTAAAATCATATGAAGCTTTTAAATTTAAGGTCTTTAGAACGAAAACTTTTTAAAGTGAAAATCAGTAAAATCACAACAGAGTTATGGGCACTGTTATATTGAATATAAACAAAAGCTGTCTCAGGACAGCGCACTCGACTATTGAACCGCTTTGTCAGAGTTATGGGCCTTTATCACTACAAAGAAGAAAAATATTCAGTGGAAACCGTTTTTATTTTAGTAACCGTGACCTTGACCTTGACCGCACCCATATGCAATCCCAAGCGAGGTCTCGATATAAGGTACTATGTATTAAGTTTCATTAAAATATCTCAATGGGTTCTCAAGTTATCGAGTGGAAACCGTTTTTCTATTTTTAGCAATGGTGACCTTGACTCCACCCACCCAATATGCAATCCCAAGCGAGGTCTCGATATAAGGTATCTATGTATGAAGTATCATTCAAATATCTCAATGCGTTCTCAAGTTATTAAGGGGAAACCGTTTTTCTATTTTTAGTAACAGTGACCTTGACCCCACCCACCCCATATGCAATCCCAAGTGAGGGGTCTCGATATAAAGTATTTATTTATTAACTAATATTATTCATTGAAATATTTCAATGCGTTCTTAAGTTTGAGCGGAAACCATTTTTCAATTTTAAGTAACAGTGACCTTGACCCCACCCACCCCATGCAATCTATAGCGAGGTCTCGATATAAGGTATCTATATATTAGGTTTCATTAAAATATCTCAATGCGTTCTCAAGTTATTGAGCGGAAACTGTTTTCTATTTTTAGCAACAGTGACCTTGACCCCACCCACCCAGATGCAATCCCAAGTGAGGCATGCTATAAGGTATCTATGTATGAAGTTTCATTACAATAGCTCAATCTGTTCTCGAGTTATAGGGATATGGAGCTGTTACACGCAAACTTTAACCTGAATTTCTAAGTACAAAAAGGGGCATAAGTCTGCTAAAATGCTGGTCGCAGTTATGGGTCTTGGTCAGTGACCTCACATAATGACTACGAACACATGTGTAAAGTTTCAATTGAATATCTGTAGTAGTTACAGAGATATGTACTTGTTGCATGCAAACCTTAACCTGAATTTTCTCTTGCATGCAAACCTTAACCTGCCTTTTTTAATTACAAAAAGGGGCATTATTCTGCTAAAATGCTGGTCACAGTTATGGGTCTTGGCCACTGACCTTATATTATGACCCTTAAAGCATGTGTGAGGTTTTAGTTTAATATCTGTAGTAGATATAGAGATACGGAGTTGTTGCACGCAAACTTTAACCTGATTTGCTAAGTATAACAAGGCTTGCCACAGGATGTGACATATGCCCCCGAAGCATATGCTTGTCATAGGAAGGCAAAACAATGTCAGAGTACCATATGCCTTGGACAAATATCTTGAGATTTCAGCATCACAGCTGTTTGTTGTTGTGACACACTGCCTCATAATGATCTTCATTCCCAACAAGTTATTACATTCCTTACGTTGGCAAAAATTATGCTTCGTACAAAAAGTTCATTCTTATATTTGACCTTTTAAGTGTAACCTTGGACCCACAGACCTTGACCGAGGAGCATGTAAGTGGTATGTGACACATCATCTGGTCATGGGAAAAAATAATCTGAAGTAATATTAAAAATTGTCAAGGCTATTGGAAGTTCTATAGCCGAACAAAAATTCCTTGACATCTGACCTTGAATTGTGACCTTGACCTTTGACTGAGGACCATGGGATTTGTACACGACACATCGCCTGGTCATGGGAAATAATAATCGGAAGTAATAGGACCTTGACCTTTGACAGACATGCATGGGAGTTGTATGCGACACACTGTCTGGTCATAGGGAATAATAATCTGAAGTAACATTAAAATCCCT
The DNA here is from genome assembly GCA_027627225.1 of Congeria kusceri. Classification (NCBI taxonomy): domain Eukaryota; kingdom Metazoa; phylum Mollusca; class Bivalvia; order Myida; family Dreissenidae; genus Congeria; species Congeria kusceri. Next base: position 25,781,185 of record CM051035.1, read on the forward strand.
CCAGGCGTTAAGAAGTTACAGAGCGGGAAAAAAAAAATCATGACCTTTGACCTTAAATTGTGACCTTGACCTTTTACCGACAAGAATGGAAGTTGCACCAACACATCCGTTTAGAAGTTATAAAGTGGAAACAAAAATAATTGACTTTGACCTAGAATTGTGACCTTTGGCCGACCATAATGGGAATTGTACGCGAAACATTGTCTGGTCATGGGGAATAATAATCTGAAGTTATATTAAAATCCTTCCAGGCCTTAAAAAGTTACAGAGCGGAAACAAAAATTGGTCATGGGGAATAATAATCTTTAGTTATATTAAAATCCATCCAGGCATTTAGAAGTTATGTAGCCGAAACAAAAATTCATGACCTTTGACCTTGAATTGTGACCTTGACCTTTGATCGACGAGTATGGGAGTTGCACACGACACATCGTTTAGTCATGGGAATAAAAATCTAAAGTCATATTAAAATCCATCCAGGCATTAAAATGTTACAGAGCCGAAACAAAGTCTAAAAGGACAAAAAGCCCACCCACTAACCCACCCACTCACGCATACCCACGCACCCACCCACAGACGGACGGTGCGACTACTATATGCCCTCCTTTGGGGGCATAAAAAGGGGCATAATTCTGCTAAATTGCAGGTCAAAGTTATGGGTCTTGGTCAGTGACCTGACATAATGACCCCAAACACGTGTGAAGTTTCAATTGAATATCTGTAGTAGTTGCAGAGATATGGACATGTTGCACACAAACCTTAACCAGAGCATTACGCCAAAGCTGACGCTGACTAACGGATGAGTAGTGTAGCTCGAACTTTTTTCGGTGAATAGTCCAGCTGAAGATGATGAAAATGTTACATTCCAATATTCAATTTAATGTATTTTTTTATTTTTGTTGTTACTTATGGAAATTCCATAAGTAATATTATGGAAATTTGCAGGCTTGAATTAAAACTAAGGATGTCAACGAATAATTGAATATTCGAATACTTGACCAAATATTCTAATATTAAATGAGTATTCGAACGGCAAAAAATACAAAAAAAAAAAAAAAATTCCATAATAAACCAGTTTAATTCTATAATCCGCGATCATTATGTTTTCACAGTTACCTAATTTGACACGCTGACATGTTTTTTAACACCATTGATACCCATATGCGCAGTGGGAGATAACAGATTAAGCAAACTGTGACAATCGAGTGGTAAACGGACCCTTAGAAGAGACTGATATTTGCACAGTTTGTACGTAACATTATTTGGGTGTAAACTATCACAATGACGCTAATTGGAGATAAATGTTTGAACAATGTATGGTGCATTATGCGGTTTAGGTGTTAGTATTAATTTAATTTCATTCTTTTAATTAGCGGTGCACTAACAACAACACTTTTCATGCCGACTTTAAAGCATTTATTCGCTCAATATAACACACAAAAATGAGTAAAACAGCACAGGTATATATTCTGTGTTTCCCGATTAATCTCAAAGTCTTCTCGTTGTATAATGTGTTTATTAAATTGTCAGATTACTTTGTGTATTGGGTGTCTGTTTTGCGATGTTTGAAGTGTATACATCTGTTTTACTATTAATAAATGTATGACAAAGTAACTGATTCAAAATAAAATCTAAGAACTGTTTTCTGTGTTGTTTTATTATGACATCAATGAATCGGATGATGATGACGATGATGATTGATGATGATGATGATAATGATGATGATGATGGAAAAATTTGTATTAAATTCTTAGAGTCGACAACGATAAGAACGGTTTTTAATGACACATTAATTCATTTACCTATGATACATCCTGGATAAATAAACAAAGACTCGGACATTCGAATATTCTAATAGCGTTTTGGTATTCGTTGCCATCTCTAATTAAAACTTTTACATGAAATCCTAAGTAAAAACAGGACATAAATTTGTAAAAAAATACCAATCTGTTTTATGGTGATTATTGCACTTAATGTTGAAGTTGAAGACAACATGATCCAAAACTTAAATCGAAATTAGTCTCACTAGGAATAAACATACTGTCCTCTAGAATGCCTTCAGCAAGTTGGTGCTGATCATCCCGAGTGTCCCAATAAGCAATTCAGGTCGCTGGAGCTGCTGGTTCCAGGCAGCATGGACTTTTGGGCCTGGAGCAGGGGGTACAGGGGCTGTTGCAGGAGGGTCTGCTGATGGGGATCTAGCGACAGAGGCAAAGATTAATGCAAGTATTTCATGATCTGTATTGGTCCTGGTGGGTGGGGAAAGCAATCAGCCACCCAGCTGGAATAGGCTCCTGGAATAAACATATCATTATCTAGACCATCTGCTGCCAGCTAGTGCTGATCCTGATGGTTGTTTATGGTTGTTAATGATCCTCAATGAAACCAGTAATGGGGCTGACTGTGGCTGTGGAATCCCAGCTGGTGGTGTATGGACCTTAGGGGCTGGAGCAGCGCTGGGGATGGGTGGGGGGTCTGTAACAGGAGTGTCTACTGAAGGCGATCTACAGACCAAGGAAGAGATGGATGGGAACTTCTATCAGCAACTCATCTAGTGTGGTAGTATGGATTCTTGCTTCCTGGGAGGTGGTACAGGGGTCCCTGGAGCAGAGGCTGGGGGGAAGGGGCTGCAGTAGAGGCTGTCTAAGGGGTTCCACAGAGGCTGGGGTTGAGACAAGTATTGCACTGTCATTGTCTTCTTGATTCCCCGCAGCCAGTTGTTGTGTATCCTGTTGGTTTAAATGTACGGCCATCAAAAACACAGCTGTTGCAGGCTGTTGGTTCCAGACAGCTGGTACAGTGTCTGTTGGGGCTGGAGTAGGGGCTGGAGATTCTGCTGAAGAGGCGTGGCCAAAAGCAGGCGAGCCATTGAATGTTTGCTGATCTGTTCTGTCCCAGTTGGTGGATGGTAAATGTAGCCAGCAACCCAGCTGTTCTTACTGTCCACTGTTCTCTGGACCAACTACCTGCAGACAGATGGTGCTGATCCTCCAGGTTGCTGATGAAATGCCATCTCAGTTTGCATAGGCTTCTGGTTCCCAGCTGGTTCAGGGATGCCCGGATTAGAGGCTGTGCTGCTACAGGAAGGTCCATGAAGAGGAGGCACTTTGGCAATTCCATATTTTATGCATTTTAAAATGTCATGCTTTCTAAAAATATCTAATGAAGTTTCGCTCTTAATAATATTTTTGGGGCAGTTATTTAATATTAAACCCAAAATCATTTCTTCAAATGAACAATTTTTTAAGTATTAAAACTTGGTGTAGGCATTTTTATAATTTGGCATTTGGTCATAATTCAATCATTCCTAACTGATCATTTAATCCTCAGTGAAGCTTTTTCAAAGTTTCAGAAGATGACATGACCCAAGGTCTTTCACAATAAATGTATTCAGAAATGAAAATGACCATGCAAAATTATATTTTATTTGACAATAATATAAATTGAGAACAAGAGAAGTTCAGCTCATATCAATTTATAAGGTAAGAATAAATAATAGTCTTAAATTGTTCTATTCTAAGAGCTAGGGCTGCAACAATATGGCAGAATCTTTATTGCAATATACTGCCATAAAGAAAACTCATATTGCAATATTTTGACACAAAGAAAACTTACATTGCAATATATTGCCATAAAGGAAACTCGTAGTGCAATATATTGCCACAAAGAAAACTCATATTGCAATATATTGTCATAAAGAAAGCTCATATTGCGATACATTGCCACAAAGAAAACTCATATTGCAATATATTGCCACAAAGAAAACTCATATTGCAATATATTGTCATAAATAAAACTCATATTGTGATATATTGTAAGACAACAAATAATGACAAAGTATGCATGATATAAACAATGTAAACAAATAAAACAAATGAATCATTGGTCATATGAAGTTGTTTTTTTTAATGATTAACTCAAGGAAAAAGAAATTGCTCATTTTATTCAGGTCCATGCCTGCCCATTGTTCATAGCAATTGATATTAGTGTATTCGTTCACTCATATAGTAACTTTAAATGGACTACAATAGTACTGGACATAGAGAATGCATTAAATTTTAATTAGGTTACAATGAATTCTTTGGCAGTACATGTATATTGTCAGGGAAAAAATCATATTGCAATACAATATAGAAAATACATATTGCAATACAATACAATATATTGGTATATTTTGCGCAACTCTACTAAGAAGGCTGCTATTTGAATCTTACTTTGTATACACACACACAAATTTTTCTCAAATTTAAGTCTATTTGAATCTTACTTTGTATATACAAACACAAATTTTTCTCAAGATTGAATCTGTTCTTTATTCTTAAGTCTAAAAATAGGTTGGTGAATACGGGCCCAGGACAAGTAAAAATCACTCTCCACATGTAAAAATCACTCTCCACAAGTTAAAATCACTCTCCACAAGTTAAAATCATTATCCACAAGTAAAAATCACTCTCCACAAGTTAAAATCATTCTCCACAAGTAAAAATCACGCTCCACAAGTTAAACTCACTCTCCACAAGCTAAACTCACTCTCCACAAGTAAAAATCACTCTCCACAAGTTAAAATTTGGCCTGCCTGAAAGGGCTAGTACAAGAAAGATGCAAATTATGAAATCAAACAATCGAGGGTTGAGTGTGAAACTTGTGTATCTGCTTTACATTTCTATATCAGATACAATAGTTTCACACTCAACCCTCGACATGCATTTACAAAAAGGTTTGCTCTACATATATCAAAATCATGTAGTCTTTTCATTTAATAATGTTAAAATCATCACTATTATTTTAACTCATGAGATAATCTCTTTTTTTTAATACTCATTTTGGACAAGTTCCGGGTGGATTTGGTGGGAGGTAATGGTAGTAGTGGTTGTAGTGGTGTTAGAGGTAGCAGTGGTACTAGTTGTAGTAATGGTGGTAGCGGAGTGGAAGTTGTGGAGTTGGTGACTGTTGTAGCACCACCTTCAGTAGCACCATTAGAAGGTGGTGTTTTATGGTTGTAGTAATAGTTCTAATGGTAGTAGCAGCAATCAAGAAATGAAATGTAGTGGTTGGTTACCAGCGTAAGATTTATGGTGGATTGGCTTATAAGTCTGATAGAAATTTCATTTGACAATTAGTGTATATCACTATCATTAATTGCAATTAATTCTGTTTTTACTGGTTTTGTTATTGATTTTGCAATGAGAGTGATAGATACAATATACAATAATGCAAGAAAGATTTAACTTCTGTATTTTAAAGAGACATTAACATTTTCTAAGAACATATGGATTATTTAGCGTATGGTTTCTGCAATTGTTTTGTCATGTTATATAACAGCATGATTTGACATAATTTCCTTTTTCTTAAAGTGTTGTATTTTATTTTAATATACAATAATATTAAAATGCAGATCTCCATGTACCTGTGTGATAAAACAGTAAAATAATAATTAGCTTGAAGTTACATTTTAAAACCTTGACACTGCCTTGAAGGTCGTTGTTGTTGAGTTATGATTCGAAGTTAATTACTGATATGCAGTTGAAGTTTGTTACAGAAAGAGTTGGACTGGTCACTCCCCAGTCCGCTATGGTCACAGCATGGCCACTCACTACGCGGTCACACTGCTCCCAAATCCCACCTACTTGTTGCTTTTCGGTGGGATAGCACAATGAAATAAATGTGCAAACAAATGTTAATTTTGAATCCCTTAAATGTTTAGCATATAAAAAGAAGAAGCTAAATGTCTGTGTGCTGGAAAGCTGGAAATGTGCCACTCTGTTCCCAACATTCTGGCAACAGGTGGAAATACTAACTGGATGTACTGCACCCAATTAGCGGTCACAACAAAACCATGATGCGGACATATCGGACCCACAACTCTGTTGGTTACGATATGGCCGAGGGTTGTTGACGCTTTCAGATCCCACCTACTCATTGCTTTTCAGTGGGGACACACACGCAGTTAACTTTTTAGTGGAACAAAATAGTTCCTGAACTTCATTTTGAAAGTCATAGCTCACAACAAAACTACCCTCAAAGCCTATGAAGCTTGCAAAACAAAGTATGATCCTTACTCCCATTATTGTTAAGAATAAATATACAATATATGTTTAATAATATTCATATAAAATATAAACAAATTGGGAAAGATCTAGTATAAAAAAGGTACAGGGTGCTACAGAAAAGGAGCAGGGGAAAGCCATCTATCTTTTTACATTTTCAAATTATTTAGTAAATCCTAGATTTTTATAAGTTTAATGCTAATCTAATAAAGTTTTAAACATTGTATATTTATTCTTCATTTAATATTTGCAAAAATACATAGAATTTTAGAAATTATTCAACATTTCTGCGTTGACCAGAACAGAGCAAAAAAGAGAAGGGTGCAGCACCCTGTTATTTTGCTACGGATCTTTCCCTAACAAATTAAACAAATAAATGAATGAACAATTTACTTAAACCTATATAAATATGCAAAATTAAACAAATATAAATGTTAAAAGATAATAAATATTGCAGAAACCATTGCTTTTCATTTAAATAATACAATATTTCATTCAATATAAGAAACATATTTTCAAATTAAGACAATTTGAGTTATTTAAGATAATTCTGTTGTTGTTGTTTGTTTGTGTGTGTCTTTTTAAAGATTTATAAGGCTGATTAAGGCCCCTGCTGTTATTTTTTAATGAGTCAAATTTTAAAAGACTATTTAAACAAATGCTGGTATTCCTCTTATATATCTGAAGAAAGCTGTAAGTAATACATGTGCTATATTTTAATAACAAGTTTTGCTTTATTGTGTATGATTTTTTTCTGTGTCAATTTAATTAAATGCATTTATGAATTTATATATGTTTTTTGTGTAACTATGTGCCCATATCTTGTCCAAAAAAGGGACAGACAAGTGAAATTTGCCTGAATTTACGATAAAATTATTGGTAATTAAAGGACAAGTGGTAAAGAGCATTTTCAAAAACAGACAAATAAGGCATATAAGATTTTGTCACCCTTAACTGATAATTATTTTTTAGCTTTTAAATGCAAAGGCATAAATTAAGATTCTGATTATTACAAAAGAAAAGAAAATTATTTTATAATCCCAAAGTCAAAAAGAAACATCAACTTTAACATTTAACATTGAACCCTATTATATATTGACTAAACCGGCCCCAAGATACAAAAATATAGTGTTGCTCTTGGAGTTTTATTCTTTTACTAAAGTTAGTTTTTTACTATTCTCAAACGTAATTTGCGGATTAATTATCAATGACAACATGACTGACTCACAAAATCAACACCACCTATAAAACGTACATGGGAAGACGATCTTAATTTTGCAATAATATTTCTAAAATTTGAATTTTACATTTTATTGTAGTAATCAGATTTGTCAAAAACGTGTTAAAATTCTTTGTAATGAAACAATGAGGAACTTGCAATCATGTACATCGACTCGTCAATTTGAAAGAAAAATATCTCCTAACCTATTTCGCAAAATAATTATAATACGGTTAAACGGCATTTAGACATACTTTAATGCATTTTAATCGATTTACAAAATTTATAGTGCATGCGCTGACTACATAAAGTAACTCAATTATGTTTTCTATCTTAACAATAACAGGTTGAGGTGTTTAAACCTGTCACACATTGATGACATTAACCCGAAATGTGTGAAAAACATTGCATTACATTGCGTGACAATTTGATAAATCAATTGAAACTAGCATCACCCAAAATGGCACAGTTTTTTGTTACACTTCAGTTGTGAATATTATCAAATTTGCAAGAAATGTCTTTTGTGTTTTTGGAGTAATTTGTGTTCAAAATTTATAAATATTTAAATATGAACTTAATGTCTTCTAAATTAAAATGTTATTTCTTCCCAAATGCACGATTCATGTTTTTTTCTATTGATATGTACATAAAAAAAATTACATTATACTTTTACACTATTTCAATACAGCATTTAACTATTTTTCAATTTAACGATTCATATGTTTTCATATACATGTATATACGCATGAGAAATTGTATGACCATAATACGAATTATATATTTTTGATACACTTGGAAACATGAGATTTCATCTAATTCTGTATCATACAATAAAACAATAATCAACAAACAACTTCAAACCTTTTATTTCAACATAATTATATAGTAAGTAACTTCCACTTTATAATAACACTCTATAATTAGTTGCTAATTCATGCAGTAATTCCGCCTCATTTCATGTTAAACCGATACACAATATGACAATTAACCAAACACCGCTCCAAATATTTAATTTCAACATACAAATACATAAAATAATATCCAGTCAATTCTTATATAAACAATTTGGTTTTACACCATTGGGGCCGGTTTTGCCTAAATGTGGGGCTAGTTTTGCATTTTTGGGGCCATTTTAGAATGGGGCCGGTTTTAACTGGGGCCAGTTTTGCCTTCTGCCCCCAGTGTACGGTAATCAATAGCGAACAACTGCCGTGCCTTCAGCGCTTTGATTAAGGCAATGTGATGTACACTGTGAGTGATAAAGTTTTCAAAATTCATAATGTATGGCATTACACATGAAATAATATGAAAGTGTGCAAATTTTGAGGCTACAAAGTCTGGAAACAGTAACTTACAAGCCTATCAGCCCTAACCTTCTGTTTGGGGATCCACAATATAAAACATACAATGATACAGTCTACATGATCACACATAAAGCCAAAATACTGTTATCAATTGTATCTTCTAAATATAATTATCAACAAAATAATTAAATTAATTAAAAGAAACTTATTTTGGTTTCAAAAGCAACAAACTTATTCAGAAAACTTACCTTATTTTCACAAAATGGACAATGGACATTGTAAATAAACCCTGAAAGCACATGGCTGACACATTTCCAACCAGCGCAGTGCACAAGATCCTCATGCCAAGTGGACTTCAGTTTGCACAGTGGTAGGCAGTAAGCAGTAAAGCTTTTGTGTAGACCTGCCAAAATAACTGTACTGCCAAAACAATGAACATCGCATGGTTTCAATGAAATAAATGACACCAGTCCTGTATGTGAATGACTGGTGTAATAATAATAATAATAATAATAAAACATTGTAGTAGTAGTAGTATTACCATGGTCCACAACCACCATCACCACCATCATCATCATGACAGCATTATATTGTCATCATCATCATATTCATCATCCTGAATGAATGACTTAATTAACGATCAAAACCAACTGACATGACAAATATGCTTTACCATTCACAAAATCAAACTGTTTAATATGGTATTTATTTTTGAGATTATTGCAAAATTTTAACGAAGTTTTCTGCATATCTGACCAGGAGGTCCAAGGTTTGATCCCACAGAATGCAACAAAAATATGTGAACAAGTCCCTTCACATTATTTTTATATAAAATGTGTTTGCATAGTCCATGTGTTGTTCTTTAATCAGTCATGGTAAACATTTCTTGAAAAAAAAATACACAAAACATAAATCTGAGAGAATTGTACTCTCATTTTTAGTTTAAAAGGGACCTGTTCACATATTGACAAATTGACATTTTTCAAAATTTTGTCATAGATTCCAAAAAGAATGACTAAGAGATATATTGGAAATATCATTTTGTTTATGGATTATCATCAGTCGAAATGGATAAAATTAAAAAGTGTTTGTAACGCTTTCCATCAATATTTTGGAAAACGCATGTATCACTTACACAGAGTTAAAATACACAAGTAAATGAATAAGTCTGAATGGCTGAGTTAAGTCCAAATGGCTGAGTTGTTAGCGCATGAGAATTTTTATCTCAAACGTCTCGGGTTCGAGTCCTGGAGAAGGCAAATTTTTTTCGGCGTAGCTGTCTAAGATCACTTTTGACCTAGATTTCTTGCGATAATTATGCAGCGGGAAAATTGAATGCCAATAGAATTGGGCAAATTTTCTGATTTTAGGGAATGCAAACTTCAAACAATGGTTTAACGTATACCAATAACTGTTGCATACTTTTGGGGATTAATAATTTACATGATTGTTTACATAAGCGGTTAAAATGAAGTTATAAACATATCCTCAACATATAATCTAGAACTGAGGCTAATTATGAACGTATTTTCTCATTGTATGCCATAAACAGAATGCTATATTCATTCACGTAACGAAATAACTATTTTGTTTAGCCTACATTTATATAAGCAGTACGCTCTATAAATAGCCATTGTGCAATGTTCCCATTCATAAATCTCACTCACAGAGTTGCCGTTCCCTGTAGCCCATTGATTCTAGCGAGTTCACCATCGCATTCCAGAAACAGTAGTGTAATTCTATAAACAGCGTGGGTCGCTAGCAAACCGTTGTCTAGCTGTGTTAATATACTCGTACATGCATCAATCATAGCGTTCAGAGAATCATAAACCTAAATATTTCAATAAATGGGGTATTTATAATATAAACTTACTGTTCATTTGAATTAAAATTGTGGTTACGATTATTAACGATGATTTATAATTGCATCTTTCTATCAACTTCTCCAGTAGATTTGATTTAATCTGTAAAAAGATGCTACATTTCCTATAAATAAAATGTTATGAAAGAAGATTCGGAATACGTCAAATTGTTATTCGCGTAGCATGAATACACAATTTGCAATACTAATTATACACAGGAACCCTTGATATATCATATTTCTACTGATATAATTTAAAAATCGTCATAGTCAAATTAATTTTTATGTTTGCGTTATCATAAATAAAGTCTTAACATTTCAAAAATCGCTGAATGTTCCCTGACTTTTGCTTTTTATTGGGATACACAGTATAAATGCTTATTTGACTTCAAATTGTTATTATATTAGATAACTAACATGATTGGTATATTACCGATACTATAAATAACTATACAGACTCGCCTGATACATAATAATTTTAAATCATTCCCGAAATTATTTTCTTACATTGTTAATTTGTTAAATTGGCTTGACAAATTCAGATAACAATTATGTTAACCTAAATTACCAGTATTTTGGTTATTCATATATCACTGGTGGAAACATGGAGTTGTATGATTGGTTTATTCACGGCATAGATATTCATTATAATTTTATTTAATTTTTAAATTTATCTCAAATTAAATGTTGGGTCCGAGAAGTTTTCTTATAGTATCCTAAAAATCTGGGGTCCAATAAGTCTCCTAATATTGGTGGGGACCAAAAAATCTGGGGTCTGAGAAGTCACATGACTGATCATCTTGGCCGTCTGTTTAGGTAATTTTTAAATGACATCTAAATATTAATTTCAACACCGATTGTCATTTTTAAAGACATTTCTTGTTTAAATTAGTTTTTTTCCTTTATATAATATTTGTTTTAAATTATTACAGCTGTTGTAGTTTGTACAGTAAAGATATTTAAATACATTTAAAAAAAAAAAATCTGTGAACAAGTGCCTTTAAACTTTCGAAATTTTATAATTAAAAATTAATTGACATTATTTTTCAAAATATATGATAATTATTGAACATGTGGCAAAAATAGATGCATATAACGGCTTTTATAAAACATATAAGAATGCCAAAAACGGAACAAATAAACAGATGATCAACCGACTCTACCCGAAATACCAAATTCGTCTGCACAGGTACTTGCTTCTTTTTTCTCTTTCGATTCCATTGGTACATCCGGGTAATTAATACCGGAAGTTTTGAATTGTTTTGAAGTGGAGCGAAAACGGTATTGTTGATATACGATATTTGTAAGATTTCTCTGCATATCTATTCTTAATGGTATTAATTAATCTCGTACGGACGTCTTTCGATCCCAATTATCGATCACGATTGACTTAAACTACTGTCACTTTTAATGAACTATGTATGCCCAACGAATAAGCAGCAATTTTGTTGACGCATTATCACAAAAATGTTCAGTTTAAACCTTTTTATTTTAGTTCGATTGTGTCCAAATCTTAAGGCTTATTGAGACACATTTGAGTCCGTTTCCTGGATAGAACCAGTACTTGGTGTCGTTTGGGAAAGATCATTCAAACACCCCAAGTAAAGATTAAACTCACGACCTCCAGATTGCAATGCGGACACCATATCCATTACACCACTGCAATGAAAATGTTTTCAGAATTCACGTTAAATGTGTATTATTAATCCAGCAGTGATCACTGCATAGTTAATTACTTATTGTAAAATAAATAGCCATTGCAAATATTTATTTCTTGGAGGAAGAAATTTATGAACTTTATCAACATAATATGGTCTGTTCTTTAGATATCGTTCCTCTTAATCATACAATGCAATCGTACATCAACTATGTTTGTCCATACTTGTTTTTGAAACAATATATCTATCTTTACTTTAAAAATACAAAATTTGTAAAATATATTGGAATAAACAAATGACAGCGCCTAGAACTGGTCAACCATTACGATCTCTCATAAAAAAAACAAGCGTCGTTCGATACTGTGTGATGTCTTTGTGTTGCGGTTATGACGTCATCGTAGACTGGTGCACATACTATTGTTCTTTACAGACTTATAGAGCAATCTCTTTTAATCTTAATTTCAGTGAAATACTTTTCAGTTTAAGTTAAAAAAATCAGTGAATATCGATGGAAAATGGGTACTAGAACTGCTGTTTAACGCAAGACTAGAATATGTTTTCCATAAAAGTAGCGCATTAAAAGAGTGAATTTTTGTTGCCTGTATAACATATTTTATGACTTTATTTATTTACTAAAGACAATGTGTGCATAAAAAGCATATATTTTCTGGCAGTCAGGTTACCAAACACACTATTATTCTAGAGCATCTTGTGAAAAAAGGGTATCTAAGATAGAACGGTATCTGAAAAATAAGGGATACTAACATTGTTTCTAATCATAAAGTTAACTTGCTATAAATCCATTTGTTGAGTGCTTATTTAAAAACAGAAATTAAATTACATAAGCTAAAATATTACCCATGCAAAAATCTTGACTTCCATCTTTATATAATTAAACTCTACATTCTGCAAAAACTGTTACTTCACACCGCATTTGGATTGTCATCAGGTATTATCATGCACTAATATTAAAACATATTGTATTTTTCTGATGGGCAAAGTGTTGACACAGTATTCACAATCAGAGCAACAGATACATGTAAGGCGCGTATTTGCTAAAATAATTAATTCCGAAGCACCATTTACTCAATTAATTAAAAATTGAATGAGTGTCAAAACTCAAAACTTTATCTTTCCTGGATAGATTTGTGTGTGTACCCCGGGTTTAGGGAAAGTGTGTGTTTTGAATTCTGTGTAAAGATGACATAATATAATATTGTAGTTAATGGAGTATAGCCTGTGTGGTTTCTTGAAATGGTAAATATAATTATTTCAGGGCAGAATACATGTCTTTTCATCTGAAATGCCCAGTCTGTGAGCTATTTGTTGCCAAATTGTCCATGCAATTTTTCAAACATGTAAGGAAACACGTTTTACTTACACATCAACATCTGTTTTAAATCTTCTTCAGATCCATTGCCATGGACATATGTGAGAAATTTGCTTGACTTCACTTTCTGCAGTAACAGAGAAAAATTGTCCAAATGTATCAAGAAACTGTAAGTACTTTTCTTAAATGATGTTACTACTGAAATAGTTACTAAAACATCCTCATGGTAGACAAGTAGTTACATTACATATTATATGTAGGGCTGTAGTGTTTAGAAAGTAGAATTAGTTAGCAAAAACATTTATCCATCATTTAGAAAAGAAAATATTGCTGTGAATGAAAGATAATTGCTATTCGTTTTATTTGAAATTTTGAAAGGTAATTTTACTATTGTTGCCCTTATACACATTGTTTTGTAAATTTCTATATATATTTATTTAATTAATTGATTTAATTAATTGATTGTCACTAAAGAAACTGTAGAGTCGTATCTATGATTTCTTTTAAAGTGTCATATTATTTAAAAATAGCATATTTGTTTGTTTAAAAGGAAACTTCAAACTTGTATTTATTTAAGAAGACTGTGGTGTTTGACTCGGCAATTATACATGCACATTATCCTGATCAGCACTGTTGACAGAAAACACAATTCATCTTTAATTTGTTATGGATAAGGCAGCAATGTACAAATGCATAACTAGTTTTATGTTAATGTAAGGGACTTAACTCCTTTACCCTTGCATAAATATTGGTCTGCTTTAAACATCTGCTTTAAAAGACTGTGGTGTACTATTTTGTATTTAAAATTCAGACTTTGCGCAAAATGATTTGTGATTAATTGATGCAATGCACACACACAATATGAATGTATAAATATAATTTATTTTACATAATTAATAAAGTTGTAGTTATAATTAGACATATCAACATGCACTCAGCTAATACAAAGAAGATAGCAGTTTCTGACAATTTAAAAGGTATATACACTGAAATGACTGAAGAATAAAGAAACACCAGTACTTTTCATGTGGTGTATTGTCTTGTGGTATAACTTGTGTGCATTGTGTTCTTTTTAAACTAAATCTTCATGTGATGTTGATAATTTTCTTTCAACAAGAACCACCTAGCATTTTTTTTCTAAGAATGCAAAGGCACTCACTTGGCACACATCTAGGTGTGCGTGTTATGAACTAGTTGGGGGGGGGGGGGGTTGATCACCTAAAAGTGTTGATTGATGAGGAGTGTTGATTTATATGTTGGTGTAAAGCATGAAACAAATGGCTCTACCATACTGTTTTACTTCTTTTCTTCTAGAAGCCAGTATGAAATATATGCAGGATGTTTTTTCAGCACATTAAAATGTTTGCAACACAAAATTTAATTTATTAAAGTGTTTTTGCAAAATTGAACATTTTGACTTTTAACTTTAATTGCTTAGTGCCTACCTGTAATAGCGCTTATTAAAATAAAAAAAAATTGATGAAAAAAAACAACCAAAAACATGTATATACAGGCAGAGCAACAGATAAGGCGCCTAATTGCGTGAATACGCAATTCCGAAACCCCTTTTATGCACTTAATTTTTGTGTGATGAGAAACAAAACTCAATTTAAATACCCAATGCGCAAACAGTGCCGAACGCAGTGCATAAAGAGATTGACTGCCATGGGTAAGAAATGACTGATTGATGTGTACGAAACAGTCAAATCCAATGGTTATGAAATTATGTTACAAAATGACACCCGTATAATCTGAAGCGGTTTGATTGGATGTTGTTTTCAAAGTAAACCACAACAGTCTAACTGAGATTAATCGAGTATCGCGGTAATGTTTCGTGTTTTATGACGTCCTTATGCGACATTCGTTTTGTTTGACTCTGTTCAATGATTTCTGAATGCTTTGACCTTGTTCATGATTATTCCCCCCAAAAATGTCGCACATAATCAGGCAAAAATGAAACTAAATTGTA